>JAUMTR010000016.1:1530281-1581652 GCA_032270685.1 Microctenopoma stevenorrisi
CGCCGCCGCCGCCCCGCCCCCCGCGCCCCCCCCCCCCCCCCCCCCCCCCCCCCCCCAGCGTCTTGCCTATTGTAGCAATCTACAACTCCAGCTTAATTATCAACCCCAGACCTAAATATCTTTGTAGTTCATTTGAGAGCCTTACTCGTGGTAGTATAGCTTAAGTACATCTTATTTAGTATACAAAATTATACTTTAGATATACTAAAAATCTCTAAACTGTTGGGTTGGCGACAAATGTTCTGTATGTATTTACAGTATATTTGTGTAAGATCTTCTCCCCCGTCATATATGAGCACTTCTTCACCACCACCCTCTTATCGTCCCTCAAGTCAGCCGACCACCTGCTCCTCATGGTCTCATCCCAAGATCTAAGTGGAAACTTAGGGAATAGGCCTTTTTTATTAAATAAAAACTGGAATTGATTTGAATTAAAAAATATGAAAAAAAGCATTGAACATTGATGCGCCCAACGGTGAGAACAGGTTGACCAAGCCAAGTGAATCAAAGAAGCTACACAAACATGCCTCCTGCTGTTTGTCAGACTACAAGGCTGAAAATAAATTCCACTATTTTACTGATCACATATTCAGTATCAGCTTCTCCTGGTTTATGTTTAGAAACTCACCAACCTGTTAGCATCTCTTTAGTTGTCCTATGAGGACAAGCAGACCAGACCTATCATCTGACTAGAAAGCAATGTTAGACCCGCCCACTGAATTTGAAGGGTAAAGGTGACAATTATTTCACGACGTGCATCAACACAGACTGTGAAATAAATAGACTGAAGACGGAAGAGGAAGTGATTCCGATCACGCTCTGATGAAGGCTACAGTTGTAGCCGAAACATGTCAGCAGGTAACAACAACAATTTAACACTGTGTTTAAAAAAGAATCAACTAAAGAAATAGACTGAAAAATACAAATTTTAAATATCTAATAAATTATGTGTAAAATGTAAATGCCTATTATATTTATTATATTGTGTCACTCTCCACACTCCATAGTTGAGATCACAGCTGTAAGCAAGCACATGTAGGTAGGAAACCCTAAGTCTGAAAGAAGGCTTTGTGAAAACTGTGTTAGAAAAAATAAATCTCTTCCTGTCAATGTGCAGTTATTGTACTCCCATTCAGGCTGTCCAGGACTGACTGTACTACAGTATTAACAGACCTTAAACAGAGGGAAGAATCTTCAAGGGCAGCTAATGCATGTATTTGCAGTACATATTCCTTAAAGGGCAAGTAATGTGTTCAGCATAATAACACACAGGGAACATAAAGTCTTGTTATTGGCTGTGGCTGCAAATAGCATCCAGTCCGATGATACTACAGAGAGATATGAAGGTTCTTAATGCTGCTGTGGGTGTCTGTTCCTTAGAATGTGGCTGTGTGCTGATGCGTAACCACTGTTCCTGTGCTACTTACTCTAGGCTGCTGGGCGCCTCATGATACAGCTCTGATAGAAAGAGTGGATGTGGAAAATATAAACAGTGTATAGGTCAGCACCTTTCTGTTCAGCGCATGATCAAAGGCACCACTGTGGACTCCAAACCCCAATTCCTGTTGCCTGATGTCCACAGACATTTCTGTTTACGAAGGCAATCCTTAGCACACAAGAGCTTATTAATAATTCAAAGGATATTTGCATGCGTTCACTGAAAGAGGAATGCATCCTGTGCCTGTGCTGCATCTGCTGTGTCCTGTTGGTGCCTAAGTGGCTGTTGTACCGAAACATTTTCTTTTCCTCTATGGACTGGAGTAAACAAGTAACTGCCCCTAACCCTTTAGCTTGTTAGTGGGGGGAACTAATGTCTGGGTGAAGATTGGCTTTGTGGATATATACTATAAAGTTGTATGAAGTATGAATTAGACAGACCTAACTAGGTGTCTTAATGTTCTCCACACTTCAGAGGCCTTTGAATAAAGAAGATGAACTGTATTTAACTTCCTACTTTACATCCAGCTCCTATGTGTCTGTTGAGTTATGTGTCTTTGAGTCATGGTGGCCAGGCCCAGCCCACAACATGTATATTTACAGATATAATACCATCTATCTTAATTAAAGTGGGCCAAGTACAGACCCATTTGAGACTCCCTTAACATCAGTAAGCCATTTTAAACCGGGCCTGATGGTCAAACACTGAGCCCTACCAGATAATAAGTAAATCACTCTAATGCTTGATCATACAAGCCTGTGTTAAATCGGGTTGGCATAATTATTCCAAATAAAGGACTTCTCTTTGTTTTACCTGGACTTTTTAAAGGATTTTTTTAAAGTTTAGGTTAATAAATCATATCAGACACCTGTATTATTCTGCCTTGATGTTCCGGTTTTAGCTGAGATCTCACAGTAATTAGTCAAAGAAATTAGTCTGATAGTCACGTTATACTCTGCAAGGGTAATCTAGACATTCTTGTACAGTACAGAAAATGTGTAGTATGTAGTGTACATCATTTTCTTGCAAGGCCATTGGAATCTTTTAGCAACCGACCTGTATTTCAGTATTTCAGTGACAGTGATTAAGATTCAGCACAAGATGGGAAAATAAAGTTCATAAAGTGCAGAGTCATTGCATAGAAGAGTTTGTGCTGCCTGAACAGGTGTATCTCATGAGATACTTAACCATATATCTTCATAAACATCAGTGAACCCTGCCTCCAATCTGGATATGCTGCTGCAAATTTAACTGAATAAACAACAATGTCCAAGTTATGCACTGCAAGACAAACTCTGACTTTTCTTCTCTATAACCGCTGCAGATTTAACCAACAAATCTCCTTGTGTAACTGCTGGTCTTTCAATGACTGGAGCCAATCAGTAATTAAAAAGACCTTTTATAGAGGCTTAGCATAGGCAGGTTTTGCAGGTAATAAATTCTTAAATGTCAAAAAGACAAACACTTCCTATGTTTCTTGTATGTTACTTTGTGTGTGAACAATATTCTTTCATGAGCAATATTCTTTTCTGTATATATATATATATATATATATATATATATACATACTTATGCCCTATGAGATGATATATTATATTATTGTAAAACTCAATATAGCTCTTTTACCTCTTTCCTGTTTTGTTCTCCGACAACGCACAGAGAGCCCCACCCGCCACGCTCCCCCTCTGAACAAAGCTAACAACCTTCCCCTTCATGTCGCTTCAAGAAAGCAGCGGAGAGAGAAAGAGTGCAGGAGGAGATGTGAGGAGCAGATTGGTAAACGTTGTAGCAGGATGAGCAGAATGTGTTGGTGAAGTCGCATCAACCCCCTGCCCCTAAACAAACCTCAGCACAAAACTAGACTCAGAGTTAGAAAGCCAGAAGTGAAACAACATTACCAAAACATGGATCCTAGATCAACCACGGAACAAGACGGTTATATCATGCGTAAAGGGCAGTTTTAACAAACCTGGTGAAACATATCAGCAATGCAGCTTTTTTTCTATATTTTATATTTGCCAAATGTGTCTAAACTGCCAATAGTTTGTCATACATCATTAACATAAATAAAAAAAATATTTAACTACATTTGGAACATTTCTCCAGTAGTTGTGCTTCGATAACTACTTTATGGGATCAAAAAATATCTAGATATATATCGTATATATATATCAATAGTTTTGGTTCATATCGCCCAGCCCTAGGTGCCAGCATGGATTTCTCCTGGGTTATAAACTGTCCAGGATATACTGTACCTCTTTCTCTAGAATGACTGGCAGCTCCATGACTCTTAACAGGATCATCATTAAAGATAATAAATGAATGGATAAGGAACATTTAGGTTGTTTTCACACATGCACTCCACAGCAGGAGATTATACTTAAAGCCACTTCATCATAGCCAATCTTGCACAATAGCTATCCTAAGTCATGATGGCAGACAATTGTTATGGCGTTCTACATTTTAAAACTTGATGGAAAAGTTACAGTGTTCACACACACACAATCACATTTTCAGAAAGTGAGTGGCATACCCCAGGGTGGCTGATGGGGTATATCAGCATGTCTTCATCTTCTGTGGGGTGTGATAACTCAGCAGCAGCCCTAGAAATGTGCAGTAATACAGCGGAGAACATCATCCACATCAGTATTATCCACACCTCTTCATTCATTCGCTCATTAGCTTGATTACAAACATACATACACAGGACAATATAATACTGACATGTATACCATGCACTAATACTGAATGTGATGGCATCTCTCTGGGATTTGTAACATTTTTGAATTGTTCTCCCACTGGTCCACTCCATCCGTAACAACTATGGTACTACTAACGTATCTATAACATTAGGTCAGTTTCCTAAAAATCCTAAGTTGCATATAAAATAGATAAACGTGACTTGCCATTTACGTTTTTTATACTTATAGAAAATGTAATGCGGTTGCAATTATGTTTCCCACAAAAACATATTTTTGCTTGAAGTTTAGTTGTGTAGGAAAGTAACTTTCCATTGATACTGCTTGAATGAATAATTTAGCCAGTATTTATGTGTATAAGTGGCCATGTCAGAAAGCAAGAACCCGTGTAAAGTCAATACTGCAAATGGGTACGGATACACAATGCATAGCATTTTGCAAATAAGAAATAATAATAAACTCAAAGCTTAATGTTTATGAATGCACTTTTACTTTGTAGCGGGAACCAGCTAGTTGATTGTTACATCTGTACAGTTTAAAACATAAAAACATAAAAAGCCAACTTATTCTAGCTCCAAAGGACTGACTTTAGTATGAGTCTTACAAATCCGGCGATAGAATGATGTGGTGAACAGACACCAGGCTTGAGTACAGTGGGATGAAAGCGTGGATTATGTGATGACTGCTATGAAGCCTACATACGTGAACCTAGATGAGGTCTGGCTAGGAAGTGCAAGCATGACATTGGTGTAATGGGAGCTTATCAGTGAGGGAGGAGGATGCGTGTCCAAGACCACTCGCTCTCCTTGAATTTCAGAGATTGTGATATCAGCAGAGGGAAGCAGATACGGTGTGTGCAGGGTAAAAGCATTGGCTGTGCCCCAAAGGAAGGATTGCATATCAACAGTAATGAATTGTAAGGGAGACAACCCTGTGAGGTCCACTGATTCGTGTGGACACACGTAATGGATATACAGTAGATTGTGTTTCTTTTAGGCTTGTGAATTAGTTAATTGGCAAATCAATAGCTCAATTCAAAATCTTCATTAAGGACCAATTAAGCACAACTGGACCCAGTTCTATAGTCTCTTAAGTCTAGTTTCCACTGGTCTTGTTATGTCTTGATGTTGTTGATGTATGTATTTGTTTTCCCACTGGGACCCTAAAAAAGGTAACCTCTTTATGCAAGAGACAGCAAAGTTCCAAAGAACTGGCTAAGCTTTTTGGGACAAGGGAGCTGTAATTCATGTGCAGAAATGCAGATACCTAGAGGTGTTTTTCTGTAGAAAGAAAGGTATGCCCCGCCCCTCTCCACCTCTGTTTTTATACAGGTGAGCTGAACTCTTTATAAGAAATTATTAAACATTTTTGTACCCTGTAAATATTTTACACTCTTACATAACACAAAGCATGTGTTCACAGCAGCGCTATGAAAACAAAATGATACCTATTCATCCTCATAACATGCAGTACACCCACAACTGCCCCATTATAAGGATACGCTTCAGTCAACTGTCCAGTCACTGATACGCCAATCTACAGGAGGACAGTATATTGGCTTTGCCTAAAACTCCACAGAACACTGATTTATCATACTGATCAAGATACTGGTTATCTTTGAGCAACAGATGTTCTGCCACTAAACCAACACCACCACCACCACTACTCCATCACTCTGTAATAGTTGAGTGTGATTTAATCACACTGTCTTTTATTGACCTGAAGAACTGTTGCATTGTAAGAGTTCTTCAAGTTTTCATTCTTGTGGAGTCCACGGGGAGCGATTGCTGTTCAAAAATGTATTTATTGGTTTCTCCAACTCATATTTTTAGCTCACACCTTTTATGCTCGGAAGATTTCTAGACTTGTGCTAGACCTAGTCCAATTTTTACCAGACAAAAGTACGTTGCAAATAGCTCACCATTACTCTACATCCATTCTACCATCCATTATTTTGACTGTTTTTGTTTAGGACTATCATGTTGCTGGGAATCTTAGCTGTCACTGGGCAAAAGGTATGGGAAAAAAAGGCTACATATAAGGTATATGGACAACCTCAGACTGATTGGTTACCAGTTTTTAGAGTCTGGTAACCACGAGTAACTGGCACAGGGGCACAGACAGGCAGCAGTGCTGCCTCTAGCTCATAGTGCAATAACTGCATGCGTGAGCCACAGTTAGAGCTACATCATTCTGCCCGCACCTGACCTTAACCTGGGGGTGGGGTGACCAAATCTGACCAAAACCTGACAAGCACAATGTAGTTAATGTCTGAACCCCACCTGAGCCTGAGCCAGGTAAATTGTTTGTCTTGTTTGTCTATCAAGAAGTGTGAGAGAACAGGGTGGGTGGATGGCTCGCAGCATGCAGGACTTTTCCAAAGTGATGCCTGCTTAGCCAAACGTTTGACATATCTAACAGGGCCCTATCCAAAATATTTCTACTTGTACACCAAACTCATTGAAAACCTTAGGACACTGACGGGTCCCTTTGGGTTTTAGTTTTATCCTCTCTATATAAGCAGAAAATCTAAGTAAACTTTAATAAAGTATGACTTGATTCAAAGGCTTAGTTTGAATGGTCTCCCGATTTTTGTTGTGGTTATATACATCTGTAACGTGAGAATATATTTGATTAGAAAAGACAAACATGACAATCATGTTCAGCTTTTGCTTTAGTTCACATGTTAGATTATGATTCTGTGTTCTTATGATTCTGTTCCGGGGGTTTGGCATCATGGTGTTCAAACACTTTAAAGCCAATTAGTGTAAAGTGTTTCCTAAGGTTCACAACCGTAAGTCACTTTGAACCTGCAAATCAAATTCACTGCACTTTATAGCTATGATAAGAATGATTAAGACTGTAAATGACCACGTAGTATTAAAATTTGGTGAAGCCATTTCATGTACAGCATTTATCAAATGACTACTGCTTAATATTATTTTAAACTTTTACTTCTAATGGGGTATGTTGTCATTGTTGTGTCTGTACCTTTATTTAAGCAAAAGCAAAGTTTATTTTATCTAAAAATCAATTAAACAACCACAGACATTACTGATGTGTCCTTCAGTCACAGTCACAGCATGAGCTAAAATGTTCACTATTACCAAATAAATGTATTCATCTTCATTCATTTCCTGTTGGTTTCCTGTCATCAAGGATCATATGAATAGAATAACACTCAAAATCAAATATTGCAGCCAGTGCTCACCTTTGCCGGTGTATCTATGTAATAATGACTCTTGATGTGAATGTTGGCTTCCAGCCATTGTCCAGCTGTGTGTGGCTGGACTCAGTGGGTGGTGATGACCAGTAATCTCTTTTTTTCCCCCTCTGGATTAAACAGTCTAAATAAAGAAACCTCTGGATTATGGTTTACTGAAGTAATTTAGTTTTTGTTCAGTAGTCTTGTCTGTCAGTCTGTCTCAATTATCAGTTAATGCAGTAAATTCTAGAAGAAAAGCTAGCGATTATTTTCAAGCAATATACCAAATGATCCAGTAGTGCTGGAAATCAGTGACCTTTAGGCCATGTGAAAGTGGTGAGTCTGGGCCATATTTGGGCTACATCAAAGTTGCTATCTGGGAAAATGTGAAAGTGGATGTAACTGGAAAAAATGTATCAATCGTTTGTGTACTCGTGGAAATACACACTACACAGTATCAACCAATTAAAACGGAAGCAGATAAAAACAGATGCTTTTTGCTCATATATAAGGAATAACGCAATGTTCAGTGCAGCTTAGTAAGAAGTCAACATTTCAGAAAGCACATTTAATATGTAACTTTGAACTGAAGTCGTTTGCTAAGCCCTGGAAACACCATTAGATGTTCTGGTTTAGAATTGACCTCATTCACCCTCATTTTGAAACGTCCTGTCTGTCTGATCACTCATTACTTGACCTATCTGACTACATTTCAGCCCACATTTCACTGATGTTGAGTAAATATGAGGGAGGTCAATAGCTGTTTCCACACTGAACCATCAGGATTAAAGCACAGAGCTAACATCTGGGGTAGCGCTCAATGTTTGACTGGTTTTGCAGTGTGACCCTGTTTGACAAACCCTCAGAGAAGCCTGACTGCTCCAGATCAAGCAGGAAAAGGGCAGGTGGTGTGTGTAGCCTCATCAGTGCTGTGAGGATCAAGGTGAGCAGCGCCGGCTAAATATTTCCCCTGCAGAACTGCCGCTCATTACAACGCCACACCTGTCGTGAGACTCAGAGAATCCCATTAGCAGGAGCGTAGAATGGAAGGGGTCGAGCAGAGGCATAGTCTCATCTTTGTTTTAATCATTGGACTCAGTGTGTGATTGCTTTTTCACCCAGGTGGACGTGTCCGACATGCCGATTTGGCGCGGGCCAGCCATTCACAGTTTCAGACTCTATTCCAATTCCCGACACTGATGAGTTCCTGTCGTTTGATCCTGTACATGTAGATTTATTTAGCAGCACAGCTAAGGTGTTGCTGTTACCATCTGCAGTGAATTGGTGGACAGCAGATTGTCCGTGTCGGTATCAAGCTCCGTTTTTTCATGTGCCCAGCTTTTCACAGAGGTATGTGGGTCTGTTCATAAAGCAGAGATAACCTCTGTGGAAGCCTGTGACCCTCTGCACCGGAGCTCTGCCTCAGCCATCTACTGCCTGTGGCTTCACCCCCACTCCTTATCTGCTTTTAACTTCACCTTCATATTCTCATCTTTCTCCGTAGGAAAATTAAGTGGTAAGGAGCACACTGGGGCAAACTGCACATGCGAGTGCAATAGACTCTGGGAGTAGGTGGCTGGGGAAATTAAAGACTGCTGATAGTTTGTTCTGTGTTTTATCAAGGAGCTTTACCACACAATAAATCATTATCCCTCCACTTGTTGCTTTCATTGCTGTTGTGTCTGCCTGCAATGCAACATTTTGTGTTTCCCTAAATGTGTGTTTAATACACCAAGGTGACTAATCTTTTGCAATCTCTGATTATGTCTGACCATTGGAAGAACCGTTGCATATTAATCAGCAGGTTGTCTTACAGCTATATTTGATCATTTATTACAGTCACATTATGTAGCGCAGTGGTTCTCAACCTTTTTTGAGTGAGCGCCCCCCCACTGCCTCTCTATAAACAAAATGTATTTTTAAAGAAGAACACACAGAACTCCAATGTTTGGCTTATATTTAAGAAAATATTCAGAAGTGAAAATTCATTTAATTTAAATTAGCATAGGGCCTAATTATGACTGCATTGGCAGAGGAATGTGACTTTTAAAGTGTATATCCTACTTATCTCTGAAGGTTTTAAGGTAAAATACAGAATTTGACTTTCTGAATTTTCAGTGTTGTAATAAAGGTGCCCCTGCACCTACATGGAGAGATGCACAGAAATCCTGCAGAGTGAAAGAGAATGTTTGCCCAGTAATTACAGAGACACTTTTCAGTTTGCTATTTATTCAGTTGTTCATGTGATGTGTTAAAACTGTATTTACAAAATAGATGCACCACAGATCAAAATGTGAATTTCTATTATGTTGTTCCCAAATCAAAGATTGTTTCTCACATTTCATTTATCAGATCTTGATTTTTTTTGTTTGGTTCATCCATCCTTCTTTTTTGTTTTTATTCGTGGGGATCAACCTACATTGAGTAATGTCCCATCCCATCTGTTTCAGGACTGGGAAAATCCTAAGACACTTAAACCTCTTTCTGAGGGCTGATGATAGATATTATCATGTTTTAATTTCCACTTCAAGAAACCACTTCAAGAAACCACTGATAAACCTATTGCCCTCTTCTGAATCATTAATTTCCTCAGCTAACAAGCTCTCAGCAGCTACTGCAGCAGATTCACATTGTAATATTTTTCTCTTATAGTTTATTGCCAAGAATGTGGATCTCAATGCAGAGGTCTCTCCTCCATCTACAAAGCTAGAAACCTAATTACTTACTGCGCTGGATTCAGTTCTCAGTCATGGTCACATTGTTGTCGCTTAAATAATCCAACATAGTTTTTTTTAATTCATTTTTTGTTAAATAATCCCAACACACATCATACTCCGGTTGTTGGCCTGATGCACTGATGACTGAGCTGATTCACTCTGTCACTGGCGTGCCAGGCCGCCCACTGACAGCATGGCAGCACTTAGCCGGTCCAGGACCTGTGGTGAGGTGTGGATATCAGTCTGTTGCTGAAGGGTTGCAACCATCTGCCGCTGCATATGGAGACAGTCCAAAGCCTGGTCGGAAACCCATGAAGCTCAGGATTCACAGTCCGCGTTAGTTTCACCCACATTACTGCTGCATGCTGTCAGAATCTGCTAATGTTGATGCTGGAAGAGCATTCTAACCAGGCAGACAACTTGAACGATATTCTGCAGTCATTTCTTTAGGCTTCTTATTCAAATCTAATAGCAACTACTCCCAAAGTACAGTAGCGAACAGGGCCATGGAGCAAAAAAGGCAGCTATACATTGCAGATTACAGTATTGTTAGAGGTTATTCAGAGAGTTCATAATACATGTCCTTTGCCATGCTGTTTGGCGTTTATTTTAATCTAGTTTAACATCTATAAACTCTGATCACTTAAACCTGTTTCTCAAATGAAGATGAATTTAACAGTAATCATTCACAGTGAACATAATGTACTTAAGTTTCTTCTCCAGTGTATGTGGGAGAGTTTCCCAGGAGAAAACAGCCCCAGTAACGGGTCACCAACGCTTCACATGCCTTCCACACAAAACCTGACACACCCCCGAGTTCTTTTACACAGATGCCGAGGTCAAACCAACCGACTTCTGACTCTATCTTTTAATGTCAGGTTGTTATCTTTATTATAGAACATTTACATGTATTGCCATAAATGGGAATATATTATTGTATATTCACAATGTTGAAATAACTTGCCTTTGGCACCATTTGTCATTTCCAACAAAACTCTATAAGTGCATCAGTACAAACAGTCCAGACTGTCTTGTACACTGCAGCTGAATGTGGCACTGCAGAGCCTGATGGAAGGATAAGACGAATAACCTGACTGTCACACACCATCAAAATCCTTGTGTAGAATCTGTGAGAAGTGAGGAAACAGTTATTTTAAAGATTCATGTATAGAGATCTCTTAATATTTGTGAGGAACACAAAGAATAAACATGAATAATCAAACTCCCTTTTTTCCTGCCCGTGCATAATATTAACACATTAAGTGACGTGCTGATGTGTCCCACCTGCTCCTTGACACTTTTCTGCAGTGGAAAAGTCTTAATTGCTCCGTGAGCCGGGGGTTGTTCTTAGACACATATGGCAGAACACGTTCTCACACGTGAGGATGCGAGTAAATTTAGGCTTTGTTTCCTGTGATTTGTTTGTTTTGTTTCCCGTTATGGTGCTCATTACTCTAAAGCCCCTTATGACGGATTTGTTTTGTGAGATTGGCCTCATAAATAAATTTGACATGACGTGTGCTTTGTTCTACACTGCTCTTGTCAAAGTATTTCTGGATTAAATTTCAGCTTTATCTGCTCTCCCACTTTGTGGAGTATAAGCTTTCCCCATCTCATGCCAGAAACAAGGTGGCGTGGCATGTGTAGCAAAGGCAATGCTTTGTTGCTGTGGGATAGTGCAGCTTTGTAAGGGAGGAGCGTATCAAACTAATTAGAACATACAGTACAGGTATGTGTGTTGTATGGAAGAACATTTGTGCCAAGAAAAAGGAAAAAATTACTTGTTTACTAATGTTCATGTACAAAATCTATCCATTATCTTAAAGGCTCGTCCTCGTAAGGGTCGTAAGGAGTGTTGAAGCTTATCCCAGCAGTCATTGGGCGAGAGGCGGGTACAACTTGGACACGTCACCAGTCTATCACAGGGTTAATATATTATAACAAACAACCACTAACACCTCAGCTCATAATGTGAAGTAGAAGTGTTCTAAGGCCACTACCTCCCTGTGTGCACCCCAGAGAACATCTGGGATTGCTCCTGATGAGTCAGCGTATGGTGTCCTATGGGATCTCTTCCCAGAACTGGATCAGCTCTTTCATGCCTGTCCCATGTGCTCAGTGTGAACCTGCTCTCATCTATGAAGAGAACAGGCAGCCACTGGCAGACCTGCTCATTCTGGGGCTATCTGGTAAATGCTAATTGAGATGCACAGTAGGGCTGAACAATTAATTAACAACAAAAAAAACAATGGCAATTGTGATTTGAAACCTTACAATTAGCTAGTCGACATAGGCTGCTATGTGGATGCAATATGAATAATATGCAGCCCGTCTGTCCGCTGAAATGTTGCCATAACAAAACTCTGCCAGCAATACAGGGGAATGTGTGAGGAGCGTGTTACAAATAAACGTATTGCAGCTGAGTGATACTCAGCAACAGTATAGTACTATTTCAGAGCAGTTTGTAGCTGTTACACCATATAGTCATTATTCCATCTGGAAACACTTCACAAAGGCACCAGGATATAAATGAAGCTGTAACTCACTACCATGCTCGAGACATTAGCATTGTTATCAAATGCAGAGACCTAAGTGCCTGGAGATTTGATATATCTGCCAAATTAAGTAAAGTCATAAAGAATTCTGCTTGTTTTCAGAAAGGTACAGTAATATGGTTTTTTCTAAGTGGAAAAGTCAGGCTGTTTAATTAATGGTATTTAAACAAGAATTGTACAAAATTTTATATTGTATAATATATTTTCAGTTATTTTGTTGCATTTCCTACACAGCGCTGACTGATTATAGCAGCAGCAGAGTGATCATAGAAAGCACACTGGATCTGTTACGTCTGGATCTGTTTCTGTGGTTGCACACTGGTAAGAATACTGAGCTGACGCTTGGCGTCCAATTAAGACACATTGCAAATTGATACGTTCTCCCAAATTCCACAGTCCCACTGCATGGTGCAGCATCCTCATTCCTCTCATAGACCCAGTAGCTAGGGTTAGGAACCAAAAGTTAGTTGCAAAGAGGTACTAAACTCAATATTGAAAGTACCAGGTGCCCAGAGCAAAGAACTGTCAGTACTGTGCATGGCTAACATCAAGCTACAACAACATGTTGAACAGAGCACAGGAAATGTTCAAAAGTTTGGCCTTAAAGTGCAGTGTTTGATATTTTATGGTTTAATAAAGTTTAGGAAGTAAAGGACTCTCACTATAGGAGGACTATCAGGCATAAACTAATTTTATTTAATTACTGAAAGAAAAATGTCAGTAAGTAGTAGGGGTGTTCAAAGCAGCTGATATTTGTATCTGTATTTGTTGAGGGGGGGGGGGGGGGGTATTTGTTTTTGACTAGAATTAAAAATGGGCGTAAAAATCTATTTATTTTGTGTTAAACTTTAAAGTTACGCTATAGTGTAACTATTCTTCAATTATATCTATTATAATAATTATATAACGTATACAGGTTTAGCTTCACCCCTAGTTAGTAGTTTATCATTCTGACTCACTATGAGCATTTTTTTAAAATCTTCATTTTAAAAAAATAGATTTTCCTTTCAGGAATTGTCTTCCATAGAATCCAGACATGCATGCAAGAGGGCGTGTGAATCAGAGGCGTCAGCTTTTGAGGTCTCCAGATGGCTGTCTGTTGGTACATTACTGTTGTACAGTAGCAGAGTGCTACAGCTGATGTTTATGATCTCCATACACTTCTCTTTTACCCCCCTTTGTGGCGTACGCATATTTGTGGAGGATTAAAGTGTCTCTTTTTCACTGGAGCATGGTCTCATTGTGCCGCTCTCATTCATTTATCTATAAAACATTCTAGTTCTGTCCTCAAATCCTATAAGCTGCTTTGCATGCAGCAGAGCGTGCCCACGTCTCCTGCCAAGGCTGTAATTGTTTGTTTACTACCTTTTTAACCTGTCATCATGCGGCTTGTTCCTGCGGGAGCAGAAAGACATGCAAAGGTACCTCTTAATGTTGCTGAAAGCCAGCTCAGGCTGTGCAGGGAGGTTGACAGTATTTTAATTATACAAGTTTAGGTTCAAGGCCGTGTCGGCACCTTGAGACTCTGATCAAGATATCCTTACCGTCTCCCACTATGCTGCTGATCCTGACCTTTGACCTCTGTGTGGGAGAAGAAACAGATCAGTATTAGGGATCTGGTATCTTGTTAGCGATATTATCATACTGCAACTGCTCATCTCATGGAACATGCACGCTCGGCTCGGTTCAGTTGTTTAGAGCGTCTTTCCACTTCATTGGTATTTAGAACAGTCCGGACATATTGAGTTTCCCGTTCCAACAAATGAGATTTGTTGTTCTACATCTGTGAATTGGAATAGAAACAGAGCTTGGTGACTTCTCTAAAAATAACCTCCCCGTCTTGTGGTTTACAGCTCTCTTACCATATGAGTAAATACTAGAAACAACTGAGGGAAATGATGTAAGAATGCAGGGCGGTAGACTGTGGATAAACCTTAAATTACACTCATGACAGTATGCAGACTCTGACCTTAGTGACGTTGGAGCAGACAATTTATTCCAGTGAAGGACGAGAGAGATCTAGCAATCAGTACGTTAACCACAGCAGTCTGCGCGCTGACGCTGTGCAGCCGTGTGGCTTTAATGACTTACTTTGTTTGCTCAGGGGTTATATAAAAGTTAAGCCCCCTGACTCAGGAGCCACACCCCCCCCCTACTGGTTTAGGATTACATCCCAGGAGCTGCTTGTGTACCTGCCTTTGTGTTGGAATCAGAGCCTACAGGATGTAAAGTGTATTCATCCACACATTGTTAACCACAGATCACCACCCTGATCTGTGCATGCAGTCAATTCAGCACAGCATGTGGCAGCAAACCTATGCTCTGCTGATACTACTAATACCACTGCTACTACAATTACAACTGCTCCAACAGCTACTGTTGATAATAGTTCTTGTACTTTTCTAGCAGCATTGCTTTTACTGTTTGTGGCATGCTACATGTAATTCTACAATATTGTAGCTACTTTTCTATAAGTAGTAGTACTACTGCTACCGCTATCACTACTACTTCTAATAGTGCAGTACACACTAAAATACGGTGCAGTTGGCACCACTGTTAACACTAGAAGGCCCAGAGAGCAGCCGTTTGGCTTTTCTACCTATAAAACCTGCGGGCAGCCGATAGGCAGAAAGGATTTTAGCTAATATCCTTAATCACCTTTGAACTGATGCTTTAGTTATGTAATCAAGGCGGGGCCATGCTGAGCCACTTCAAGGAAACTTGTTTCACTCTGCCATCTTAGGGAGAAATCAACACACATGGGTTTTTTTTCCTTTGTTGCTGAGATTTATTGATACAAACAGAAAAAGAATTAATTATACAAAACAAACCAACCATTTGTACACATATTTACAAATAGTAATAAGAAGTGAGTGAGTACATTTCAGCAATCACTCACAATGCTGGCACTGCCGTGGTATCTCCCGTCTGCATTTACCACATGTGTATCTGTAGCAGTGAACACATCACACAGCGGCATGATTGCTCTTACATTGGTGTTTGACCTGACACATGGCTCTTTTCCCCGGGTTAGGTGTGAAGGGTTGTGTCCGAAGCAATTGTTCCTTTCTTGCCTTCTTCTCAGCCATATGAGAGTAAGCCAACTCTCTTGCAAGCTCCACCAGGAAGTCCACCCGTCTTTCCTGCGTCCCGGTGCATGCTTGATACAGCACATGTGCATTCAATGCTGCCATGTCAATCATGTTATAGAACACGGCAACTGGCCAGCGCCGTGTTTCTCTGCAGACAGTGTACTCCTGCACCATCTGGTCCAACACGTCCACGCCACACTTTGTGGTGTTGTAATGGGTGACAGTGTTTGGCTTCCTTTTGGTGGTATTATCAGTCTCAACCACGCTGTGCATACTGCTAAGAATATACACTGTCTTCTTCCGTTTGGCTGGATCTGCAGTCAGCGTGGCAGCAGTGGTTGAAAACACCTAATAAATAGATCAAATATATTATTTTCATAGCACTTTTACGCACAATGACACACTTGGAGGTATTGATTCTAAAAATGAAAAAAAAACACATAAACATAGAACCACAAAAGATTTGCAACATACCTGAGTGGTGAATTCGTTGTGATCTGTGTGTTGGTTTTCCGGCTAAGCAGTTTTTGTGCAGGTGACAGCGATGTGAAGAAATTGTCTGTGGTTACATTTCTGCCCTTGTCCAGGAATGGTTCCATCAGCCTCATCGCTACATTTTCGGACAATCTCTCCTCACTGGGACGACTGGGGTCCTTGCCAAGACATGGGAGGACATTGCAAATGTACTTGGATTTTAGGTCAAGCCACCCAAAACTTGCAATATACTGCAGGAAACAGCAGCGAGTCTTTGACGGGAAAAGCTGTTCATCAACGGTGATATGTAGGCCAAGGTTGTAGGACGTGATCCAGTTGGTGACAAATGATCCCCACACACTGGAAATTGCAGCGAACTTGTCAGTCTTTGCTCGATCACTTCGGGTGGACTTGTCATCAAAGTGTAGGTGTTGAATGATGTCTTGGAAGCGGTTTCGCGGCATAGTTTCAATGATCTGTGGGTTTCCCAGGTTTGCCGACCAGCAATCACGTAGTGATGGAACCTTGGTAAGCTCCCGCAAGATGACAATTGCAATAAACGCCATTAGTCCATGGAGGGCCATGAACCAATTGACATGCTCTGTTTGCTTTGCATGTTGAATAGTCCATTCTTGAATGCTATGAAGCATGTCAAGAGTAATGAAACACAGGAAGCTCTGAAGGCGAGATACGTTTCCTGGCCTTAGCCGTTGGCTCTCCCTCCGCGGTGTACGCTTCTATTGGGGTAAAAGGGAGACACTTCCCCACCCGTTCTTCACGCCACACTGTGCTATCTTTTGCTGTCTCCGTCAGGTCAGTCCCCAAGCGAGCTCTCTTTTCAGGTTGAAAAGCAGTGTCCACATCTGCAGTGTGAACAATTCAAAATGTGAGCAATGTGAAAGTCAAATGATAATTCCAGTATCTCCTCCTCTGTATCGGAATAATGTCTGAAATATTTTCCCAAATAAAAAGATAAACTAATGTCTTGCACTTAATGTCAGATGGCAGTGAATGTCTGCTAAGGTGCACAAACAAAAAATTCAAAGAAAGGCAGAGTAGGTATTTCTGTCACTCCACTCTGCTTTTTTGGTATTTTCCACTGACTTGTATTAAATGAATTAGGGCTGCAACTATCGAGTATATTTGGAATAGAGTATTCTGTCGATTTATTCATCGATTCTAACATATTTTTTGATATAAACAATATTGATAGTGCATTATATCTCATGAAAGTCCTGTTTTAAGCAAGCAATTAGCTGTTATTGATAAACCTTCATAAACCAATAATCACAAATACAGTGCATTAAAAACTAGCTATAGCTAGCGTTTAAATTAGTTAGCAATCCTAATTAAACATCCCATAGGTTTTCTGGGGGGGATTAGTGAAGCAAAGCATGTGAAAGCTTCACAATAACTTACTGTTACTCTGAGCAATTGTGAAACTGTGTCGGGGACAATTTAAAGGTTAATGAATAATTAATAAACATAAGGCCCGTAAAGTCTGCAGGAATGCACGAAACCTCTGGCTGTGGAAATATTCACACGCGATGTTTCCAAACGCACTAATAATTCTGCATACAGAATTCTCCTGATGGTAGAAATATGTTGTTTAATGCTAGAAAAACAACAAGAAAAATGCACCAAAGACATAGAGGTTTGGTTTCATATGTTTAACATCAGCTGTACATTTTTTTTGTGTAAAGTTACGGTACCTTGCAGAGGCTCTGCTCGGTTAACGTGCAGGTGCTTTCGCGTAATCATAAGTCATGATGCCAAGTCTGTATGTTTCTCCAGCTCAGTTTTACAATGTAAACACTGAACCACGTTTCTCCTCCTTAAACATCCTTGTTGAATGCGCGTAATTGAGTTATTCGAATAATTCGAGGAATCGTTGCAGCCCTCCTGGTAATTTACCTTTAATAGTAGTAGAAGTACAACAAGTTAAAATATTTGCACAATTACACTATTGCAAGTATTACAAACATTCTGCTGTTTTAATTTCTGCTACATCCATCCAACTTTAACCCCTTCAACCTACTGCTGTCACTTCCATCATTTCTATAGTTAAGCACTGATTAGTGAGTAAATGAATTATCACACCTACCTGCTGGTTGACAGACATAGTGACATCCCCTCTGTGCTGGAGCAGCTGGAGGTCAACTGCACTGTTGATTTTACGTGTGGTATGAAGGAAAAAATGAAATGAGATTCCTTTTAATGTGAAAGAGCTTTCTCTTGCTCCCTCATACAGTACAACCACAAGCTCTACAGGAAGTCATTTCCTGTTGTTGTTTCCACTTTGCATTTTCTGGCTGGATGTTTTATTCATTTCCTGGCATGTTGATTAAGTTAATGAAAGGAGGAATGGGAATAGAACTCATCATGTTTTATGGATCAAAGACACAATGAGGTCTGCGCGTCTTCGCCCCTGTGCTTTTCTCCCAATTAGCCGAGTGGCTGACACTGCCTGGCGGATGCTGAGCCCCTGCGGCTGACGGAGATCGATACGAGGCAGAGGCACCGATGAGAGTTTTGTTCATTGTGGTCGGAGCCATCTCTCTGATACCACACAGTCTGCTTAACATAAATATTATCATCTGCATCGTCTCATCACTTTTCCTCCCATTATTCAACCAGAACACTCTTTGACTTATACGTTTCCCCACCGAGGCCTTGGATTACATCAAAGTTGCTGTGTTGTTACATGCTTTAAATTCATTAATGAGTTGATGATGTTGGCTAATTAACGTCACGTGACACGCTTTTTGTATGCATGCAGACATTCTATTTCTTTCCTGCTGTTTTAAAATAGCCTGGAGTTTAACTTTGGAGGGCAGCATTCCATAAAGCGTTTCATGTGACTGCAGATGAAACGCTTTATTTCATTATGTAAGTCACATTTGAATATGGCTCATTTGACTTAATTGCTGCAATGCTCATGAAGCACCTTGTCAAAGAGAAGGTCAAATGCTAATAGAGGGAGAACTAAGTGAACTAAGTTGACAAAGTGGACACTGTAGTCTTGCCAGCCTGCACTGAATGGGTTCATAGTCTGACCTTTACACTGCTACTTTCCTGCTGAGTTTTTACAATTACCACTGTGCACAGATTTACAGTATGTGCTGAAGTTGAATGTATACAGTTTATCTGGTACATGTTGAGAACTTCTCCTGTCTTTATGTCATTATATTGGGATGCACTTCTAAGGTAGCACAGCATTTATCGTGTCACCTGTAGCTGTTCATTGTAAATCAAACCATTATGGTCACTGTGTCAGAACTTTGTAAACCAGGTTGGTTAAAGCTATGACGTAATGCGAGATTCTTTCACCACCTACATTACAAAACAAAGTAAAAATTCTGACGAGGCTCCGAACGGTCGCATAGGCCCAGTAGTACAAAGCTGAAAACTTAAATACTCAAGCAGGAAGCCATACACGAGTTCTGTGCAGAAACCCTGCCGACTTTATTTGGGCCAGAGCTCTTGTGAAATGAACAGAAACATGGTAGAAACATGTTTCAGCTTGTTTTAGTGGACTTCAGGCACCTACACACCTGCAACAATCTGTGGAGGTATGGGAGTGCATCAGTGACTCGTATGGGTGTAGAAGTGCATAGTGAGATTTTAGAGAGATGTATGCTGACATCAAGGCTACAACGGTTCCCCTGAATGTCCGTGGATATTTCACTTCTCTGGAAATGAGGTTTTTCTGCATCCTGGAGAAGTGTGCTCCAGTCTTCAGTCATGCCAGACACCGTTTCTGTTTAAAGTCTCAGTAAAGCAGAATGTGATTCGTTCACCTCCACCGTCATCAACAAAAATTGAAAAACGTTCATCCTTCTCTGGGTGCAATAATTACACCCAGGAAAGTTTTCTCTTTCTGGAAGGTGCTTTATGTTTTCGCTTGCTCTGCACCTCACAGTAATGGATTTTTGAATCTGAACTTTGGCAGCAGCAGCCCTTCTTGTCCGTTTCCCAGTTAACCAATGTTTGCCTGTAATTACAGAGTACATCACAACACTCTGCAGGGCGCCTTTGCTATTTTAAAGTGGCAACCGTTACCAATGTAGCTGCCAGGGTGTGAGTGCACTGTCAGCTGGAAGCAGCCAGCTGAGGCTGGCTCCATCAGTGCACTGCTCAACTGGGTCGCAGAGGAGGAAAAAGCTGGGGGTGAAATGGCATGTTTTAATAAAGAAATAACTGAAAAAGCAAAGCATGCAGTTATTCGTGGAACCTGTTTATTTTTTGTGCAGCACTGCTTATACAAAAGTGCTTGTGCCAGCAACTTTCTCATCTAACGCAGAGGATCATTACATAACACGCCGCTGTGGTCCTATAGCATCATGTTCCAGGTGGACCGCTGTCATAGTGTTGGAACGTTTAGGTCGGTTGTGCACAAGAAATGAAACAAGGAAGAGAGTGCGAATAAAAACTTAATTAACATAACCGCTTGTGGAGCATTGGTTGAGCAGCGTGTTGTGCGACACATGATATTAAAAACGGACAAATGCATAATACGTTAATGTTGAGGTAGTGGAAGAGGACATGTAGGGAGTCCACGTCTTTGGCTCACCAAACCTTTACCCTAAAAAAACCAAAAGCAGAGGTTTTAGTTGATTAATGTTACCCATAGCAGAACTATTGTCTTTTTAATCATACTGCATCTATTGTAGATTTTTTAAATGTTAGCTCCGAACATTTAAGAATGAACATGATCAGGGGTTCCGAAGAATCGTGCAATATTAATATTTTCTCTGGTGACAGAGTTTGCCATCAGGCATACGTGTCTTTGTTTGCATGGTTGAAAGAACAAACCACAGCAGGAATATATAATATTAATAGAGGGAGAGAAGGAAGCTATGAAAGAGAGCGAAAAGTATTTGGAGGTAGAAAACTGGAGCAGAATTAAACATCACTGTTCTCGCAGTCCCCAGACACAGGCTGCTGCTAACGTCAGTTTGAGAGCTCTGCACAAAAGACTTAATTCTAATTGTCAGTATTAAGTAGGTTTGAAATGAAAGCTGACTAAATGTCTCAGTGACCGAATAATTGTATTGAGTCAAGTTGAAAGTGTGGTAGGGATGAACATGGTCTCTGTGTTCAGAGGAGCAGTAGAAGTATTAGAGAGATGACTGCTCACTGGAACACAAGGAATAATGTGATCAGAAATCCTAATCCAGACTGAGCACAGACCACATTAACTTGTAGTGTCTTTCTGGTTGTTGATGCTTGACAGAGGAATGCTGGATCTTCTACTGTTAGGAACCCTCTTAGAGATGGGTGCTGCTGGTGGAGCTTGGATCTATCAGGAGAGCAACTGAGAGACTACCACAGGATATGCACCTTATGCAAAGTATCTGTTCTATTTGTGCCAGACTCGCTGAAATGTGCGGCTCATGTTACAGTTTTGTGATTGGGTAAAAAAATGTGTAAAGATTCTGAAACAGAGACCAAATCCACAATACAAAAGGTCCACATGTCGTGTATGTGCGAGGATGAGGGTGGAGTCAGGACAAAAATGCACACTAATGTAGGGAGGTAACAAAATAGGGAAATTAATAAAAAAGTAAGAGCATACAAACAGAAATTCAATTTTAAAGAGGAAAAACCTGATTACAGAAAACAAACACACAACGAAACCCACAGGGAAGCAAAAACAGACGGAAATTACAGAACTAACCGAATAAATAACCTACAACACAAAACCATGAACACCACTCAATCCAAACCAAAAACTCACTTTGCCGAGTCCAGAGGAATACAGACGACCAGACCCAGGGAGAACCCAGGGAGAACCCAGGGAGAACCCAGGGAGGACACAGGGAGAACCCAGGGAGAACCCAGGGAGAACACAGGGAGAACACAGGGAGAACCCAGGGAGAACCCAAGGAGGAAACAGGGAGAACCCAGGGAGAACCCAGGGAGAACACAGGGAGAACACAGGGAGAACCCAGGGAGGACACAGGGAGGACACAGGGAGGAGACAGGGAGGACACAGGGAGGACACAGGGAGGAGACAGGGAGGACACAGGGAGATGACCTGACAATGAGTTACTGAGGGAGCAGGGTTGACAGGGTGGGATCCAGGTTGGTTGATTGGAGACAGCTGAAACAAATGAGATTGGTTAGACACATGGACCAGAGTCAACAGGAGTGCTGGGAGTAGTAGTTTGTAAAACCAGGAACTCCACAGGGTGACAAGGGATTGTGGGTAATGTAGTCCAATATAACCCAAAAACAGAATCACTAAGACAGAAGAATACTAAAAAGGAAACTTATAACTGAACTTAAATATGCAGACATCTATCTTGTCCTATGAACAGAGCATTCTTTGTTTGTTAGAGGGTTAACATTAAGTAATGGAACATTGAATATTGCCACCTTGTAAAGCCTGTTCACCCACAAAAAACAGCCTCAACTCTTAACAAAACTGTGAAAAAACTCACAGCAGTCCAGCTCAATTGGAATGGCAGACAATCTGTTGGGCTCTGCACAACTTGCATTGTGGATGAGCATTTTTAAAACTATGTACCATGCAGTAAAGCTGCTCCCACAAGTCCTCAACAGGGTTGAGATTCAATGACTGTGTTTGCCACTCCATTAAGAAAAACAGATATGAGCTGGACTGCATGTTGCATAGTTTGGAGCTGTGTTTTCAGCCAAGCACTGTCCACAGTGTCTGGCAAACCAATGTGAAATTAAGTGATGGCCATCCTTATTCAGACCATATAGTTTCTCCCACGTTAGCACCACCAAAGCAGCTCCAGCATCAAAATAGAATCAAAGTAGCTGCTCTAATAAAGGTTCCATTCTATGACTATGCAGTTTGCAAAATGTGACACAACCACAGGCACTGTGATGTGTTAAGATCAGTACACAGGTTTTAAAAACTGTACGTGCTGCACAAATAAGTTATTTGTCATTTCCATAACCTCTACAATAGTCGATGCTAAAAGCAGAAGAGAGCACATTTGCTCCCAGATCGATGCACAGTGTTATGAACTTTTATCCTCCCTTTGTACAGATGGAAGCCAGGAGACCAGTCTGAAAAGTGATGCGACCACAGTTTCAGTACAGTTTAGAGTCTGCTGAATAAGCACATAGGCAGTGATTGATTGCTAATGTGTACTGTCTGTCTTCCCACAGGAGGTTGTGATGGTGAGGTTGAGTTCTGAGCCTCGGGCAGAGCAGAGGTGTGAAGATGGAGTCCTGACCTCAGGTGGTTATTCCACCTCATAAACCTCACCATATTCATTGTGAGTACACCATCCACCTGCTGATGTGCTCACCACAAAGACTTCTGTGTGACTGGAAAGACTGCAAGTCATAAAGGATTTCACTAAATGTCAGAAGTGAAGATGAAGGCAGGGCAGGGTGTTAGGATTTTAAAAGATTGGCTGGCAGATATGGATTGGGTTTTTGGAATAAAAGGTCATGTTATCTCTTATACCCTCATTTTAAGAAGTGTCTTTGAAGAACTGTCAGACAGGACCGTCCCTGAAACCCGCTCAAAACACTCATGTAGTACAGAAAGGATTCATTTTTACATGTATTATATTTGTATAGCAAAACACTACATAAGGTTTTTTAGGTTCAACATGTGCCCATGCATGACTACACTCTCTGATCAAAGCTAATGTGTTCGCATTGATATTCACAAGTCTCAACATTTTGCAGCCTACACAATTCATTTTTCCATTTTTCATGTCTGTAGCTACTGGCATGGAATAGTCAATGCTAAAAGCACCACAGAGGAGATTTGTCCCCAGTTTGACATACAGCGTCATGAACTGTGAGCCTCATTGTGTGCAGATGGAAGCTGGAAACAATATGTAGCAGTATGAATGTTAAGGGAATGATTGCGGGGATGTGGGACAGAGCGAAGGAAAGATGCCTGCATGCGTGCGTGTGTGCTTCTGAGAGAAGACAAAGGGGTTCACATGCTGGAAAGAAACAAACTAAATAATGAATGAACATGATCTTGTCAGCAGGTCTAAGTAAGGTCTACAGTAAATACTTCTTGAGCAATAATTGAGACTAAGGACCCTCCCACCACCCACGAACTCCACTCAGCTGCATAAAGAGAACTCATTTCCTGTCATTGGACTTTAGTGCTGAGTGTAAATTTAACACAAATAAAACATTGTGATGGCTCCTCTTTGTTCAAGAAGACCGTCCACTAAATTAAACAATCAATGTTCACCATTGGTTTTGCAGCAGTCTAACCACAGTCTTCTAATATTTAATATACATAGTAAGTATGAACACTTTTGTTTAGGTGGACCTTCCTATGTTAACTAGTGCAGTTAGTTTGTGCTACATTTTCTATGAATTGTTTTTTAATGTCATAAAAACCGACAGTAAACAGTCATTAACATCTGTCATTTGCCTGATCATTTAGTTAGTTTTTTGAAGAATATCCCCCTACTACCTAAACTGACCAGTGGTCCTGGACATCTGCCGTTTGAAGTCAACCTCCACTGTGCAAAAGCCTAATGGCTGAGGATAGCTGGCAGTAATCACACACAGGAGAGGTTGTTGTAAACAGCAACTGCAACCAAGGGCATGGACATCACCATTAATCATATGTCTGCTTTCTGCTGTTTGCTTTAGCTTTCCAGAATGAGATGTGTTATGTGTCTCAGTGGAATAAATCACCAGAGACTGGCCTTTTTATTTAAGGTGAATATTTACAAAATGGACAAGTGAGTGTTCACAGAAAGCTCACTTTGTTCCTTGAAAATCAAGTTTTCAGGGTCCTGTTGTTGACCCCAAAATGTCAGCCTGGAATTGTCTCCTCAGGGTGACATGTTGGGGACAAGCAGTACAAACCATAGATGACCCCATACAATAAGAAAAAACACACCCTACAGATAAAACATTGTTAGAAATGCTTGGTATCACAATTGTGTTTTTTAATTATACTGTAGCAGTTATATTTACCACACCATGTAGTTAAAGACACGTCTGTCTGTAGATGACAAACCTGTGACAGTAACAAAACCAAAAACAGCTTGTTTTTAAGATACTGTCAGTTTAGGTTTCTGACATTTCCAGCACACTGGTGCCAGTGCTGAGCAGGCCTCTGTTAATCTCTTGTCATGTTGTGTTGTTGTCAGGATGTCCTCTCACCCATGTGACAAAATAAGTCACAGCCCAGTATCTCTGCACCTCCGGTTTTCTGTTCGCTATCTACATATGAAGCTGTTTAATGGGAAGTTAGAGGGAAAAGCAGCCATTGATCCTGTGACCACAAGGACTCATGTACAGTTAAAATGTCTCTCGGCAAATCACCACATTAAGGACAGTTCATAGTTTCCACTTCCTCTCAGATAGACCAGGCTTCGTCTTTGCAAAAGCCGATCGCTATTTTGTGGCAAACTTCGAAGGATTATTGTCAGTCGGGTTCAAAAAGAATATTTCAAAGCATTTAGTGCTTTTACCAACTACAGTTCTTAACATGGTGAGAAGAGTTAGGCACTGCAGGGAATTCTCAGTGCATAAAGGCTGAGGGCAGAAATAACTCCTGTGTGTGACTTTTGAGCTCGTTGAGAAACTTGTGCTACCATGGTAAATATAGTTCCATGCACTTTGTAGATTTTAAGAATGCAGTTGCCACTTAGCACACTGTGCTGCTGCATGGAGAAATGCCACCTGTATCTCATCTCCGCAGAGAGACCATGTATCAACTCTCTGTAGAAACACTGCCAAGTTCTCGTGGGTTCTCTGTGCTAAAAACAGACCATCCAGATTTAAAGGTGCAAAACCTAGCATCTGTGATGGTATGAGAGTGCATCGGTATATGCAGCACGGGTGGCTTGCAGATGTGTGACACCATCATCACTCTGGAGGTGCATAGACTTCAGACTTTAAATTAGCCGAAACAAACTTTGTAACTTTTGTCAGAAAAAGCAAATGTGAGGTTCAAGCTAATTAACAAAGCCTGTACTCCTTGGCTCCACTGATGTCTCCCCCTGCAGACCCACAGGGCCACTGGTCATTTATTAGGAAGCATGTGTTGTTTTAAAAAGTGGCTTCGTGAAGAATGTTTTCATTAGTTTCCCATTAGTTTAAATGTTATGCAAAGGAAATGAGCGCATATATCCAGGCAATAGAAATGTGAGCCGTGAGTGTGGAATGTGCATTAGAACAGGCAATAATTCAAGTGAGGAGAAAAACAACAGCCTCTTACCTACTGCTGAATTTTTCATTGTTATGTGATGCATTCAAGGAGCAAATGTGGGGAAAGGAAATGAGACTGACACAGGGGAAGTGTTTTTTTTTCCAAGACAAGAAATGCTTCATCCTCCTCCTCAGAGTGGAATGGATGCGAGGTGAAATGATAGAGCGTAACTGATGTTGTGGTGCTGAAATATAAATCAAAGAATATCAGGATGTTCATTCAGGGGATCTAAAACATGAGCTTCATTAAACTACAGCCCCAAATCATAGATAGAATAAATAAGCATGACATGACAACCTCAAAGAAAAGTTGAACCTGTAAAATGATATATGTGTGTAGATATACACACACACAAACATATATATATATATATATATATATATATATACACACACACACACACAGACACAAATATAGTTGATTAAAGTACTATTACTTGGAAAACAACCACTTCAAGAAAACAAGTAGATGCAGAATAACTAAACAAAATAAAAGTAAGATTTTAAATGTAGTTACATTAAACATTAAGGCAAAACACTGTAAAATGGCGTGATACAATGGAGTGATAAATTCCTTATCTACAGACAGGCACGTTACAGCTTCTGCATACAAATGAATTATTACAAACGCACAACCACCTTCTTACAGCCTCAGTTCAATTAAGCAGTGGAGAAACAAAACTTCAAACCCAGAAAGTGTGTATCCCCCTTCTTCACTCAACAAAATGCCAATGGGAGTTTTCCACTTGTTTTTGATTACTGCAGAAGATAAGCAAACAATTTATGATTCTTACACATTTCACCAAGTAATCAGGACAAATTAACACCAATTTCACATATTTTAAGCCTAAATACAATTGCTAGAAGTAAACTTCGTTTAAAATACTGTTTTCTTGGTTGAGTATATTGTAAAAAAATAAAGGCTAATCTATTTTTATTTCTTTGTGTACTTGTACCAGCTCTGCCCATTAATGTGCCGACTGTGCTCTTAACACCCACAGACTCAAAGAAACACAGACTAAAAAGTATTTTTCTCTGAAAATCAATGAAGAAAAAAAGAAAATAGTGTCTCTATCTCTCTTCTTTTATTAGTAGCTGATCCCTGTGAAAAAACATTCTCTTATTTAACAAGACATATAAGTGAAAAGCTATTAAAGCCTTCTATCAAACTCATTATCTTTGATCTCTTCTAACTGGCTTATAAAAAGCCTTTGAATCTTTCATCTTGATAACCTGAAGCTAATGAGCTTTGCAGGTGTACCGCGGTGTAATCACGGAAAGTAGGTTATTAAATATTTTGGTGCAGCAGTGATTTTCTGTCAGGATGGATTAGCTTCATTTCGAGGAGAAGCTCCCTCACATGAAAAAGCCTCCCACAGTTGCACGGTGCACAGTTTTAATGCACACATGCATATACAGATCACTGCCTGCTCCTGCTCTGATCACTCACTTCATTACTGCAGAATATGATGCGCTGCCCCTGCACTGTGGCTGCACACAGTGATTTGTGGGGATTTAAGGTTTTTTATACTGACTTTTTAATACCATGAGTCATAGCCACACAATAGTGTGCTATGCCGATCTTTCATAAGAAAGGAAAACATGTTCAATCACCACATAAATATTCGTGTTCAGTACAGAGTCTTTAGTCTCAGAACTCTATGATTACCAAAAAGAATTCACATAGCCTCGGTCTAGTCCTGCTAATATTTTTTTGTTTGTATAGTTTTTATTTGCAGAACTTGCATTTGTGCATCACTGACAATGGTTTTCGTCTGTGTTTCCTGAGCCCGTGAAGTGACTTCCACTACAGAATCGTGTCTGTTCTAGTGCTGCCTGATAGAGGGCCTGAGGATTACAACCATTCAGTCACAGTTCTGTCCTTTGTCTGGTTTGTTTGGCGTCCTTGCTTTCACATTTCTTGCTCTCGTCTGAAGTCACGCTCACACTCTCTACTTCGCCTGACTTTCCACAGTATATAAGCACCTAACTCACACTCTATACTGCACCTTTTAAATACAGTGTCTGAGTGAGCAAGTGATCTGTGCGTTTGTCCGAGTGATTCCCTCCCCTGTATGGAGTGCTGTCCCATCTATAAAACTCTTTCTCAAACAGTACTTGTTCCATAACAGATGTTATATAATGAGCTGATCGCTGAGAGACTCATTTGCATCCACGTCACCTGCTGTTTGACACACTGATGATTCATGGACGAGAGCTTAAAAACCCTAGTATCTGAATGTGATTTGCACACAATGTGTGTTCTGACTATCATACACTTTCACGCAGTTTGTTCAGCGTTCACTTCTCCATAAACCGAGACACACACACACACACACACACACACACACATATAAAGGAATTGGATGTCTGTCAATGATTAATCCGTCATTCACTGGGGGCGCCTGCTCTGATGCCACAGCGAGTGGCATATGCCAACACAGAGGAGGGCAGTGATTCTTGACTGACTCCTGCACAAATCGAATATCTGGTTGACAAGACTGCAACTTCATTGTGCAGAATACTCGATGCTGTCGCACCTCTGAAAATTATGGTATAATTCACATATTCATACCTTAAAGCAAACATCAGGAAAGCTAGAAAAGAAGTGGCGCTCAACAAATTTAAGTAAATGCACCTGGAAAGATGGCTTAATAGTGTAATAAAAAAAGCCCTCAATAAAGCTAGAACTACATACTTACTACTATTAGTCTCTAATAGAGGCGATTAAGAACAACCCCAGGTTTCTTTTCATCACTGCAGCCAGGCCAACAAAGTGTCATAGTTCTGTTGAACTACTTCTACATGTCTCTTTCCAACTCCCAGTCCAGTCTGGACTGCTGAAGGATATCGTATCCCTGATCAGCATGTCTATATTAGAGCAGATAAATCTATCTCTATTAACAGGCAATGTACCACAGGCCTAAAAGACCTACTTACTACTATACTCAGGGATTTTAGCCAATTATGGACCAATATCCAATTTGCCCTTTCTCTCTAAAATCCTTGTGACCATCTAGTCAGGAAGAACTTGTATGACGATTTCTAGTCAGGATTAATAATAAATCATAGCACAGAAAGAGCACAGGTCAAAGTCACCAATGATCTTCTCTGAGAAAATGGACTTCTCTCCATTCTTGTCTTGTTAGATCTGCATTCAACACTATAAACCATAACATTTTAATAAATAGACCATTTTATTGGGATTAAAAGGACAGCACTAAGCTGATCTAAATCATATCTATGAGATCTCAATTTGTTTATATTAATGATAAGTCCTCCACGCGCGCAAGAGTTAGTTATGGAGTTACCCAAGGCTCAATGCTTGGACTAATTGTCATCTCCATATACATGTCTCCACTGGGAAATATTATAAACATTCATTGTTATGCAGGTGACACTAGGCTATATCTATCCCTGAAACCAGTAGAAACAAATCAATATGTCAGAGTGTTTAAAAGACATAAAGACCTGACTGTCCTATAATGTTCTACTCCCTAACTCAGACTAGACAGAGGTTATTCTTTTTTGGGCCACAAAACCACAGCAACACTGTATCTAATTGCATTGCGTTCCGCGATGAAATAGCTCTGGCCTCAAGTACTACTGTGAGGAATCTTTGACCAGGATATTTCCTTTAGCCGTAGAGAAATCTGCAGAACTACCTACATCCTGTCTCGAAATGATGCTGAGAAACTAGTCCATGCATTTGTTACCTCTAGACTGGACTACTGTAACTCATTACTGATAGGATGTCCCAATAACTCACTCAAAAGCCTCCAGTTAATCCAGAATGCTGCAGCCAGAGTTCTGACTGGACTTAACAAGAGAGATCATATTACTCCTACATTAGCTCCTCTCCATTGGCTTCCTGTTAAATCTAGAATAGAGTTTAAAATCCTTCTCCTCACTTATAAAACACCAAATGATCAGGCCCCAACATATGTCAACGAAAAGCAATAAATGATCTTGTGAACGGAAGGAGTAAGGATCAGCACTACTCTGTGTAATCAAAGGACATATGTAGGTAGGTAGTAATCTGAGAATTGCCCCATACAATAAATAAAGGAATACCAATGACAAATCCTTCGGATGGCCAAAGCAGGCCATCCCACCCAAAACATCACTCACAGTGGTGTGTTTACACTTAACAATCAGTAATAAACCTCAGGAGAATGCTAAGAAGCTTCAATCATCTTCAGAAACTTTAAACTACTCATTTTCTGCACCAACATTACACCTAGAAGCCATTTCCTACATTTTTCAGGTTGAAACCGGGCTTGAGAATAGCTACTTTTGAATGTATAATTTTGGAGCTGACAGGGACTAATACTACATAGAAGGCGGTGGGAAGGTGGATGAATATGCAGATGCAGGTGTCATGGAGCTGGTCTCTGACAGGTCGACTGTAAGCTCACATCCTATTTATATTCTGCAAATGATCGTGGGATGAGGCTGCTGTGCCGAAGCATCTCTTCGGCTTATTCCCCCAGACAGGATTTGCAGGCATTGACACGAGGTCTGCCTGTTCTGTTCTTTACTGTGTGGATTCATCAAAGACACAAAGCTGTTAAAAGAAAAGACACTCCACCACACAGCCCTCTTTTCCGGTTCTCAGGCCAGAGTGCTGCCAGAGGTGAGCCAAATGATGAGTAGCAAATCCCCTCCAAGGGCATCCATCGGTCAAATCGCATAACATCTCGAACATACAAAATACACACTTCTAGCTAATTATTCAGAATAGAAATGTGTGCTAAAGAGCTGATATGTGAAATGTGGGAATTAGTTATTTGCCAGTGCAGCAAGTAGCACGCGTCTATGGTGTTACAGATTCTCCTTCACTGAAACAGCTACACAACTGCACTTTCATTTACGTATAGAGGAAACAGGACAATGTTGATCTTTGTTAGTGCCCGTCTTTGATCATGTGCATGCATATTCATGAGTGCTTGAGTTAGTCACTGTCGCAGTTGTGTCGAGTCAAGTTGGTATAACTGTAGTGAAACAACAAACATACTTACTGCACAATATTCTTTCAAAATGTGAAGATTTAGTAGTAAACGGTGGGAACAATGCAGGTGGAGTTGACCTGCATCAAAGAATCTTTCTTAAAATGTCCCTGTTGTGTAGCTGAATTCACTTTGTCATTCTATGCACATAGCTACAAAGCCTGCTCTCACTGATAATGAATGGCAGCTTTCTCTGGCCCAGCCTTTTGAATCTGTATGTGTAAATGCCCAATTACTGCAGCTTGAAGCCTAATATAGAAAAATGCAGTATTAGTCCAGTTTCATTAAATAATTGATTGATATTGCCATTAAATATTTGTAATAAAATAAAATACCTTTAAACTAACACTGTCTGTAGTTTATTTTAGTATTTATAGAGTGAATCTTTCATATAAAACACTAAAACACTAAATAACCTAAAGTATAGGTTATATGATAGCTTAAACCTGATGGTGAGTGGTTTAATTGCCAGTTCTTCCATGGACAAGAGACCAAAACCCAGAATCTTTGGCGCCTCAAAGGGGCAGCCTGTGACCCAAAGAAGTATATTTTATTATTATTATACTATATTCTATTTCTGCTAATAGATTCCGGTAAATCTGAAACACGCGTGTGTTTCTACACGGCACATGTCTGACTGTGTGACACAGTATGTCTTAGCTGAAGACGTGCTGTCATCTTGTGTTCCCCAGGTCGTCTGTTTCTTTTGGTGTGGGAGTGAGAAACTTGGAGGCTGCGGGCTGAGCCCATGAGTGAACCTATGGCAGAGAGACAGCACAGTGCAGGTAGGAGCTGCCAGAAACACCAAGACACAAACAGACAACTGTTCCCAACTGAAGCACAACAAAACAGAACAAACTGCATAGGGCCACGCCTGGGGAGGGTGCCTTCTGTTGCAGATCTTAGCACATAATGACGAACAATCTGCCTGCCTGTGTGTTCCTTTACTCAAAGCGATATAGTTAGGGTGTGAGAATGTCCTGAATCAACTGCTTGGCATGTTAAGTTCACTAAATGTCTCTGGGGTCTGTTGCAAAATGTTAATATGTCAATCACAACATATCATCACATCTTAATATTTGGTGCAGCTGGTGCACAAGGTGGGAATCAATTAACTCACTTTGGTTCTGCTACCAGTTGAGACCCAAATGCAGAACTCAGTGGAAGGACACAGGTTTTATAACGTTTTGCTTGCATCTCCTTTAAAGGTTCTTGTCAATCACACAGTTTTTCTTAGTAGCTCAGCAAAACACAAAACACACAACAAACTAAAGTCAAAAGGGCACAATTTAGTACTTTCTATTTTGGATGTTAGTTGTTTGAAGTTTTATGTTTTGTATCTACTGGTTGTGTGTCAGATACTTTATTATCAAAATACAGTGAGTTCTTATATTTTTCTGGCAAACCTTAATGCTGGCTCCAGCCTGCTGAGCTAGAATTGACCCAGAGTGCACTGCCTCTGATTAGCAGAGACCACAGGGTAGATGATAGATATTCATGACTTCTAATTGTTGAGTCTAACTATAGTCTTTTTGGTGGATTCAGACATAAAAAAGAGCCTGCAAAGGAAAAAGGGAACATTTGTCTTGAGGCTGACGCTTTCGCTTTTCATACAGAACAAGATTTGTGTCATCAATGGAGAAATCAGGCAATTCTTGAGTGCATCAAGGAGTTATTTTTCTAAACAGATTTTGAACTGTTCACTTACATGACGTATGTAACGGTGGCAAACAAACTCTCTTTCTGAGCTCAGTTTACCTTTACCACATTTGTACAACATGAGCACATGCAGATAGTGCTGTAGCCTGAAGTGTTTCAGACGACACTGTCCATCATAATCAAAGTTATGACATGATTCCATGTGACACAGCCAGAAATGGTGAAGATCATCAAGACAGCTTTTGCAAAGAGGTAAATCCCAGGCCCTGCTTAAAGCGTACTAACTGTTAGCTGAAGCTAAGAATGGAAGAAACAAATAAAGACAATTCTTGCATTTGCAGCGCAACAAAGTTGGGATGGGTTCAGGAGAGGAGCTCATACATGTGTTGGGAGCAGGGATCTATCAGTGCTGATGGGGTTCATCATTCTTCAATTCTTCCTAAGGACGTCTTAGGATACGTCCTTAGGAATGACAGACGCTTGACTTCAAAGGCATTGACAGCAGACGCTCCCTTTCGTCCATGGAGAGCAGCCATGCACCAGTTTCCAGTCCTCAAATAGCAAATCAATCTGTAGCAACACAGCAGAACCGAATGTCACGTGTAGCAAAAGAGCCAATAGAAGTGTGGTCGTTAAGCACAAGCTCAAATATGTCAGTGACTGTTTTTGTGCTGATGTAGACATGGAGTGACAACTGAAGATGTACTGACCATTTTCAGAAAACGAAATACATTACCTATGGGAGACACATACATTAAGATTATAGCTTTCCTCAAACTATAGAAGAACGTATACATTTTCAGACATGCTGTTTAATTTCAGTCAGTAAGGATGTAACATTAACATGAACCACGGAGATGCAGGCTCAACTACATCATAGGGAGTTTTTGATTAAACAAAGGTGTGCCCTCCCCCTTGCTGCCTGTGATTGGCTGCAGCCAATCATCTCTGAGCTGCTGTGCCCAAACAGGACGATAATAATATATAATTAATATAAAATCTTCAGGAGTGAGAGAAGCCGATATTATTTGGTACAGTGGGACATAAGTGGGCAAATGCTACGTCTCGTTTTGATTAATTGTGCTCTCACTAACTCAAACACTATCAGACAGGTGAAACCTCATTTTTCATGATACACTGGTTGTTCAGCCCTAAAACATCAGCTCCTTTGAAGTGTCAGATTTCTTTTAAAGCCACGGGGAAGGCTTCAGAGCAATACTCTGCATTTTCTTTCTCAAGGCAGTGAAATTTCCTACCGACAGGATTTCATGTATTTTTCAGTGAAATTATTTCAGCCAGGTCGTCTTATCCCTAAAGAGCCCGAGCAGTGATTGCAGCTGAGTAGATCAATCTTTAGAATTGCCCATGAAATTCAAAGCATTCCCAGGCTAAAATCCTTCTGATTATGTTTCATGGATTCTTTCACCTCAGAGAGTGGCATCATCTTATGAACAACTCCACTGGCTCCAGGCTTCACATATCTTTTTAAATCATTTTTCAGTTCATCTAATTCTATCACTCAGGACTGATGCAAATTAGATGGTTAAATCAATGAAGGATCAGAGTTTTTTCTTGTATCGAGTCAATTTGCAGTTTGTAATACTTCTGTCTTTTATTCAGAAGTTCTTCTAAAAATATTTTTACGACAGGTTAGGCAACAACAGTATAAGCTAATCAAAAAAAGGCATTTATTTGCCTCAGTGACTGGATGAAGTGCCTCGAGAGACTGGTCAGTCAGCACATCAGGGCCTGTCTGCCTCCCACTCTGGACCCCCACCAATTTGCCTACAGGGCAAATTGATCCACCGAAGACACCATGAAACTATGTGAGGATGCTCTTCCTGGACTTCAGCTCAGCATTCAGCCACATCATCCCAGAGATCCTGGTCCAGAGCGTTCTCACCTGGGTCTCTCTTCCCCCATCTGCCTCTGGATCAAGGACTTTCTGACAAACAGACCACAGACTGTCAGACTCGGTCCCCACCTGTCCAGCACCATCAGACTCAGTACCGGCTCTCCACAAGGATGTGTTCTGAGTCCCCTCCTGTTTACACTCTAAAGATCTGACCCATCTCTCAAACACCACCGTAGAGTTAGCAGATGACACAAGTCGAACTACAGAGAGGAGGTCAACAGACTGACTGCCTGGTGCTCAGTAAACAACCTCCAACTGAACACCACAAAGTCCAAAGAACTTATCCTGGACTTCAGGAAGGGCAGAGTAGACCTGGCCCTACTCTACATTCATGGGGACTGTGTGGAGAGGGTCCACTCCACGAGGTTTCTGGGAGTGCAGATCTCTGATGATCTCTCCTGGTCTGCCAGTACCACGGCGGAGGTAAAGAAGACTACAGAGCCACCATAGAGAGCATCCTAGCGTACGGCATCACATCATGGTGCAGGGTGCTCTGCTGCAGACAGGAACGTACTGCAGAGGGTCATCAGCACAGCCCAGAAGGTCACTGGCTGCTCACTGCCCAGTCTGGAGGACATTACCAACTCTTGTTTTCTCAGCAGAGCTGGCAACATCATCAAGGCCTCCGCCCACCCCAGCATCATCTGTTTGAACTGTTACCATCAGGCAGACAGTACAGCTCACTTAAAACCAGGACTTAATTTAACCCATCCCCCATTAGGGGGCTACCAGGCCGCTCTATTTTATTCTATTGTATTATTTGCTTCTAAATTCTCATACGTTGAGTTAACCGAACTAAGATTAATAGTTTAATATTCCCCAAATTATTAACCGTTACCTAACTCAGTTAAGTAAACTTAACTAGACAAAATGACTTCTGCAAACTCAAAATATTAATTTCAGTGAAATGGATGACTGGTACAAACTCACATGTTTTCATTCAGTTTATGTGTCCAACTCATTGTTTTAAGTTAAACAACTTCAGACTACTCAACTGTAAGTTGAATAAGTAAAACATTTACATGAAGTTTTCAAGGATGCAAATGCTGTTTAGTTTCGATGTTACAGAAATTACACTAATAAAAAACTATTCTTTTATATATCTTTTATATCAAGCCCTGAAACCGTTCAGGTAAAGTAGTTTTTAAAGATGCACTTGTCTTGGGCTATTTTACCAAATTTAAATGGACAAGCTGCAACATGGAAGATAATGATGTTTATATCTGTGAAGGTTCTCAGTCATCCAGGTCATGGTTATCTCAAAAAGGTTTTATCCAAAGCAACTGGACTGGTTTGGTGAAATAATTATGTTTACTTTGTCTTTTCATTTATTTTGACATTACACTGTTTAAATCTGGCTCTAAAACAGACACACTCACATGAAGGTGACACCCTGAATGTGTCTAAAAAGATCAAACTTTCATTCTGCCTGTGCTACTCAGTCTCCTTAAACCTCACATTACACGGTTTAATAACCTAATTTAAGTTTTCTAGGGGACATTTCCTGATTACACAGGAAATACATTTGATTTGACACTAAATTCACAGGTTTAGGTCAGCTTGAGTTTGGAGGTTTGTTGAGTCGTAGCTCGGGAATGATTCATGACAGTTTTTCTAAACGACAATTTCTCTAAACGATGTTTGTCTGCTTTTTTAAAGATTATTTATCAGTGAAAATTTATTTTGTTCCTGTAATTCAGTTTTCGTGACAGAAGCTCTGCAGCTGTGTCTGCTCAGAGGAATGAAAGAAGTAGATTTTATTATCTTAAAATCCTCTTTTTCATTGACAGGCCTTTTAAATATTGAAGTGATACCAAATACATGACCGTTCTATACAATATATAATATAGAATAATAGCACTGTCAACACAGTGTTCAGCACTGTCAACACAGTGCTGAACACTGTTGCTTTCTATGACCTGCTTTACGTTAAGCTGGCTTGTCACCCTTCATACCCGCTCATAAGTAAGACGCGTGACAAGTAAATTTCAGCAACATGGGTTCTCACTGCGTAGTCTGATGCACTGCTTGGTTCACTGATAAGCTGATTCAGTTTGTCAGGTGGTATTATGGCTGTCTGCCTTCATTCTGCCGACTATCACCTCTCCAATTCGGGGCTCTCAGCTCTCACAGATCAATCACTTAGGTTCCAAAAGGCATCGTGCAGAGGTCAGAGTTCAAGCAGATAGTCCTCTTAATCTTCAGATTACCCAGACAGAGAAGACCAACCCTGATGCACGAGAGGAAATCAAACCCATCTCACTGCAGTTCCTGCTCCATTCTGCTGTCAGGTGTCCCTGTTAATCGTTTGGCCCCTTTATACTGAATATTCTCAGATGTGCACTTCAGCACTCATTTTCAGCAAACACTAAGACCTAAAACTCAATTAAATAATTAAACCCAATAAAAGTGGGTAAATGGCACCGCATGAGTTAATTAAAAGAACTTAATGTCTCTCTAATGGGCTGATAGAGGGCTTCCTCACCTCCACTCCAAAAATATCATCTCAACATCCCACCATAAGACTGAACCATGTCTAATAGCCTTGGCTCCTACACTCCCCACTGACTCATCCGGTGCTCTCCCAAATCCTCCTCCTCCGCTCACTCTAATTTGCTCTCATCAGTAAAACTACCCTCCACCTCCTTCTTTAGCGGGTATTTTTACCTTGTTTCTGAGTATTTCTGTTACATGTCTTTTCTAGGACCAAATGAACGTTGCAGTGCTGTTGGATCTATTCTTGGACTGGATACTGACTACCTTACTTGCTGTTAGACTTGCCGATGCAGACATTAAACTCGTTCTTCCTTCTCATCAGCAGACCTAGATACAGAGAAATGGTTTACCTATTAATGTTTAATAAATGTCTTTTGTAGATTCTGAAATAAATTACCCAGCCTTTTTCGTCTTTCTGACATCCACTTACAGTACTAACACATATCAGTGCTTACAATAACTAGGACCTGTTGCAAAATGCATTCATTACGTGTCCCTGAGGAGATAAAGCATAATAACTTCCAAAAAACTGGGGGCAAGAGGCAGATGCAAACCACATCTGCTTGAAATTGTTTAGTTTATTCCTCAGTGAGGCAACAAAGCGGTGTGGGGGAGGGAGAAAAGAGAATGTTAAGATAAAGGTTATCATCACATTTAGGTGCTCTGTCAAGGTTAATTTGTGCCACTTTATAGACTAAGAACACAAACAACCCCCCACTCTACTCACCAGTCATCCACTGCAACCACTTCAACTATCAGGGAAAGAGAAGGTGTGTTCATCATTTCCTGAAATACCTCTTCACCAGCCAGAGAATGTCATTTGTCAGCTTGTTCTTTTTTTTGTATTTGACAAATTGCAGGATATCCACTTGTAACCTGCTGGCAATTCATTCTACTAACAGGGGATGAGTCTACATCCATTCTAGACTTTCTATTGACTTTATGCAATGTCACCAGCTCCACAATTGTCTTTGTGTTTGGCCTTAAAATGCCTTCACCAGCTCACATACTCATTTACTCCCGCTGACACTGGAGCACTGTGTTCAGAGAGAAAGTGACACTTGTATTAAATGTCTACTTTGCTGTTTTGATTTATTCTTCCCTCAGATTACAAACTTTCCACTAGCTCCAAGCCAACTATCCATCTCAGGGCTTTTAATGTGAAACATACAGGAAGTGTTGAATTCTGTTTGCATAATGCTCTCAATCAGATTAAACTGGTGAATTATACTAAGCTACACTAAACAGCACTATGTGACCTTGCTGTTAGTTGTAGAAGTGTGTACGGTTCCTACATCTCTGTGATATAAATACAATGCAATGACGTGAATCACACTGCAGCAAAATGGCATGTAGGTACATAGCTCTGCCTACCCCACTGCTCGTTACCTGGATTAGGTCAATCAGAATCTGGAAGTGCAGGAATGGTTGGAACACAATCTGACACCAGATCTAAAGTGAACACAGTTGACAATCCATAAGATGTCTTAGTTACTGATGAAGTGCAATATCCTTAGTGCAACCTCACAATTTAATAGCTGAGCAGTAACTGAAGCGCTGAGTTTCATTTGCACAGTCGAAACTGAAACAAAAAATTATTAAAAAGGTACATTTATCATATAATTCAATGGAGCCTCCTCAGTAACTAAAGTAATTACACTCTCTAGTCACAGATCAAAGTTCTACCATTTGAGTGGGGTCCAGCTTGAAATAATCTAAAAGTTTGAGAACTGTCTGAGGTGTAATAACAAAGAAGACGTGTTTAAGATTCTGCACTTTTTCAATGTCACCATTCATATTTAAGCAAGTTTGAGGCTCTGATCCTTTTTAATTACGTTGTTCAAAGGTCAAGTCTCCTTGAGTCTCCTTCCTGAAAAAGGTTTAGACACACTGCTGCCATAGGAAAACTTATATAATTCTCCTCACTGCATGCAATAATTATTTACAGATTTGTATAAACATATCACCAATTTATTTTGGCACTTTTTGCCAGCACACTCTATTATTATTAATGTTTTCTTCTTTAAATGGTGCACCAGTATAAAAAAAAACACACAAGCCAAAGTAGCACTTTTCTAACTTTTCAAATCCATTTCAGTTGGACTTCTTCTTTTGAGCACTGTGGTAGCAGATGTCCTTTTCATTAAGGAACTGGCATTACATCTTGTCCGATGAAAACATTCCTATCCTTTGGGAACTATTAATCACAGCTTGACCATCGCACATCTTTGGATTTGTTCGCTTGGTTTCAGAAAGGGTTTTAGTCATTGCACATACATCAATTCTTCTCCCTCTCTCCTCTAATCATCCAAGTGAATCAGTGAATGTCGTGGCTGCAGTGGTTTTTACCCCTGGGCGATACGCTCATATCACATTTCGTTTTTGTTTTCCGATGGGAGTGATAGACAAATCAGAGCTCCTTTAATGACTGTTATCATTACTGTCCAAAACAGATTACTTCAGGTATCCTGGGGGTGTTCTCATCTTTTTCTCCAAACCAAAACCACAACACTGTGGGGTGATATCAGGATTAACAAACCTTTGTGTCCCTACTCACAGTCTCTGGGGCTGGACCAAACTGTTTAAATGTTTGTTTACTCGGCCTGGATTCGACTCTTTCGTTTAGGGCACAGCTTAGAGTTTTTGTTCTACAGTAAAATGTAATTAACTACAGTATAGAAACGACATCCTTGTGTGCATTCTTGTATTTTCCAGCTGAATCATGAAGGGATGGTGTAAATACAGAAATCTTTATTTTTCACCAGCATAATCTAATCTGACCTCATCAGTAAAAGCAAACCAAGAGCTGTTCAGACAAAGGTTTAGAATCAACAACAGAGGCCTTGAAAGAGCTTTGTTCTCCTGTGTAAACAGCTTTTTAAGACGTGACATTATGTCTCCATCTGTGTGGTTGTACAGTCCCCTTCCCTCTGTGAGTTGCCGCTTGCCTCTTGTGGGATTAGTTCTCCATGGCAGCAGCGATGCGTAGCTGCAGGATTGTGACCTCAGCTGTTCATGCAAGAATACCGTTCGGTCGCTTGCACCTCGAATCATGATTCCTGCTATGTGGCTGGAAATGTATTTGTAGTGCCGCCCCTTTGACCAATTTTCACAAAGAAAACAAAAGTAAATTGTAACACGCAGAAGGTCCACTGTAAGTCCTACAAAAAATAGAAGTGTGCATTACCTGTGTGGCTTACACTGTAATGACAAGCAATAATCACTGGATCAATCATGAGACTGAAGAAATTATCCAACATCTTAACATGATGACAACAAGCCCTGTTTTTATGATGCATCTTAGTAGATTGAAGATTACTAATGTACCACTATGGACAAAAGTGACAGGCACATGATAGGATAGTGAAACACTTCAAAGTGGCTCATTTCTTTCCAGATAATTTAATGTCAGTCAAGTAATCTCCCCCAGGTGAGCTTCAACTGAGCCTCCCTATGAAAATATGGAAGATTATCACGCCCGCCTGACTTTTCAGCAGGGCTAAGGTCGGTCATGTACGGGGAGTCAGAAATGTAATCCCTCCATCTTAATGCAAGGAGAGTGGCCAAGCAGTGACATGGGATGAGTGGGAGAGCACAGGATAAATGCTTTCTGCTCTGGAGGAGGCATTCAGTCAGAACAAAAGACGGACCCCGCAGCCTCCCCGCTCCATTCCTGTCACTGCCACCATGCAAGCATGGGAATCACATGCAGGTATAACAGTGTTAAAGGGACATTCCCACTGGTGATGTTCAATGGGAATTCAGATATGGAAGGAAGAAAATGACTAATGGCAGGAGGAGGAAAATTCAGTTAGTCACGGGACAGTGGACATAACAGCTGTTCCGTTTTTTGTGTCGAGCATGAGCAGTAGGACAATGGTGTGGGACTAACAGGTATCATTCCTTTTGTAAATATTTGTATTTGGCATTATGAAATTAAAATTTCTGACCGCACTGGCAGCATTATTACACTTCATTCTCAAAGGACTTGTACACACAATGCAGTAGCCATCCCATGTTGTCTTTTGACTTATCATAATCCGCCTTTTTCAGTCTGATCGCAGTCTCATCTGTCATTTCATTGCACAAAACATAATTCCACGCTGTTCGCTTTGCTGATGCTGCGCTCCTATACTGCTGGTTGTGATAATGATGTAGAGCTAAGATGTTAAGCTTCTTCTGAAGATGTCTGTAAAAATGCATGCAATGTAAATCAAAGTATGAACAGGAATTTATCTCACTGAAAGCTCTGCAATCCCAGCAGCGCAGGACAGCTGCACTCTGTCGAAATGAAGCTCACCTGTGTGCCAAGAATCCTGCGGGAAAAGCAGAGAGAGTGAGAAAAGAAACTGGAATTAGATGTATCGATATGGGAACAACATGATATTAATACACCTAGAAAGTTCCTGGAGAAGCTTTGAAGGGGCCTGCCACCTTGCGATGTTTAACCTCATAGCGGTCTTGCCAATCAGAAAGCAGGGTTTAATGAGCAGAGTGATTTTGATGTATATTACGTGTGTCATGTCATACTGTGTTGTTTTAGGCAATTATAATTGTCATGGAAAATCTAAAAGCTTGGTTTATGGCTTTTTATGCTGCCATGGTAACACCACAACTCAACAAAACAATGACAGAACAACCTGATAACATGTAAAGCTGAAAAAGATTAAATAAATAAATATGAAAAATGTGTCCGTTATCCTATACAGATGAATTTAAGTCAGATTTCCATACATGTGTAACAACTGTATATTATTTTAAAGGGCATTGTACGTAAATGTAAGGCTTACAGAAGTGAAGGTATAGAAGAACATTTATCTGTCACTTTGTGATTAGTGTTAAACATGTGCACACATCTGAACAGCAGCATCAACTTTTTACCACATGGGACCAACAATATTGATAATAATAATAATGAATAGATTATTGATCACTTTAGGGAAATTGTTGTTTGGACAGCTGCTAGAATGTGTCTGCGCTACTACAGGGTATGTGTGTCTTGTCCAAGGACACCTCGACATGTAGCCTGGTGGGACTGGGAAGTGAACTCTCACACCCTTGGGTTTTGAAGACGACTGCTCTACCCACTGAGCAGAAACTAGCGTTTCAGCATTTCATTTTATTCACTTTAATCTATGTTTAAACATCTGTTACAAACGGAGATTGAATCCCAGTGTGCCGAGTATTAATATTGAGACTCACGGATAATCATCCCAAGTATGATCAGAGTTGTTTAAGAACATGAAGAAGTCAACAAATGTAGTTTGTAGCTTTTGGAAGATGTAGAATTATTTCTGAGCTTAAAGACATCATTCAGTGAAACATAACATAAAGAACACTTCTGTTGGTTTCACCAGCGTAACATTCATTATTCATGATTACTAATTGTCCGGTCAGTGATTCAGCGCTGTTATACACACGTATAACTAATAAAATTAAAGATGCAGCATTGAACACAGTATTTCTTTCCCCGTGTGGATAATGCATAATGTTTTTCTGTTCAGATAGAAGCTACAGCCATTTAGTATTAAAGATTACTGACCATAGAATGTTTCCAAGTTCCCTTTGGAAGCCAAAATACCCGGCTAAGCCTGCTGCTAGTTGCTTTGGTCCCAGGCAGCAGGAACTATTCTTTCTGTGTTGCACGTGTCTGTGTTTAGGCGTGCATGCACGCACACATACAAAGCACAAACAGTCATACGCACGCATGGTCCACAAAAGGCCTAAAAAAACAACGAGCATTGGTCATATTAGAAAGCTTTTTTTTATTTGCTACTAGCAACATAGTATTGGACCGTATATTACTTCTCACGTGGTTTCCCAATCGCACCACCAAGATTTTACTAATATTTTAATGCCAGCATTTTGACCTCAGACTCTGAAGACAACAGTCATCCTGGTGTCAACAGTTAACTTGGTCACTGTTGTTAGGCAAAGCACACACTAAAATAGTTGAGGTTCATCAAGGTCATCGTTCACATTTTGATTGTTTCAGTACTAAAACAGTAACTTATTCTCAAAAAGTAGCCATCACAAACAGAAAGTCTTGTAAATGCTGTGGTGGGTTGGGGTGTGACTGCACCTTTCACACAAGCAGTTTGATGGATGGATAGATGGTGACACAGGCGACCCTGTACCGGTCCAGTTTTGCAAACCAATACCTGCACAGCAGAGTATTGGACATATCCATTACCTGCATGTCCAATGTTTTTAAACAGGGCCTGATTTGATATCAATAACATTCCTGAGGGGAAGAAATAACAGTATAACAGTTTCCCATTAGCGCAACAGCACATGACAGAGTTATGTCTGTCTCACTAACCTCTGGCTTTCTGTCCAGCCACACTAATGACATGGCCAGCTAGCACAATAACCTATGGTGAACACTGGTAATGTCAGCATATTAACAGTGTCAGTGTAAGCATGATAGCATGCTGATGTTAGCATTTATCTCAAAGTTCAAAAGTACCAGTGCCATGCTTACTGTGCTGTCCTTAGGTACATTTCCTGCTTCATTAAATGTCTGAGGTTGTATTTTGTCCTGCAGCCAGTGGGTTCGCTCTACACCATGTAACTATCTTGTACTGTGCCAGCACCAATTAACCAGGTCACGCTCCTCATGGAGCTGTCCCGCAGTATTCAGTGCATGATAGCCTTTTGGGTTTTGACTTCCCATCCATCTTCCATCTGCAATTGTGCACTGCAGCTTGAGCAACAGAGACCTGACTGATCCCAGTGGCAGCTGTCTCCACCAGTGGGCACACAAGTTGAAGATAATTGTTGATAATTGCAGAGCGAGCCATTATTTTTTAGCATTTGGCCCTGCAGCATAGCAGCATGAGTCACTGTGTGCAAGGAGAGGAGGGGTTGATATGACTGAGACACCTGGAGAAAACAAACAGGGATTTGGAGCTTGCATCTGGGCTGCTACACCTTGACAGCAACAGAAATCTGTCATCTCCAGAGCTAATGGAAGAATCTGCACAGGCAAAAAACAGTCAAGCCTAAAGGTCTCAGGAGAAACAGAAAGCACTTACTTAACCACCGCCTGTTCCTCACCGATGGCCAATCTTTTACTGTTTTTGGCATTTCCAATCAGCATTTTATTTCTGCTAAGTTTATTGAGTGTTATTCTCTCAGCCACTTTGGGTACTGTAGGTCCTTGGATGGTTCGATTTTATTTATCCGACCTAACCCTTCTTCCATACATTCAATTAAAGGCACTGTAGTGTTCCTAATATGTGTATGCAATAAGTGTATTGAAGAAAATAGAATAGCGGAAAAATTCTATTATTACTCTACTGCTGACCAGTTAGACCAACCTGATTGCAATGCCACTAGGTTTCACTCTTCAACAATGGTGCCTGCAGAAACCGCAATAATAGTTATAGTAGTATTTGTATTAGTAGTAATAGTCTCACCAACTGTAGCAATGTGTTTGCTGGTTTTAAGAGATATGTACTTTAGATATTTGGCATATTGTTATCTTGTGGGGGCATACATACTAGTAACACAAAGGTAGTTTATTTAAGTAGTCAAGTTATCAAGCAATGCTCCTCACAACAAGCCTATGTAGTGGCAGAATCTGCTACTGGTTTGAATGCCATCAGACCAGTAAGTGGTCATAATTTGTTATTACCGAGATTATAGACGTGTGTTTGTAGGTCATACTCCACTTCCTGTTGGCCCAGTAGGCTTCTTCATCATATTTACAACAGTGAACAGCATACTGATGATGATCATAGCTTTAGGCAAGATGTATGGTTTGCGTTAAAAAGACCTGCTTATAAAAGTTAGCGTGGTTTGAAATTGGAAACAAACAGCAGTAAAAGCCCCCCTCATTCACCTCTACATGTGAACACTGTTGCTCTTGTAACAATATCACTACAGCAACTGTTGATCCCTCTGGAGAATACTACGAGTTGTTTGAAAGCCTCAGAAGAAGCTAGTAACACGAACCTTCAGTAGCATCTGGCTATTACTAGATTGCTGCATGCAATAAAATGTGACTGAGTATATATGTATCAATAGCTGGGGATATATACAAAATATATACTAAGGTCTATGTTAGCTGCATGTTTGAAAGGTCCATGCACTGCACTGTGTTTCAAGGCTCAAGCAAAGCCTCAGATTGAGTATTGGTCTTAAAACTATCCCTGACAATCGTCTTTGCTTTGTGTGTCTTTCTGTACACCATATCCCTCCGACCAGCTGAAATTTTACTTAAGAACATAAGTTAAAAATGTCTAACGCACTTTCTAAACAGAACTACAGACTCACTGAACATGTGACTACAGAAAACCATCTCAACTGTCTCACACAACATGTGCCAGTAGATAAGGATTCAGCACACGCAGATGATAAAGAGCAGCAGCAGCTCATCACTTCTGTATTCACAGGCTGTTCACACTAACATATCTCAGTCCCTAACACCTGCGTCATTTATACCAGGGTTTTAAAATTGTATTTCAACACAGAAATAATCTTCTCCTGAGAAATATTTATAATCTAATCGACAGAACACTATCGTCAGCATACTATCATTCCACAAAAAAGATCTCTATATACACTTATATTTTTCAGGGTCCTAAACCTTGCTATGTAAAGGGCCCTGAAATGACTTTTGTTATGATTTGTTGCTATATAAATAAAGATAAATTGAATTGAATTGAATCTCACCATGCTTATGTTTAGTAAATATTCTTGGTTACATATTTTATTTTAGGGTAATAGCATGCAAATGTCTGCGGCTTAGCACCAGTTTAGAAGTCTGCTGTCAGAGGTTCACATGACTTGGTCACATTGTGGCAGCATTAAGTAATTGGGTAATTGTGCCAAGACTCTCTCAGTGGAGATACTGTAGAATTACATAGGAAACTGCTGATGCAGTTAGGTTCTGTGAGATAATTATTAAATGTGTTATATTGTTATTTGCTAATGTTTTAACAGAGTGTTTGATTGTACATGAAGGGAATACATAATTGTCAAGGACAGTTCAGCCACATGCAGCTGACGGCTGTGTTTTCAGAACTTGTTATTGTTCCCTAAATTAACAATGTGCTGAAAGGAGGTGCCACGAGGAGTTATCTTAAATGTAAGTTAATGAACACTCTTGTGTTATTTTGCAGATCTTGTGGTATTTTGATGGAAATTTCAAAAGCCAGACAGACAAAGATTTTAAAACAACGGGGCAGAGGCCAGGAGCAGAGTGGTACCAGCAGTTAGGGTCAAACCAGTAACAGACAATCTGGCAAACTAGGAAGCTGACTGTCTGGAAACCAAGGAAAAATATACAACCTGGAAATGGGGAAGAGGGTGGACACACAATTCTAATCTTCTCATTTGGATAATAATATATGCCACAAAAAGACATCTATATTCCCTTCTAAAGTTATTATATGAATATTAGGAGTTTGTCAGGAATAATTCTCCAATCAGGTGCTACCAGGCCTTTTCAGATCAGGAAAAAGTACATGTACAGTAAAACCTTAAAGAAACCATGTGGAAAACGTGATGAAAAAATGGTGTTTGTGATAATGTTTGATGAAGGTTACAGTCTCCTCATCAGTCATCTCGTACAGTAGCTGATGTTGTTCACACGCACGTTACTGTAGCATGACAACACAAAATGCATTTTTCTTGCCTTTTTTGTGGAGCCCAACAACAGTAATGTTTGACTGGTGATTAAAGGAAAAGGCTTCTGTGAGAATCTGAGTATGTGAAACGGTGAGCCAGTGGGTGTCTTCCCTTGTCCACTTTCTGTCTATGTTTTGTGCTATTGAGCTCAGCCTGGAACATGTCTTTATCTTTACGAGTGGAGGTTTGAAATTAACAACATAATAGCATTTTATCCCCATGCAGCCGTCTACGCTTTTGTGGCTAACAGCCCCCCCCGGTCACTCACACAGCTTTCATTACACCAATGACTTATTTGACAGTGGATAGCAGCACATGAATAATCCACAGTGTTTATGGATGAAAAATGTATGCTCCAGAGAATTTATGCCTCTTTGAATTCCTTACTTTCGCCTTGTGTTTGCCACAGATGCAAATTGCATTCAGAAGCCACAGCTTCCCCTCAGGGGAAAGAGCACATTATGGGACTTGTATTGACTGGGAAGAGTAGAGAGATGAAATATCCATACTTATTAATATTTAATTGTGCCTTAATTGCCCTAATTACCTCCAGATTACCCCATGTTCTGTCAATACATTTTTACAAAGTAATTAATCCCTTTCTTTTACTGTAAGAAACCATTGTCCATATAGTGAATTCTCCCGTCAAAGTGTCTTAACAAAAGCAAACTCGATAAACAGTAAACAGTGTAAAGTGGGTCAGCTGCTCCACAGGCTTTATGGTCCACAAAACACAGGCTCCCTGTGGAGGATTGCACTCATCTCAGAATCACCCAGATAAAGGTCCCTGTTGATTCACCACCGAAACCAAGAGAGCTGCCGGAAACCAGTTTCTGTCCTGTCTCATTGCAGTGTAGTGGGATTGGAAAGTGGCTGCGGCTGCTGCAGTTTTAGCTCGGGCTGCATGTATGAAAAAGATGTACAGTATTACATTCAATTCTGTGAAGGTTTATCTGGTGGTTTGATCATCTGCTGGTATTTGGTTATCTAAAAGGCTTTTGCAGAAACAATTCAAAAGACCAGGTTTTATTTACTTGCTCAACTGTGAACAAGTTGTTTAAAGCCACACACTGTTTCAGCACTGAGATTGTATTTCTTAAACACTCTGGGGCTCTAAAATAACACAGCAGTTGGTGAGAGAAGCGTGGGATGAATGGATTTGTAAGACTGTAATCATTATTATCATCTTTGCCACTATGAGTGCTATACAATTTTTTACCCATCGTGCTAGAATCACCTGCTTTTAATGGCGAAAACACATGAGATAATGATGGCAGTAGTGATAGATGTATACTGCTTAAAAAGTTTTGTATACCACATTTACTGTACTGTATTTAAATCTATAGACTGTAGTAAGAGGCAGTTGGTTCTGTATCTTAAAAGCAACCAAATCTACATAGGAGACACGTGGGTGGGTGGCCCACGCAAGAGGAAGAGAAGAGACACCGGTTTGTTTTCCTGCCTCAGTCAGAACTTTATTCTAACTCTCTTTTCTCATCAGCCTAACCCATGTTTTTGTTCCCAGACTTAATAAAGTCATTTATAATGGCTAAACACAAGCACGTATTCTCTGCGCCTAAACCTAACCACCTTGTTTCTCCATGTTTTGGTCTGACATATGATACTGCATAGAATAGACTGTTTCTACTCATCAGGGCACTTTCAGATGCTAATAGCAGATGGCGTCTCTCCACTGCGTGCATTCGAATGATGTGCTAACATCCGACTGAAGGTACATAACTGATAACTGTCAGTAAGTAATAACACATAATAACATTTAATTACTATGTCAATTGTGCAATCACTAAAAAGTTCTTCCAGGATTCAAATCAGACACATTACAAAATCTAAATAAGTCATTAAACTTCTACACAAAATTAGATTAAGCATCATGTAAAAACAGCGCTCATGGACATTCTAATCATACTTTATTTGTTTTTTCTGAGCTTCTCAAAGCTTAGTTTTTGTGGAATCTAACACTTATCTTGGATGTTGCAGATAAGGGATTATTTGAAACAGCTCCGGGACAGGATCTGCTCTAGATCTAGCGAGGTTCTGAGCTTGAAATCATTAAATCTCTAACATAAACTCCCTGTATATGTTCTAGTATTGGTAAAACCTTAATAATTTACCATAAAGGCCTAAAATTCTCTACCACTCTTATGACTACATGTCAGGACCAACAACTTAACACTGGAAAACTGGAAAAGAGTCGTCCCATTCTCCAACATCAGACTAATACAGCTCAGCATAGACACAGCTACTCAAACATCAGCAGTGTTTTGGGCCTGCGTCGAAGGCTTGCAGCAAAGTTTGCATCCTTGCCAACAACGACTTCCATATGGGCATCGCACTCATTAGTTTGCCAACTGAGCTAATGTGAGCACTCCACACTCTGTTTGGCGTGAATGTCCGCAGCTGAATGTGTGAAACAGGATGCTGTCATTTGCAGCAAATCAAGCACAAGTGTAAGTGGGAATTTTGTAATAACGCGAGCATGCCTGCCAGGCTTTTGTGTGGGAGGATATGGGATGTGTCTGACACAAGCAGATAAGAGAAAAGTTGGCTGTCCAATGAGCATGGTCTGAGATACTGTAGAGGGAGAGCAGTTTTCTTAAGCGCTCTGTGGCCTGTCGACGGCAGCTTGGTGAACAATGGCCTGACCTATAACACAGTAATACAATGTGTGGGATGACCAAGGCAAAAGGCGTGGTATTCAGTGTTTCTATATTCAGTGACAGGGTGTAGTAGTGGTTTCAAACGAAGAGTACATTTGTAGTGAGAGCTCTCACGGCGTGCTTGCTTTGTGGTTTACTTGGATGTTTGGTGCTAAATTTAGCCAAATGTACAGACTATTCTGGCAAAGACATGGAACTTGCTGACAATTTTCCAGCCACTGTTTTGCGAATATTATTATATATTAATATTTGCTGGCTAATCTTCTGGTATTAGCTAATGCTAATACTCTATACAGAGCAGACACGGATGCAGATGATGTAATTAAAAGAGTCAAAGAACAGAGAACTGTCTATCACACGTTGGGTTTATGTTTATCATGCATTACAGTCAGTTTACAGTAGGATCAGGTGCAGTCTAATAATTGGACACAGTTGTGTTGTTTTTACTGCCATATTTTTCTGTTACCTCAGTGGAGCACTGTGATAATAATAAATCTGCTGATGAGGCTGTTTATTTTCCACTTTCTTTTCCCACCATCACTGTGCATGTTTAATGGGGTGTTCGATAAAGATATGAAAGACTGTTCAGCTTAGAACAACTGTCTTTTTCCTGCCCCTTCATCTGTTGATTTTGATTTGTTGTTACATTAAAAAAAGTTGAACATATGGTTAACCTGGCTGGAAACCACATTTTCACCGAAGCCTTTATTGTGTGCTCGGAACATGAGAGAAATCCTTCATACAATTTGGCCCATATTTTCTCAGGGAGCGATGCTGGCAGGCAAGTGGGTTAACTACAGTAGCTTACATGTACACTCTCTGTGCTCTCTTGCTCCTCGTGTGATTAGCCTCAGGAGTTTAGATGAATGAGCTGAGCTGCATGCATAATGCATGTGAGTTATGATTCACTTATAGCTTTAAGTGAGTTTCTTCTTGACAGAAGAGGAATGCAGGGCTCTAAACAATGTGAAGTATGTGAGAGGAAAGAGTAGGAAAGATGATGTGCGTTGTAGAACCACAGTTGGGGTGTGTGAATGTGTTTGTGGCTTTACCAAGGCTCAGAGAACAGAGAGTTCTATTACTATTAGGTATTCAAGCCATGTTGCAAAGACAAAGCTAGTTGTGTCCTTGAATGCTGGGTAACCTTATTGAAGTTGTAATTTGCATTTTACAGTTTTGACATTTAACTGGTGCTTTTTATCCAGAGTTACTTGCAATGAATAATCAATAGATTGGGAGGCAGTTGTGATGCCCAAGGACAACCTTCATAGATGCACCGTGTGTTTTCTTAGGGTTTTTTTGCTCAGGCATCGAAGTTCCATTTTTAGTTCACAAATAATCTTTTTAAACAGCAGGTAAATTTGTTTTTCCGGCACTGTAACATGTTCACTTTGTTTTTAGGCAGCAAAGTGTCTCATTCTCCTCAGCTGCATATGCTTGTTATGTTCGAACTTGCCTCACTTAATCTGTGCCTAAAATCAGTCAATTAACCATTTTCCTTGCAATACACTAATAATAATAATATAATGCTACAGCTGATTAACCCTCTGGGGACTTTGGGGTCATTTTTGCACACTTGGGCTATTCTTTTTTGGTTATTTCACTCTATGGTCATG
>JAUMTR010000016.1:1587516-1604467 GCA_032270685.1 Microctenopoma stevenorrisi
GATGCTGAGATGAAGCTGTGAAAATCGGCTGTTTGTGGCATGAGTAGGTTAAGGTTCATGTCACCCAGGAGGACCAGCGGTAGCTCCTCATCAGAGAGTTGTGTCAAGAATATACTGTTTAAAAGTGCATGAATATGTTCGGAGGTATCATTTTCTTAACATAAATAGTGAGGTACTAGGAGAGGACACTGCCTCTTGCACAAATTAATGGTTACACTCAGAATCAAATCAAAATTTATTTTACCACTGAGATATGTTTATTTATGTCCTGTCCATAGAAACACCACTTATCACCACAGTCCCCCTGTTGATCCACTGTTACAACTCAGACTCTCTGTGTGAGTGCCTGCTGCTTCTGTGACCTGATCACAGGACTACATAATGATTGCAGCATTATCTACACCTGAGTGCTCCATCCACCCAGAGAAATAGCTGTGGTCACATGACTTCTCAGCTAGAGAACTTTCTAACATTCTCTGGGGAGCAATAAATGACTACATTATTGAACAAACTACATACTACTGACACTGTGATGTATATTGTTTTGAATAAAAATGTGTCCAAAATATTATTTTTATTTTTCAGATTTCTTATAGGGACAAAACTGAAACTTGGATTTGATTTCAAAGCTCTGCTTTACAAATGTTCTGCCAAATACACGCAGCTGATTTTCATAGCTTATGCCAGTGCCCTTTGCTTCTGTGCTAATTATCAATAATTACCCATCCCAACCCTCGTTCTTTTTTCCCTCCCAGTGATCCAGGATTGTATATAAAGCAACATTAGTGACTTTGTACTTTATTTTGGACTATGACAAAATTTGTAATGAAATAGAATGGTGGGCAATAGCTTTAAGGTAATTAAGGATTATTACTTGGTGACAGTGGCCACACCCAGATATTGAATGCTGAGTTATTGGAATATAATGATCCCTAAAATTGGGTAAGATATTCAAGCACTATAAAAATAATATAAGTTGGAAAAAGTTCTTTGAAACAGAATACAAAGGTTGTATTCTGTTTTTTAGCTGAACCTTCAGGTGCAATTTGGTTTAGGTTCAGAAAATCAGATTCAGTCAGATTAAATTTAATTGCTCATCTGACTGCTCATATATTAAGATCAGTGGATTTAATGTTGTGGCTGATTGAGGCACATTCACATTTATCTCTTGTTTGCAACTTCCTGTCGTTGTTCCCCCTTTCATGTTGAGAAGGTAAACATAAAAGTCACTGATCAAAACTGCAGCCTTCAGCTGTGATGACAGCAGGTGAGTTAGACTAATATATTGTCAGATCTCCACTAGAAATATGGTCCTGGGGGAATCACTAACATAGACATAAGATTCAGTTCTCTGGGCCAAATCAAACAGCGACTGCTTAAAAGTCTAAGTCTCATAAGACACACTGTCCTATGAGGCTGCCGCAGGCACTTGTAAGTTTAATAATTTGACATTTAATGTGATACACTTAACTAATATCTGGTAAAGTATACCAAGATTTTTATCTTTTTAGTTAGGGTATACATGGGTCTGTGTTTGCATATCACATCTTTTAACCACTTTGCCATTGTCTGAGGTTTTTCACAAGGATCATTAATTGCTTATAAGACTTATTATTAACGATAGCTTTTCTCCTTTTGGTTTCTTACCCAGGTTCCTATGTGTGACTCTATCATGGACCACATTATCTGCTGCCTGCTGGTCCTGGGAGCCACAGTGATGATCACCCATGCATGCCCCAAGTACTGTGTATGCCAGAACCTGTCTGAATCCCTGGGCACTTTGTGCCCTTCTAAAGGCCTTCTATTTGTGCCCAATGACATTGACCGCGGCACAGTAGAGCTTCGGCTCGGAGGCAACTACATCCTCCGGATAACACAGCAGGACTTTGCCAATATGACTTACCTGGTGGACTTGACTCTGTCGAGAAACACCATCAGCTACATTCAACCCTTTTCTTTTGGTGACCTGGAAACATTGCGGTCACTCCATCTGGACAACAACCGTTTAACAGAGCTAGGCCCTGACGATTTGCGAGGCTTAGTCAACCTGCAGCACCTCATTGTTAACAACAATCAACTGGGCCGCATCCACGATAAGGCCTTCGAAGATTTAGCTCCTGCCTTGGAGGATCTGGATCTCTCCTACAACAACTTGATGTCTCTGCCCTGGGACTCAGTCCGCCAGATGATTAATCTGCACCAGCTAAGTTTGGACCACAACCTATTAAACTTTATTCCAGAGGGGACTTTCACCGACCTGGAAAGGCTTGCTAGACTAGATCTGACATCAAACCGCTTGCAGAAGCTACCACCAGACCCCATCTTTGCCCGCGCCCAAGATTCAATAATCCCAACTACACCCTATGCTCCCCAGCTGTCCCTAAGCTTGGGTGGGAACCCCCTACACTGCAACTGTGAGATGCTGTGGCTGCGGAGGCTTGAGAGAGACGATGAGCTGGAGACATGTGCCTCACCTCCGGCACTAAAGGGTCGCTACTTTTGGAATGTCAAGGAGGAGGAGTTTGTATGTCAGCCACCTCTCATTACACAGCATACCCACAGGATGCTGGTTTTGGAAGGCCAGACAGCCAGCCTAAGGTGTGAAGCTACTGGAGACCCAACCCCCACTATTCACTGGATCTCCCCAAATGATCAGCTGCTTGGCAACTCCTCCCGAACCGCAGTCTATAGCAATGGATCTCTGAGCATCACCATCACCACCTCCAAGGACTATGGCACATTCACCTGCATTGCTGCTAATGTTGCTGGGGAGTCCACTGCTTCCGTGGAGGTGTCCATTGTCCAACTTCCCCATATCAGCAACGGGACTGGGCAACCAGCACAGCCTAAGTCACGTCTATCTGATATAACAGGCACCACCAGGATCAGCAAGGGCGCTCCCAAGAGCCAGCCAGAGAGGGCTGTGTCCGTCTCAGAGGTTACAGCTGTTTCGGCTTTGGTCAAGTGGACGGTAAACAAGTCGGCTCCCAAGGTGAAGATGTTTCAGCTCCAGTACAACTGCTCTGATGACGAGGTTCTAATCTACAGGTAAACACACCTTTTTTTAGGAAACTTGCAGGTAAAAATGTATATGGGACATCTTCATTTGATAGCTTAAAACTGCAGTAGATAATTAGGTGAATAATAGCTGGGTTTAAAATGATTAACTCTGCTGCGTTTTTTACATTTAAATGACAAATTTGAGCCACATAAGGCGGCTCTGGTAAACAAATTCTGACAATTCTTCCTGATTGTTGTGCGAACCTGAAGGTAGTATTCAAAGGCACAGATGGTAAGGTTAAAAAAAGGCTGTTTACTTGTTGGCAGTTAGCCTGTTGCCAAAATTGTTTGTTTGGATACAAGGCTGGCGATGGGTAGGCACTTAGCTCAGGCAAACTGGTCCAAAAAGCAGCAGGCAGAGAGTCTTTTTTTCAAACCAGGCATTTAGACCTGTCATAGTAAGCTCAGGTGTCAATAAAATATGAACAATGAGACAACAGGACCTGGGAACTGAAGTACGTTAAGGAAACATGTGCTTTACTCATCATGCGATATGTCAAAGTTCTGCCAGGAGGATGGGAAGAGGTGACTTATCAGGAGAAAAAAAGGCCATGCAAGCAGATACTAATAACATAGACTGTTAGAGTTGGCAGGTCTAGAAAATATTAGGACAAAACGTCTGTCACCCACTGTCTAGAACCCTACCCTGCAAATTTGACGTAGCGAATATAGTATGTGACAAATTTAATTGAGTACATTATTACACATTTTACACATTACAAAGAGGCAAGAAAACAAGCCAAACCTTTTACAAAAAATTTAATTCAGCTTCAATGATTTAAGAGAGAACAATTAGTTGTGTTTGTCCTTTACACAACAAAATACTTTGAGTTGGTACATAGCTTTCTAAAAGAGCTGTTTGTTTGTTTCACATCACAGCAGCTCTGTGTAATTTGGAAATTACAGTTGGCGTAATGGCAACATAAACAAGCAGTTCACCTACATTACTGTAAGATGTGGATAGAATAGGATATAGGCAAACTATGTCTTAGCACAAAATTAAATTGTTGTGTTTTGGGGTTTTTTTTCTCTTAAACAAAGACAAATTATTTTCTTTAGACACTGAATGAATCAAATTGAGCAATGGGCAAGACATCCCGATGGAATCAGTGTATAGTGATTTTTCTCTTCTCCACTTGGCTCGCCTAAGAGACCCATTCATCATCGGGCCTCTGTCCCTGTCCATCAAATTGTTTCACAGCAGAGAAAACAACTCTTTTTCCGTTTTCAACATCTCTTTATGATCTTATGTCTCCCTCGATAAACACTGTGCTAGGTTTGATTATGTTCAACGGTCCAAAACCAAATAAATCTAAGTTCAGCTCCTGTCAGTCCAGTAGCATTCAATGGGGATGAAACTGTTTTCCAGAAACAAAAGTGAACCCAGCCAGAAAAAAATCCAATTACTTAATATCATTTAAAGCAGTTGCTAGTCTCACAACTGTGGAAAGCAAACTATTTAGAGCTGTAGCCCCAGGACTTGTACCACCCTTTTCTTGCAATATTTGCCTTCATTACAAAACATATTTTCCTTCTTGTTTCACCCTGATAACAATGTGGGAAGAATGTTTTTCATTCCTCTATGTAATTATACAGTACAATTCTAATACTGATGTAGTGCAATTAATTCTAGTCAGCTTTAATATTTTTATTTGCTTACATAAAACATTTTCATTTGAAATTCATGAACATTTTTTAAGCTAAATATGCAGAAACTACTCATTTTATGTAAATATTCAAGCAACATATGTACCAAGCTATGCAGCACTTACACACTCATGACAGGTGCTGTGAAATCACGTCCTCAGGGCTTCATTTATAAACATGCCATACTGTACATGCAAATAAGGTTTCGCAGAATGTGCTGCTTTATACACAAAACCTAAAGGCCTAAAAATCAAGCTGAATTGATAGTGTGTGCGCTCCTGTTCTGTACTGTGAGTGTATGAGACTCGGGTGGCAAAATACTGAAAGGAGTTAAAACGTTTGGTTGCCTTTTTTTTAATCATATATTTATGTGAAGTCACATCAACTTGTGATAGTAAGCTATCAGGGGAACCTTCAGTCTCTCTATTTACTGTTTATGTGGCTTCAATCGAAACTCCTTTTAATGTGTCCCTTGTAGTTTAACTATAGGCTGGGGTGTTTATTGTTTGTGGGCTCTTGGGGCTCATGTCCCTGTGCCTTATCCAAATGAATCAAAGGTATCCCTCTCCACATTAATTAACTCTCTGGGTTTAGTTATATTTCATATTACTGATGAAATTAAAAGACCAAAAATAAGGAAGAAAACTTTCAATAAATGTCATCCGTTTCCCACAATGTCACAACATCTGTCATTGTCACTTTGGAACAAGGCTGTGCCATCAGGTGGACAAACAGTCTGGGTTGTCACTGGGTTGCAGCTCAAACAGTAATCATCCAGTGGAGCTCTTGTGGCCAGTGCTGTACCTAACAAATGGCATTTTTTCAGTTAGGGCTCAAGCCACAGTTGCAGTGCTAGGGAGAGAAATGTTCCAACCCAAGGGAAAAGACATTGAAGTGGCAATTAGAACTACTTTGCAGTGATGGTAGGAGTAGTTGTTCATTTTCTGATCATAGTGGTTGAATCAAACCTTAATTGTAGCTGCACATAATCAGTAGTAATGTGAAATGGGAAGTGTTTGTATTATTGATTCACAGAACAGAAAAAGGAGAAACCTCAAACTGAACCTTGCTGAGTCTGACTATCTGCTGAAGATGTCCTCAGTTTAAGTATGAGACACATGAAAACTAAACCGACAATACTGAGAACTTACATGATCAATGAAGAAGTTATAAAAAGCTGCATCAAATCTTAAGGGATCAAAACAGAGCTCTCACGCCACTACAGGAATAAGGAAGCCTCTGTGCTGTGCATTGTAGTGAGCAACCAGGAACGTTCCACAGATACATGATACATGAAGGTCTGAGAACTCAGGAAAGTTGAGCAAAGAAAGCTCTGTAAAAGATAAGAATGGAAGTTTGGATAGAGGGCGACGTGCAGCTGCTGGGAGTTTGGCAACTTAATCATTGTGCACACGAGGTAAGAGTTGTCAGCTGTTTTCTCTTCACACGCTGAAGCTGGAATAATAATAATAATAATAATGTAATCGCTGCTCTAGTTTCCATGATTGGCACATTGATACTTGATCTAAAGGTTTTATGCAGGGTGGGTGAATGTGAATGCCTGGGGCCCCAGAACTTATTCCATAATAGAACAGATTCGTAAAAATGTGCCATTGTCTGCCTGAAAATTAAGATTTTTGTATTTCTGCAAAGTGAGATGAGGTTTCTGACTGTGATGTGATCAGAGTGATGGACTGTACAGCAGGTTGTAGAGCTGTAGATGCTGGGATCTGCCACATGAGCTGTTTGCTGCTAAACTTTGTTAAATTAAAACATTCTGAGTTCACAACCCCAGTTCATTAACCAAAGTATTTAGTGTAATAACTATTCGTCTTTCTCTTTATATGTGCTTAGACTACTCTTCTGCCTCCAGTTTTTTGTTAGTACTTTCAAAGAGCTGACTCATTGACACACTGTGCTAATTAGTTATAATCATTTCCTGAGGGATTATTAAAGTATTTCTGATTCTGAGTCAATTAGAAAACTGATCATCTTCTAAACAATCAATCAGATTGTTATTGTGCACATGTGCTGTCAGCACATGTGATGGGATTTAAGTCGTGCTCCTTTTTAACATATATGATATCCATGGATTGTATGCTGCAAAAAACGGAATACTGTGCATTCATCACAATCTAAATGTCAGACTGGCTTTGTAAATATGTTTAGGTGTCCAGGAGCAAATCGTCATTCATATCATGTGTAAATATCTCTAGATCTAAAAGCTAGAAGGAGACAGGAAACACGTTTTCCAGTTTTCCAGTTTACTAATGACAGGTTTGGAAGTTTCACTCTAAATTAGTCATAGAGAAAACTCTTTCCTGGATTTTACGGCAGAGACAATCAGAATAAAATGATTGAAATTATGATTGATGTGAAGAAATAATCAGAGAAAGATGAACACTTTTTCTACTTGGAGACATGACTTGGGAGTTTTTTGCTTTCTTTACTGTCATCTTTCTCACTTTGTCTGTATGCTGTACAGTAAAGAGCTGAGACCCGGTTTTCATTCTTTCACCCACAGCTGATTAAGACTGTGTGATGTACTAAACAATTTTTGGAAAATATACAAAACAAGCAGTACATTTGTAGTCAGGATTTTTTTAGAACAGTAAAGGAATTAACTGGAGAGGCTTTTTGGTCATTTAGGTTTTAATGAGCCTGTGAGCAGTAACCACATCTATACGCCTTCATGATGAGGATTTTGGGCATCAATCCTGAGAAAGAACATTCAGGAACAAATGTAAGTGTGCACTGGTAGTCTGTGTTGTGCACATGCTACATAACTGCAACATCCCTTTTCCCGAGTGCTGCTGGGGACTGTAGTTGGTTGTCGCACCTTCACTTCTCCTTGTCTGTGATAAACCGGGCACATCAAGCATTCAGCGCGGATGAGCCCACCACTGTCCAACACGAAGTCTCAGTTATTCAATAGCAGGTCCTTTCCTTCACTTCCATTCATGAATAATGCAAATTCTATGTAAATATCTTTAGAAACAGCAACTGAAGGGCAGAGCTGTTAGGAAAGATGGATTCGAAGAAGTCTGAACAACTCTCTGTGAATAAAATGTCACAGATATGCTTAAAATACACTAAGCTGACTTTAAAGTTGCTACACGGTTTGTCTTTAGTTATGTTACAAACTATGAACTTCAGCTGTTGTGCACTGTGACTCCCTTTATTAGTAGGTTATTGCCATGCCTGAAGGCTCTCTCCAGTTTTACACCTGCTCCAGGTTGTAACAAACAACGTTCAACATGACTTTCTCTTTGTAATGCATTCATACCAGTTAGATGGAGCGGACGCTTTATTGCCACCCGTAGATATTCAGTAGGTACAGACTTAAAAATGTCATGGTCTATTTAATCTTATACAATGTAACAGAAGAGTGGGGAGTAGCCAGGGGAGGAACCCTTAGGGATTTCTGCTTATGTAAGTATAATCAGGTTTCAATGTGGAAGGAGACTATTTGGCATGACCTTGCCTGTATTTATCCAGAGAAAGATGTCTTAAGAAATCATTGAATGAAATGTTTCAGTGATTCTTTTCAGCTGCAGAAGAAGAAAGAGAATCCCAAGCCATGAAACAGTTTAATGCTTATGGACAAAGATGCAGCCAGGAGGGAAGAATTGACTTCTTTTGTCAGCTATTTCTTTCAACTGAGGAAAAATATGTGGAATATTAAAAGTATAAGTGATAAATCTCAAGCAGTGCTTAACGAATCCTCAGCCAAGAGCCCATTTCCTCCTCCATCTCCTCTCCCACTCTTCTCTTCTCTCTCCCCCGCTTATATTCTGATTAATGCTATGGCCTCACACCATCATCAGGAATTGAGCTGGCCACTCTGCAAATTGTATTTTGCTGCCTGAAGGGGCGGGAAAAAACTTTTATCTCTCACTGATAAGTATGGGCATAGGTTTCTCTGGACTTGGACTTTATTCCTGAGAATTAAAATGAATTAGCAAGTCACTGCAGACAACCTGAAATCAATTAGACACAGGAACAAGCAGCGCAGCGAAAGCACAGGCTTAAGAGTTTCTCTCCCAATCCCAGGCAGCCAATTATATTAGTGTAATAAACTAAAGCACAAGTTGTTGGAAAATAGAACTTTTTTCATTTGAAGCTGCCTCTTTTGTTTGGGCTCTGGTGACTAATTGGGATGAGGGAAACAGTTAGGTTGTTATGTTTTTGGTTCTGGTTCTTTTATCCTTTTTATGTTGCATGTAAAAGAAAATTGTCGTTTTGATAAAGAATGGGACAGAAATTGTCCAACATGAAACAAAATGCTTCTCAGGCCTTTTAATGAAAGACAATATTTAACAATATACCATTTAAATGTCACATGTGATGGGATTTAAGTCGTGCTTCTTTTTTACAGATATGAATCCATGGATTCTATACTGCAAAAAAACGAATACTGTGCATTCATCACAATCTAAATGTCAAACTGGCTTTGTAAATAAAGCTCACAGGAAACAAGTTTTCCAGTTTACAAATGACAGGTTTAAAAGTTTTACAAGTTTTATTCTATCTTAGTCATAAGGAAAACTCTTTTTTGATTTAACTTGACCCTGGAAAAATTAATCACAGCTGATGAGGTGTACTGTTGTTAAAATATCAAGAACAATAATATTTTCCACATTATAAATAATATGATAAACCTAATAAAGACTTGGATAAATTTGCCTCAGGTAATAATCATCAAATCATGCAGAGATTGGTTCAATTGTTTTTGTCAGTAAATGTGTTGATTTGTGGTGACTCCCACTCTTGGTAAAGCTTAAAAAAAGGTTACCATGGTACCCTGGTAGTAAACAGATGCTAAAAAGTAATATGGAAACTCTTTCTAGTGCATTGGCAAGTTGTAATACGATAGTTAATGTGCATATAAAACTAAAAAACATTAATATGGAGCTGTATATTGGTATAAGGAAGCTTTTACAGATAAATAATATGAGTGCATTTCTGTTGGTCATAAAGAAAGTTGAAAAAAGTGATAAATGTATTGACATAATTTATTTGTAAGGTCAACACCGGATTAATCAAACTAATCAAAAATTAACCAATATATTTAATTGAAAAATGTCATTGTTTAGATTGATCAACTAATTTAAAAAAATGGATGGGCTGAAAATATAATTGTTAGTTGCAACCTTAACCACTGAGCATCACCTTCACTTTGTTATTGTCAGTACATCTCTATGCGCTTGTGTTTTATTGTTTAAGACAAAGCAAATATCAAACTAAGAGTAGTTCAAACTTTTAGATGGGACATTTTGGGGGTCAGGAAATCATCACTTGAACATACACATACCTTTGCATGCAGGCCGTTGTTGTCCATACCACAAGACCCCTGACAGTTCCTGCTTGTCCCGCTCGCTCCTGAAATGGCCCTTAAACAATTTGTTTCACTTTCCAGTCCTTCTTGCCTTTTCCTGCTTTTCTACTTATTTTCTTTATCACTGCTTCTGAGCTCCAATATCAAATGGACCCTCTGTTCACTGCAGCAAGACAGATGGCTATGAATGATAAAGCCAAATACTGTTGACTTTCCACCACAGACACTTAACAGTGGAGATAAGCTCAGTAAATGCAAACGATCTTTAGCTTGTATTAACACAGCAGTAAGCTACCATTCCATTTGCTGAAATTACATGAGTCTGTTTAGATGTTGATGGTTCCGTTTTTTCTCCTCTTCATCATCCCTCTAGGTTTTGCAGCTAAGTCTTAAAATGAGATGTGAATCCAGGCCGTTACACATGAAGGCTTTTTGTCAATACAGTAATTCATCAGCAGGTGTTAATGTTTCTCTTGTCTTTCTTAAGGATGATCCCGGCCTCCAGCACAGCTTTCTTAGTGACCAACCTGGTTTCGGGGACTCGCTATGATCTATGTGTGCTCGCTGCCTGGGATGACACTGCCACCACGCTTACAGCAACCAATGTCGTGGGCTGCACACATTTCTTCACGCAGGATGACTACGCTCAGTGTCAGTCTCTGCCCAGCCAGCTGTTGGGAGGCACTATGATCCTGGTGGTTGGGGGCATCATCGTGGCCACCCTGCTCGTTTTCATCGTCATCCTCATGGTACGATACAAAGCTGCAGATAATGAGCCTCCTGTGGGGAAGCTGACTAGTGTCAGTGACACACATTCTCAGACCAATGGTGGAAGACTTGGGCAAAATGGACTTCTTATGCCCCAGTTTCAGCCTCAACCTCAGCTGCAACCTGAGTCCAAGGTCAAGGCCAAAGTGACTCTGCAGGATGAAGTGGTAGAGTTCAAGTGTGGTTCCCTTCAGAGTAGCCTTACTTCTTCTTCTTCCTCAGGCTCGGGCGGGGGAACTTACAGCCCAAATAGCACTCTTGCCAGTATTTGGAGGTCAGCCCAGTCCAAGCCCCGGTCCAATCTTGACCACCTTCTTGGGGCGTTCACCTCACTTGAGCTGCGGGGAGCGCATGGCAGTGGCACAGGACCCTCAAGCAGTACTGCAACAACTGCAGCAAAGCCCCACACTGATAAGGAGCCACTGCTGGGCCGGACACTAGACTCCAGCCTTAGTAGGCTCCTCATGTTGCCTCTGGACTCCAAACCAAGAAGGAGCCAGTCATTCGACATGGGAGACGTAACAGGTTCTGGCGCCGGTCAGCTGTGCAACAAACCGCGCAGAATCAGCAGTATCTGGACTAAGAGGAGCCTGTCTGTAAATGGCATGTTGCTGCAATGTGAGGAGGAGGTAGACACAGGTGGGAGCAAAGGGACCATAGACAGCGCTGACTGGGTGATGGAAAGTACTGTCTAGGAACGTCAAAGAACCATAATGCTGTCAACCACTGCCGAAATGGATGGCCAACACCCAAGTCAAGACAGACCTGCTGGTCTAAAAGCCTTTCTTCTGCATGAAACACATTTACTTTTATCCCTAACCCGTTTCACTGGCCAGATTTGTGCAATAGTCTGATGTGTTTTCACAGTCACAGCCAAATACAGACTTTAGGAACAAGACCTTTGGATTGTTTTGTCTCACACTTTGTACAGAGATGGAATAATATGGCTGGTCATAGCTGAAGGGATGCGACAGAATGATACAGTCCGTTGGAGAAGTATGACTGTTGTTATATGATACAGACGTATGTAAAGATAATAAAGGTTTATATTTTTTATTTTTGTGGTCATACAAATGATCCATAACTGGCCACTGCCTTGACAGACGAGCAAGGCGTTGCCAGGCTATAAAGTATTTTACTGTAAATTCATCCTGACTTCATTTAACTACTGATGCAGTTTGGCCTCTGATCGAATGGTGCAGTATATATATATATATATACACAGTATATATGTAGATGTGATGCTTTGTTTTTAAAATTTAAGAAGGTTTATTCACAAAGTTCTATGTGAAAATATTTACTTTCTATACAGATTATACTTATGAGGGGTTCTGTACACTAATCATATGAACTTTTATGTGACTGCACAGGTTAAAACCCATCATCTCCTGAACTATGGCTGTACTGTATGTGAAAACTCAGTTAATAGTTTAAAAAAATGCCAAATTACTGAAGAAGAAACTGTCGCAATAGGTAAGATGAAGACAATTAAGCCTCCTTAGTTTGTGTACAGTAGATTAGTTAGGTCGAGTAGCACAATTAATGTTTCATGGGTTGTATTATTCATTTTAAAGTTGTTTTATTTTTTTATATGAACACCCTGTTTTGTTACAGCACCCACATAAAATCAACTCATTCAGGGCAATGATGGATGCTATGACAAAATCATGTATAATTTTAGAGGATAATTATGTTTTTTTACAACTTTAACATTGTTAGCATCACTAACATCAGGTACATGTCATTATAGCAAAGCCCAATAAAGCAAGAAACCTGAGCACAAGTCAGACGAGTAGTTCCACATCACTGGCACAGGTCAAAGCCCCGTTGGCAGCATTTTAGCCCAGCATGTTGAATTGGTCCGCCTTGCCGGTACAGAGAGTTACTTCCCTGTACCACTTTTTGCACAGACAGTGCAACAACACACCAGTAGCTCCAAGTCAATTCTAGTTCTTGATGTTGGCTTTTTGTCTTACACCTGTTGGACAAGTTGGACACACATCAATCCAAATAATTTAAACCACAGCGTTAGCAATAATACATATTTATGTTTTCTTCAGAACCAAATTATACAATACTAAGCCAGATTTTTTTTCAAGATTTTTGGGAGGGTTGATCAAATTTATTGTTCCATTATGATGTAATAAATATATAGGTCAGGTAAATATGGCTCTCATTTTGTTCATGTGCTCATTTAGACCACAGCTTAATAGTTTGAAGTACTTGTAATGTCCTGGTTTTCCATGATAACCCACAGCTAACAATGTCTACATCAAATTGACATAGACATATAAAATTATTAAAAAGTAAAGACATTTCTATGTTACATCAAACGTCTGAACAACATATATTGTTCTATATTTCTCAGAATTAGTTTGGCATTATGAGTCATTTCGTACATGAGTATTGTCAGTGTCTTTTCCAATGATTGACTTCACATTTTGGAAATTTCTACATACACTGGTCAGTGCACACAGGGTTGAATGATGGATTCAAAACTAACAATGAACCACTGTAACAAACATTAATTGTTATAAATGGTCTATAAAACAGTATGAAGTGGTTTGCATGTTTCTGCCTAACTGACCCAGGAGACAGATTAGTCCAATGTGTACACACACGTCATCATTACTCACATGTTGTTTGAATGACTTTTTTGTGGTATTTCTGATATGCCCGTGTGTGTACAGTGTCTCAATATATTGATTTCTTTTGTACCATAATCCAGTGTAAATATGTGTTGCAGTTGTTGTTACATTGCAACTGTGCATGGTTTTTACCTGGACTGTAAAAAGATTTTTGTGTGGTCAATTCCTGTTGTTTTTGCTACTAAGATAAAAACTAAAAATCTCAAGTAACCTGGTGTTGTTTTTATTTATTTATGTACAGACTGAAAATCATATAAACTATATGAGTTAATGTTAATGTGAAGGGTCGAACATGCTTCATGTGACGAACAACGCAGGCGGTCCACAACCAAAGTATACAAATGCTGTGGGTGAAAATGAGCATGATGCAGCCAGATTAGCTTCTCTGCTTTATGCAGCTTTATCATCACATTATACAGTTTTAACATCTAATGTTGCATTAAACATTGGTGCATTTTAGCTTCATCTAGCAGGATATTGAATTGAATAGTTTTATTTTAATAGTATCAGATCATCTTTGCTTAAATCTTCTAATCATGATTTACCTTTCTGTAAATTCCTCTCTCAGTACAACCAGAAGTGTGTATTCATACTGTAGCATTTTGGAAGATTATACTCAAACCATGTTAAAGGCTCAGACTGCAGCTTTGGGCTTCCGAATGGTAATGTGTGATTCACCGATTCCTCCTCTCTACTCCTCTAGTCAAGTTTCTGCCCTGGCACCTGTCACTTATCTTGATGAGCTGTCTATTTGCCTGAGGCCATTATACCTGACATCTGTGCAGGTACTGCAGACACAGAAAAGTGTCCTCAGAGTTATATAAACTTGTGTGTGTGTTTTTTGTGCACAAACACACACAAACTGTATACTGACACAATGGACCCAATGCTGGGAAAAGATTTTACAGTAAAGCCTTGGCTTAGGTTAACATTAACTTTAGGTTCATGAAGTGCTGAACGTCTGGGTACGTCATGCAGGTATGTACTAGTTCCACCTATTTAACATTTATAATAATAAATGAAAAATAATATAATAAGTTTATTATAGTTATCTTACTATAAATCAGTGGTCTTTAAACTCGAGGACTGAGTTTGGGCTGGAAATCAATGCTACAATAAATGCTATAGATCATTTATATATTTCAGTGTTTTTCCCCATATCACTCAGCTGTTGTCTTATTCCATTTTAATACAATATGGTACTGCTATCTGTGAGTACAGTATAAGATCTGACACATGATGATGAATGAGGCAAGGTCTTCCTCTCTGTAACATTCCTACAACTGCAAGTAGTCTGATGGATTTCATTTTCATGATATGAATCATTTTAAGTGTTTAAGCTTGTTATTTTTTTAAAAAGGATGTCCTGCATTTGTAGCTTCTGAAAAATATATTTATAGGTAATAAAGTAATAAATATTATTGTATAACGAATCTGTAATTGCCAGATTCACGATATGAAAGCTCTCAGATTTGGGCTAAAATGCTTAAATGAGTTTTATTGATTGCACCATTTTTAATGCTTTGAAACTTATTGAAAATAATATCAGTCAAAATGAAAAATATTGCATGTCTTCGGTCCCATCACCCAGTTCAAATCCTAGTTATTGTATCTATATATCTGGTGAGGTGCCTGGGACATTAAGATATAAATCATATTCTGCTTTCATTACAACATGTTCTGGTTTCATGGATCAATAGTTTCCATGAATCAATAATCCCTTCCTTTCACACTGTGCTAATATTATCCATACCCCACTGGAGAGGTACCGCTCAGGTTGCACAGGTCCGTCAGCACCAAACATTTCCAGAGATGGAAATTAACGAGAAAACCCTTTTTTTAATTTCACAGTGCAGCATGAAGGCTAAAACCACTTTCTTTTAACTGGCCTGGAGGAAAGATTAAAAAAACCTTTTGTTCTGAGTCTTTGTCTTATTCCTACTTGGCTTGTTGACAACCAGCCAGAAAATCCCACTGGCAGGTAGATGATCCAGTGTGTGTCTATGCCAGAAGTGTTGAGAAAGAGATAGGCCTGTAGCTTAGAGCTTCTTTTAAGCTAGAACTAAAATAATGGACAAAACAAGACAACACTGGCAGGTAGAACAAACCATATACACTGATGACTTTGCTGCTCTTAGAGTTTCAGCAAAAAAGGCATCATTGATTTTATGGAACTACTCATTTCAGTGAATTTATTAAGATTATTCATCCAAAGCTTTAATGACAGACCCACACAGTGGGTTGTAGTTCTAGTCGTCATGGGCCATTGTCCTGCTTATGGTCCATCTATTCCTGTCCTACTGCTGACTACCTGGCTCAGTCTTGTCCAAGATCACCTCAACAAGTACCGGGGCTGCTCACCTTGGGTTTGAAGACGTGGCTAGCCAAAGTAGATATACAGATATATAGATCTGTGGGCTAGCATCACTGCTATGGACTGGCGATCTGTCCAGGGTGTACCCCGCCTCTCACCCAAAGTTGATAGGGATAGGCTCCTGCACCCCCGCGACCCAACTGCAGATGAAGTGGAAGATAATGGACGGATGGGTTTCTATCAGACCAATTAGGGCAAGGAGAACATGCTTCCATTTGAGTTTAAAACCTTGGAGTGTGGACCTCCTCACTCTTTGACATATGTTAGAGGGAGTGATACAACAGCAACAAAATCAGAAGTGGTCTGTGGGACACCATGTAGGTTTGTGTAAAGGTGTGAGCAGCTGTCCACTTGTTATCTGATCATTTTAAATCAAGTATAAACAGGGTGGAGACATAGCATACCGTATCATAATAAATGAATGGACAAGACTGACTAACACCACCTCCTTGAAATAACTTGTATTTCTGGGTTCATTTTTCTTATTCCCTGAGACATACACTGACGCAGCCTGTGTGTACATTGCTCGCCACAGTTGCTACATTGGCTGTTTGTGGTAAATAAACACAGACTTCAGAAACAGTCCAGTGAGAATCTGCTCTACATTCAGTGAAAACATGTTTAAAAAGTTCTTGCAGGTTTCCTCAGAGACACGGAAGGCAACAGACAACTCGTGAACCATTTGTGTATCCTCACACACTTTTTATATTTATCATTATGGCTTTTTCAGAACACAGTAATGACTATTTATTTAAAAGAAACTTCTACCATCAGATCTTATGTTATATATTTGCATGTGCTTCATGCACACACAAATACATTATCTGTCTGTCTGTCTTTCTGACATTCCTTTTTTGTGTGAACTGTGTCATCTTGTTCCCAGATCCAGCAATGGACCTGATGAGAAGAGTTAAACCTTATTTCAGCAGAAATATGACACGCGGTTAAATTTCCATTACAAGTCTTTATACTAGCTAAAAATATTTCTGACAAGTTCCTTTCAGACAGATCATGTTAACATGACCTCTTTAATCAGAAGAGGTTTATTTATAAGACCTCAATCTTACTTAGACTGCTTCCTCCCTGTAGATCATACAGAGCTAATTTCAACAATTA
>JAUMTR010000016.1:1604567-1616032 GCA_032270685.1 Microctenopoma stevenorrisi
ATATATTGTGTAAGGTCTAAAACCTTACACTGTAAAGTGCCTTGAGATAACTTTTGTTGTAAAATGGTGCTATATAATTAAAACTGAATTGAATTGAATCGAACATTTAACTTCACTGATATCTTACCCAGGAGTGGTCAACCAACAAAGTTCAACACCACAGGGTCACATCTCAGAAGCTAAAAGTGTGTGCTGTATTGCTGTATATGAGCATCAGAAGAACACTGAACATGATGGCAGAGTCTCCAAAAAGAATATCGCTGCTCATCTACTGCTCAAAAACATTTGGATAAACATTCTGGCTTGAATAAGAAGCAACAATCACTCTCTGTATTCAAACAGATGAACCTTATCCCATCTGTGAATCATGTTGGTGGCAGCATCCTGCTTTGGAACTACTTCTGCCTCTGGACCAGGGAAACTTATTGGTAAAGCTGTGAATTCTAGGCTGTACAAGTAAATTAAAAAAAAAAAGAAGTTCAACTGAAAGCAGATCACGCAACGAGACAACAGCCAGAGAATAGTTAAGGAAAAGAAAGAAACGCTGCGGGAAAAAGTTTATGCATTGAAGCTGTTGATAAACTATTCTTTTTGTGGCCAAATGTAATATTACTTTCAAGTTTGTGGCAGGTGCAATGTTTGCTTTCAAAGACAAATGTCACGCTCAAATATTTGCAGACTGATATGTGGTTCCAGCTGGTAAACTGGCTCACGCTGCTCTCGTCTCATGCACTTACACACACAAAGTCGCAACCTCTGCAATCTGTGAGTAGCCGGGGACACCAGACGTGGCATTAAATGGCAGGAGGATTAAATGGACGTGTTGCATAGAAACCAGGACCCCGTGCAGATCTGCTGTGCTCGCACTATATTTCAAAGTGTGCCAAAGTGCTTGTTGAGCCAGCTCATTCTGACATTTAATTCAATTGGTCTGAATAGAAGAGTGTAATTACCAGGGATAAAAGCGACATGGTCACAGCTGAATCGCGTTACTGACCAACCATCGAATGCAAATTCAATCAAAGGCTTAGAAAGAGGTGATCAGAGGCTGAGGCTCTAATCAAAGGAATCTTAATATTCATGGAAATTTGATCAGTCACGCTGAAATTTAAAAGCATTCACAGACATGCTCAGATGTGTGAGTACGGAGCTGTGACTCAGCTGATGCAGCTTCAAAATGACTAAACTGAAAGGTATGTAATCCATGAGGGACAAAGAGGAGCAATCGTGTAAATTAACAGTTGTCTTTCAAGCTGTTCTTTTAACAGACTCCTGGTCAAACGTATGAGTCACAGGTTAGACGTCTCTTTGAGTGAATCGTGATTTGTAAGACTTTAAGGTTCCTGTCATTTTACAAATACTACAAGCTCTTTGACCAGTCAGAAAGTTTGTTCCCAAACCAGGAAGTATTTCAGCAGATGACTTGGTGTGTGTCTGTTTTGCTCCAGTTCTGTTCTACAATGATGCTGTGGTGAAGGGTGGGATGGCAAAATCCTGGCAGTGGGGTCATTATAGTATACTCTTCACTCTCTGTTCCAGTAGAACAACAGATGCTGTCCTTCTGCTGTAACCACCGCCCTATGAATATGAAAAAAATATGTAAACTGCAGCAGACCGGTAAATGTTCAAACTCCATTATTGTTTTCTCTTGTTTGGGCGACATACTATACAAGAGAGTGTAAGCTCCTATTTAGAAGATCACTACTGCCCTTGTGTGACCAGACATTATTACTACACAACTAGTCCTATAAACTGTAGCAGCTAATGATTCCTAGTTCTGCACATCAAGTCACATTGTGACAGCTTTGGGGTATAGGGATAGTACATAAAAGGCAAAGCTCCCCAAAACATATTCCTAGATTTATTACTGTATGTCTTCATTACCTGAAGGCAAGTCAAATATGAGTTGACTAAATTTTTTTAACCCTTTAAAAGTAAAAACTAATTAGAATAAGCAAAGCTACGTCTCTGAAAAAAAGTATAACTAATCCGAAAAAAACCTCAAAGTGGCTTGAAAACCATCCCTCTGACTACAGGTGGGATGAGAAGACAGCGCAGTGCAGGGACCCAGTGGAGACCATAGAGTGAGACAAAAAAGCAGCCAGCACCCAGATCTTAAATCCTGTGTAGATGAGCAATGGAAGAGATGACTGAATAATTAAGTGAACACCACTCAGAGAGAGAATTAAGAGACAGGCAGGCAGAGGCCTGCAACTGAAAAGAGAACGGTTTACGCATGAAACATCCAGAGCATAACAAATAGATACAACAGCAGGTGCCAACAGCTACCAGGTATCAGCTTACAGTTACAAATAAAAAAAAATGTATACAATTATTGGAAAATTACAATCATAATGTAAACATCTGCACAATATTAAGACATGTTCAGAGAAAACAAGCAAATCTTTGATTTATGTCTTTTATTATTTAAGGTACATTTACTGTTGCATAGTATCTTGACAATTTAGTGCAGATTTGTGTTTGTTATGTTATTAAATTCAAATTTAAGATAATTTAATATTTTCGGGGCTTAGTTGTATTGAAGCCAAATGAAATGACCTTTGTCTGTATTGACCAGAGAGAAGCTACATTATTGTGTAATTCAAAGAGCAAAGCAAACAGTAGGGAATTAGGCACGAGAGAGGGAAATTATTTATGTTATAAATAAGCCTAAATTAGTTTGACACTATAATCCACGTTTAAAATTTTATTATATACCTGTTTAATAAATATATTTTTTAAGTTTAACAAGTGATAATATCTTTAATTGTGGATAAACTCCGGCCTCCCCTGTTCCAACATGGCGGCCGAATTGACGCATCGCCATGATCTTACGGAGATCGCTCTATGCGTCAGACGTCACTATCGCGCATGCGCGGCAGCTCAGCACTGCAGCGCAGCTCCGCAGCTGTCGGGCTCGTTCAGAAATGCTTCTTTGCGAGTTTGTCGTCTTGTAAATGACTTTTTTCTGGAGCTGTCATCTCGTCCTGTGTCTGTGTTCGTGTAGTACGCGTAATGGTACAGTATTCTGTCCGTGCAGCTGCACAGCTCAGGAAGTAAAGGCTCCACAGCGATGAAGGACGCTGCTGAGGACGTAAGGGCATAAGTTACTCGGAACACCATGGCCTCTTTAACAGTCTTCTCGGCGGCTCGAGGCTTCGAGAAACATCGGAAGTCCTTCTCGCTGGTCTTCTACCGAGCTGTGAGGGATCTGAAGCCGGTCTGGATGCTGGAGGACATGCGGACTATGGAGACGTTTTACCAGGAGGAGGACGCCAGCCACAGGATATACAGCCCGTCTGAGGCTCTGCTCTACGCGGTAGTTCACGACCACCAGGCGTACGCCCAGTACTTGCTCAGCCGGTACACCGACGAAGCGCTAGCAAAGCCGGGGGAGCGCTTCTGCTGCTGCCCGTCCTCCGCCCCTCACCTGGCCATGGCTGTACGCTACGACAGGCTCTACATTCTTGGTCTCATCTTACATGAGACCCACCGGATAGACAGCACGCCTTCCTCCGCGGACCGAGCCGCGTGTTTCCACATGGACGACGGCAGGACCCCTTTACATCTGGCCTGCGAGCTGCTGCGACCCGAGGCGGTAGTCATGTTGCTGGGCAACGGAGCGTCGCCGCACGCGCAGGACAACAACGGCTTGACACCGCTGGATGTCATTCTGGAGAAACTCGGGGACTCCAAAGAGCTGGGCGGCGGAGAGAGGCGGCAGTGCCTGGACAACCTGCTCATGTTCATGCCAAAGGTTCACTTTAAACTGAGGGGAGCTCTGGGCAGGGAGCCCGAGCGCTGGAGCGAGGTGCTGGGCGAGGACACGTACCGGTACCTGGCAGGGTGGAGCCCGGCCCCGCTGGTCCTCACCGCCATGCAGACTGTCCTGAAGCAGCTGAGCCCCGAGACCTTCCCGGACAGCCTGCATGAGCTGCCCATCCCCTCCTCCCTCAAACCGCCGGGTCTGCCTGTGAGCCAGCGGGACAAGCAGAGGATGATGTAGCAGCATGTTTTAACATGGCGTGTGTGTGTGTGTGTGTGTGTGTGTGTGTGAGGGGCAGACTGTGAGGTAACACTTCATTACAGGGCTGCACAAATAAGAAGTACTGTCAGGGAGAATGTTATCTACTGCTGTGGCTCTGATCTCACTGTTCTCCATTGATGTGATCATGAGGGGACAGGGGGCAGTGTGCAGGAGGAGAGGAGGAACAAACAGCCATACTCAACTGTTTACACTATCTGAGGCATTATTACTGAGTGATTGTAAAGTGTTACCTACTAATACTACTGCTGGTATTTAAGCCACTGCATCACCCTGATGACTGTTTTAATTTATTTGGGTTGTCTTTATCAGTTATGCAGATATTATAATCTTTTAGATTTTAGATCATTTAAACACAGGCGTGTGATTACTGATTATTGAAAATAAATGGTAATCCAAGTGATGATCTAACGTTGTCTTTCTTGACTTCTTTCTGGAGCTTTCTCCTGCAGGAACTCCCTCTGTGATGCAGAGCGGAAGAAAGTAACACCTTTGAATTGTTTCTTATTAATTGGAGTAGAATTTTGAGGTTTTCTGCTTGAGAATATTGTACTCCATCTTCACCATATTTCAGTATTTAAATCCATTGTGTTTTTCTCTTTCATATCTTTCATGCTGTGTTGACACATTTTGCACCTTTTCGTCACCATCGTGGCCAAAAGTGTTAAAAAATGATCATACAGTTATATTTATATCTTGCGTGTGCAAATATACACACAGTAAAAATGTCAAATATTACTAGTTTTCCTGGGAATAATATGCTGACATTACAGAATTCCTTTTTTTATATGGGCATGGTGAGATTAATGAATGTGGTTTCAAAGGAAGTCTATGAGGCATTTTTGGCCAAAAAGGTGTCCAGATGGAGTATTTTTCACTAAAGAAAAAATTATAATACAATCAAATCAATTTAGCTGCTAAACCAATGGCCGTTATATTTAATATATGAAAAATGTTTTAATTTGTTTGTTTTTTGTGATGATAAATACTACAGATAATTAACCTGGCATTTAGAAGATTAAACGCCTGAAAATAATTTAATGTTTTGTACTTTTGAGTGAGCTGGAAGTTGTTTAAGTGATTTATGAAAAAGAAATCATGTATGATGATTTTACAGCTGTTTTTGCGCGTGTAAACTTTTGGCAACAAAGGTGACGAAAGGATGCAAAATGTGTCAACACAATATAAGGACATGAAAGAGAAAAAGACACCAGATTTCAAATATATAACTAAAAATAGGAGTGTCTGCAAAAAGCCATGCCAAAAGATGCAACACAGGACAATAAATCCCCAAATGAAAAAAAAAATGTACAGAAATTCCTGAGGAGGGCAAAAAACACATGATTACATTTAATATATTAAGTCTGAAAAGTAATTAAAATCTAATATTAAATGCTGTAAGGTAAAAAATACTGAAATATGGTGAAGACGGAGTAAAAAAATACTCTAGTAGAAGTACCAATATCTGCTAGGTCCCCCCTCATATAAAAGAAAAACTAAATAATTTTAGGTGACTGATCACATCTTATATTATGCATACTTAAACTTTAAACATTAAACAAATATTGCCACATGTGCCAAACAAAGAAAAAATATATCCTAACTTCGATTTTGTCATATTTTGGCATTAAAATACTTCTTTAGATATTACATTTTAATATATTAAATGCATTAATTGATATATTTGCTGCATGTTTTGATGAAAACAACCCAACATGTACGCTGTTAAGAACAATAAAGTCATGGACTCATTTAGAAGTTCTCATCCTAGAGACTAAGGAAACAAAGGCAGGGGATGTTGCAGAGTTAAAAAGAAAGTAATCCAGATAACTGGTGTACATGAGATAAGAAAATTAATAAAGCCTTTTTGGGTCTTTAAAAAAGTTAAATGCAGGACTTGTCAGAGTATTACAATACTACGCTGTTTTATTGCTAAATGATTCCTTAGTAATGATTTCTTTATGGCAAATCAGTATTTGAGAAAGTGATAGCAGCTGCCTCACTTTACATTCACTGTTCAAGTTGCACTTAAAGTGCAAACTGCATTTGGACTCACTGAGCTGCTCCCTTTTTATATGAACCTTTTGTTGTGTGACGATTCACTTTGGATTTAATCACTCATGGATCAGCTGGTGTTTCCACATAATGCAGCGTTCAAATGAAGACATGCAAAGTACAAGGTCTTTATTTGACCTTTGCATCATGACGCTGAGTCAGAGGGGCTGGGTGTGTTGCCTCACAGTTTTGTCTTCGGTTGTAACATCTGCAGTGTTGGCAACAAACCTCTGAACTTCTGTGCACAGTTTATTAAAAATAAACTACAAATGAGGCCTTTGGTACAGTTGCACAGCGTGATTCCATCTCAGCTTGACCCCACACTATACACATTTGGTCTCCAGCCTTTTAACAAAGAGTACACTGTCAGTCTAGCTGCTCATCATCCATGAAACTGTTGAAACAAGCATGACGTCCTGGCTGCACCCAGGGCAACGCAATCCCTCCCCCCTCATATTGCTCATAATTAAAGACAGGCAATGCGAATTTCTCACCTTCTTCCTTTGCTCGTCTGTGTTCTCTTATTTCCACCTCGCCATTTTCTTCCTCCTCTGCAGCTCTTCGTTGTCCTCCTTAGTGGCCATGAGTTTTGTAAGACAAAATAGTCACAATTTGCTAGACACACATGGTGAGACATGAAAATCATTTTCCTTTTTAACGCTCAGATTTTTGTTTTCTCTGCCAACATCATTAAAATTAATTGGATCTTCTTGTCAAACTCCTCTCTTGCGTCATTAGTGACCTTTCATTCAACGGACAGCTACTGTCTACACACATTCCATCAAAGGAAACTGTTTTTTCAGCTGCAAAATGTGAAAATATGTCAATTAATTTCAGTGTAATTTTGTCAGCAAAGATAGTCCTCAACACAGATGGACACAACCTTAAATTTGACCACAAGGCAAGAACACCTTGCACATTGTATTTTATGTACTAATGCAGAACATTTTAATGTTTTCTCATATTGTCTTGTTCTGCTGGGTAAAGTCAAGTTTGACTAAACATTCACCCCAGCTACTACACCTACTATTAACATTAACATTTACTGTGCGCTTTGTCTCTGTCTGTCTAAATGACATTTTACTGCAGTTTGCTTGTGCTGCTGGAAGTCACCAGTAGAGGGAAGCATTGTCCAAAAATTATCTGTTGATTGAGTAAATAAAGTTTTTAGTGTTAAAAAACTAAAAAATAAACTACAGATAAAAATAACAAAACTGTATTTTAGTGTTCTCTTTGATAATAATATTCTTGTATGTATGTATCTTGTATGTGCTAAATATGTTTAACCACAGACCTCAGTCAGGGTGTGTTGGTTCTCTGTTTCTACATGTTCTGGCTTGCTGTATAGGGTTTTTGTGCACTATGTAACGCAAAAAGTAAATACAACTGAAGACTGTACAAGATGATTAACAGAAAAAACATTAAACAAACTAAAACTGTATTGTATTGTGTCCATTTATAACCCCCAAAACGACTGACCAGATTAAACTCTGCAACTCTACATTCAACATTTGGAGGTTGCACAACCCAACACAACATTTTTTTACCAACAGTTAAAAGCTATTCATTGTTCAATGTATTTATGAGCACACTACAGTTACGGTTACTTCTCCAGGCAGTTCCACAGTCATCCTCACTGTCACAGGTGCATATCAAAGAAGTCTATGCTAGAAATCCTACTTAATGCTGTCTTATAGTGGCAAAGTCAAAAATGACAAGCAATGCTGCAAACATACAAAGGAAAGCAACAGTCTAAAATAGGAAAAGAAAGTCTATTATTAGAAAAATTACCTCTGTGCTATGCTCACTTACTACCACAAAGCAAATCACCATATCCCAGTCAGATGGGGGTTTTCAAACCTGCGATCTTCTGCATCCCATTCTGACACTTAACACATTGAGCTGCCAGGCTAAAAAGAATGACAGGCAGAAAAAACGAGTCTCTCAAAGAATGAAAACAAACCAAACTCATGAAAAAAATGGTTGTGTACAGTAGCTCAGGAATAGGCAAGTCTGGTCCTAGAGAGCCCAACCATGCCTGCACAGCTTCTCATTGGCCAAACACACCTGATCTGAGTAATCAATCAACAGCTCTAAGTGCAGGAAGGGTTGGAAAACAAGCAGGGTTTCCAACTCCAGGTCCAAAAAAGAAAGTACTGGTATCAGTAACTCAGCAGAGAAAGACAACTTCATTCCACTTAGCAACTGACTGTGAAGGTTCAGATGTCCGAATGATGATGATGGTGATGATGATGATGATGATGAGAAGGATCTGCCTGCTGTGGATTTTGTTATTGTGAACTTTGCAGGCAAAACCAAATCCTTTGGTTGAGAAGGTTGATGGTGCTGATATCAGACCTCAGTATTAAAAGGGCTGTGGGTGGAAAGCCCATCCTCACTTAGAAAATGATGGAGTCATTCTTAGAGAAGATATATAAGTGCATAAGTAAACTATAACATTTAAAACTACCCACAACACAAAAACTTGGTGGTGCAGCCAGAAGGGAACTGGAATTGGAATATTCCCTGTAGCATCTACAAGTGAGATGTTATGTGGTCGGACAGATGAAGAGGATCAATTTGGTCTTCATTTGAATTTCATTTTATTCAGAACATGTGTTCATATGGTTAAAATTAGCCAAGGATGTTGTAAAATAATTTTAAATAAACCTTAAATAAGTAATTTTGGTTTAGGATTAGTCAAACTTTTTATATAGTATTACAGGTCTTAATAATCAATAGCAAACTTTTCCCCAAAGCTATTCTTTTCAAAAATCTTTTTTAACCCGCGGGTTGTGCTGTTTGTTTTTCAGTGAACTATTTTTCCTAAATACCATATTTTAGATCCAAATTGATTGTTCCCAGGGATGCATATTGTTCGTGAAATATATATACATGTTTTAGGTTATACATATCTCACTTTAAAGTCACTTTAAGTAAAAACTAACACAACTCCCACCACTCTCCCCTATACAGTTTCAGTTCATTTAATAATCTGATAAATATGTGATAAATTTGTCTTAAAACCTTTGTGTGATGCAAATTAAGATAGATGTGTAGTTTCATAGCAAAAGCAACAATAAATATAATAATAATTGAAAAAGCTTTTTAAATGTGTGATTAATTCACATATAATTTATTAGTCAATGTGTCAGTCTGTGTTGATGCACATCAAAATGCTTTTGATTGAATGGCTACGCCTGTGGGAAAAGAAAAGCAAAATAGGATTACATCAAAGCAGAGGACACAAGCAAAAACATAATTGTTAATGTAGTTTAAACATATACAACATAAAAAACATCAATTCTACAGTTTTTATCAACATGAAAACCAAGCAGATAGAACACCACTCTCAAGTCCTCTCAGAGTCCCTGGACCCGACTTCAGGAAAACTCCAGAAACAGTATTATTTGTGTCAATTGTACTTTCTTGTGTTGACACCTGTAAGACTGGGAAATGCCTGAACGTAGATTGGATGAAAGATAAAACATTCCTTTTAAAACAGGTTGTGTCTAACGCCTCTTAAATTCCACCTGAGAGATTAAAAGTCTCCCTAAAGCGCTAACAATCCACAGACACACACAAACACAAACACGCTGTGCTCAACATGCAGATCTGTGCTGTTGTCAGCCTTGTCATAGCTCTGTTGATGCTGAGAGGGGCCCCGGTTCTTGTGGATGGATGTAACTTAGGCACTGAGTGCATTTGCGGGGCCTATGCTCCTGGCGATGTGGTCATGGGTATAACGCTGCCGTGCCATCGTAATGTGAAGACAGTTCAGCAACGGATTAAACCTGAGAGCTTCCAATGCTCAGAGTAAGTAGAAGACCTGATTAACTTCATTTATCGGTGTTGTTTGTATACGTGTCAAGAGAGGCAATATAACGTACGTAGTACATATAAATATTTAAAAGAAAATAAATATTTAATTAATTAATCGTAATACTGTATATCATAATAACTGCAACCTAAATTTACATTTATATTTTTATGATTAAACAAAAGAATGAAAGGTGCTTTAAAAAATAAATGCAAAATAATGCCTAAAACCAATTTTCACCTAACGCCCCTTGTGCTCCAAACCCTTGACGCATATCTATTTTATACAAAGGTGTTACGTCGCCAGAGTTGTATTCACAAAGTAGATCTGATCCTTTTGCTGATGAGATTTCACAGCAGTTTGTTTATCTTGGGCCGTGTTCCAGCTGTCAGATCATCAGACACTTTCAAAGTTCCGTTGTCAGTTTGGTTTTTCTTGTTCTGCGGTTTCTTTCTCAGGGTAAAAGAGATATCTCAGAGACAGTCAACGGGGCTTTACATAAATTATACAAATGACTATTTTTTTCCACCAAATATTATGTTTTTATCCTCAGTGTATGATTTCATGAGACGTTTTTTGTCTTATCTTATATTTGATTTTGTTCTAAAACATTAACAATATGATAAAATATAATAATGGAGAGAATCTAATAATGTGTGAATTGATTGAGTAATAATCTTCGGACGGATTCTGATTTCAGTTTTGATATTCAGTCATTTGTGAGATCTTTGGCTACGATCCATGAAATCGAGGAGGTAAATGCAGCCGGCTTCCTCCCAGGAGTTCGTCTTGGATATTTGATGTGTGACACATGTTCATATGCAAGCAAAGCAATGCAGAATGTGGAGCAAATGCTCGCATTCAACAGTTCTCTAGATGTGAAGTGCAACTACACCGACTTCCTGCCCACAGTCAAGATTATATTAGGAGCCCTGTACTCTGAGGAGTCCATCGCTATGGCCAGACTGCTGAATGTGTACATGGTTCCTCTAGTAAGTCACAAATGCAATTTGCGAACACATACATCTGCAACATTTATGATGACTCATTCAACTAACATCCTAACATCCTGTTTTCCGAGTGTCTTTCATGAATTGATTATTAATATTCATAGTTTAAGCTGCATTTCTTAAGCAAATGGGATAAAAGGGAGATAGAGGATCAGTTTTAGCTTCTACTAGAGTCCAAAATGCATCAAAAGCCAAGTTTTAAGAAACATCTGTGCACATGTGGACTAGGCCGCTGAAAAGGTCAAAAATTAAAGTGTGTCAGTAACAAAGTGTGTTAATATAATTAATGGTGCCACGTTGCTGTCAACTTCAGTGCTTTCCTTTGTCAATCCCTTGTGTTCTAGCATGACTTGGAACTACACCTATCTCCATCTAATATCGCTTCCAGAGACTCAAATTAACATATTAGTATGTGTGTGTGGCCTGGGTGAGCATTTGGAGGTTCTTTTTATGCTTTATTTTACTTTACTTTACTTTACTTGGCAGACGCTTTTATCCAAAGCGACTTACAAGGAGAAGACACCAGCAATTACCA
>JAUMTR010000016.1:1617624-1636974 GCA_032270685.1 Microctenopoma stevenorrisi
CAAAGTAGGATGGAGCAGATCCGTTAAGGGCCCTGTAGGCAAGCATCAAGGATTTAAACTCGATGCGAGCAGCTACTAATACTCTAACTAATACTCTTATACCTGCAGTGTGTAATTCACTAATGTTATACCCTGCATGCCATTATTTTGAGTCTGTTTTTGCATGTTTACAGCAATATTCCTTGTGTCCAACATTATCTTAACAGCTGAGCAGCACATCATCTTCCCCAGAATTGAGTGATAAGGACCGCTACCCAGTTTTTTTGCGTACTATCCCCAGCGATAAACATCAGACCACAGCAGTGGCCAAACTGATGAGTCGCTATGGCTGGACCTGGGTCGGAGTTGTGTATGGGGATGATGAATATGGAAAAGGAGCTTTCCAGAGCTTTGCTAGAAATGCACAAGCAAATAATGTCTGCTTGGCATATCAGGAGGTGCTGCCCAATTACCTTGATCATATAAAAACTGGCCAATATATCAACCAGGTTGCTGAGAAGATCCGCTTCTCCAGTGCCCATGTGGTGCTGCTAATCCTCAAAGCAGAACTGGTGGAGCTTCTCTTTAAGGAAATGATCAGGACCAACACATCAAGGACCTGGATTGCTAGTGATGCCTGGTCCAGGAGCTGGTACATTGCCCAGATGGATGGCATCAACATGGTTGGGGACATCTTGGGCTTCACTTTTGTTGCAGGCCATAGTGACTCTTTTGATAATTACCTCAAAAATCTTACAGCAACCCCAGGAGGATACAATCACTTCATTGAAGAATACAAGACCCTGAGATTCGGCTGTACCCCGGAATGCTCCTCAGACACACCTCCATCTTATTGTGCCCCACCTGATCTCCTGAGCATTAAATCTGAGAGTGCATGTAATTTCAGTGATCCCCAAGCTCAAAATGATGACTATCTTTTAAAGGAAATGGATACAAATGAAACTTTTGTACATAGAGTTGCAGTATGGGCTGCAGCAAATGCTCTCAAAAAGCTGCTACACTGCAACAGCTCCTCGTGTTCAGGAAACATTAACTTTCCACCATGGCAGGTGAGAAACACCCTAACATGAAAAGTGTTACTTTAGATTAAATGTTCGGTTGTTTTAAAAGTTTTAATTGATTTCTTTTCCTCTGTAGCTTCTTAAAGAATTGAAGGCGGTTACGTTTGTGCATAACAACCAGAATTATTCCTTTGATGTTAATGGTGATTTTCTAAATGGGTATGACCTGATCATGTGGAAGAAGCATGGACAGCGCAGAGGATTTGAGAAAATTGGGAGATACCATGCACTGGATCAACAAATAGAACTTGATGTGGTCAATGTCACCTGGATTTCAACGGACAATATCACAGTAAGATAACACTCTCCTGGATTAACTGGTTTGATTAGTGCAGTAGCACCACTTTAAGGGTCTTGCACAAAGACCCTTAAAGTGGTGCTACTGCACTAAAGTGAGGGTCTTTGCGCAAGACAATACCTGAGTCACAAGAGTAGACTGAATCAACTAATCAGACACAAGTTGTACTCAGATGTTGTACTCTTAGATCCCACAGTCTAGATGCTCAGACATCTGCTCACCTGGCTGGATAAAGAAGATAATAAATGTGTCCTGCTGTTACACCTGCATCCAGTGTGAGGAAGGGACCTATTCAGACAGCTCCGGTATGTCTCCTTAGTGTGATGTCTCAGCAGATGGTGTACTGTCTATGTGAGTTCTGTTTTTTAATACATTGTCATTATATAATATATCTTATATAATATATCCTCAATTTCTTTAACAGATCTTATTGACTGCAAAAACTGTAGCAGTGACTCTTGGTCTGAAAAGGGTTCAGATCACTGCGAGACAAGATTGGAGACATACCTCAGATGGACCAATCCTCATCCTGTTATCATCATTACAGCCGTAGTTTTTGGCATTTTGCTTTTGGTGGTTAACTTCATAATGTTTTTGGTGCACAGAGATTCTCGACCGATGAGAATGGCTGAGGTGCGATTGTCCTGTGTGATGATGGCTGGTCTGACATTAAGCTTTGGAAGTGTGATGTGCTTCTTGGGTAAGCCTAATGTCCACCTTTGCCGGGCTCGCCAGCTCCTGTATGGAATGGGCTTTACCTTGTGTGTGTCCTGCATCCTAGTCAAAGCCTTTCGTACCTTCCTGGCATTTCTTCCCTTTGGTCAAATAACAGAAAGGCGACTACACAAACTTTACAAGCCACCTGCAATTGTCATTGTGATAACCGCTCCTCAGGGGATCATTTGTCTTCTGTGGATGATCTTTGATTCTCCTGATACTAGTAGCACACCAGACAGAATGGAATTCATTATGCACTGCACAGAAGGTAATAGATACATAGGTTTGGGCATTATGTTAAGCTACATAGCTTTTCTAGCCTTTGTTGGCTTCCTCTTGGCCTTCAAAGGGAGAAAGGTTCCTCAGGAGTACAATGAAACAGGCTACATCATTTTTAGTATGCTTATGTACGTGTTTATATGGGTGTGTTTTATCCCAGTATATATTACCAACCAGAAACAAGGCACTGTTGTGCAGGCATCAGCCATTCTAGTATCTAACTATGGCATCATTTTCTGCCATTTTTTACCTAAGTGCTATGCAGTTATTTGGGGATCAGAGACTGATACATTTGGGAGGATTCTGAGGAAATGGGGATTTACGTCCAGTACAATCCTGGATTCAGAGCAAGCGACACAGACGGCGATAGTTATTCCCGATATTACCACACACCCACAAACAAGCAAAACGAATTCCATACAGAGTAGCTCAGGGTCAAAGGGTGTGTTCAGTCCGACTGATCCAGATGTGGTCAAAATGCCTACATATAATGGAAATGCCTATTCACTTTCTAAATGTCTAGGAGCTGAAGTGATAAGAAGACGTAAGAGCAGGTCTAGAAGTATGTCTTTATAAGAAATGCTCCAAATTTTTTCCTTGTAGGTGCCAGGCTGTATACAATTAGTATTATTTATTTTAAAGCTATGTAAAGTTAAGTGTTTTCTATGAAAAACTATTATTCTGTCTTTAAAACAAGAAAGAGGACCCATTTGTATTGTTATATGAAAAGTCCTATTAATATAAATAAAAGCTATTATATCCATATCTGTTAAGTTTTCATTCATTTTCATATGATACCATTTCACCCTACGAGACTAAATGATTCGGTGTTTATGTTCTTTGAGATGTTGGTGGATCCGTCAGGGATCTCAGTTCATTCACGTTGCACTAAGCACTTCTTCACAGGAGTTTATAACCATGTGGTTTACTTCCTCTTTACATTACATAAAAAGAATACAGAGATATGTGCTATATAAACAGTTTACTTCTGTTACCTTGTAAATCGTTACAGAGTCAAAACAAGATAATATCCATCTCTTTTTCCAAAGTTTGCTGTGGCTGCCAGCAACATTATTACTCCTTCTGTTGATTAATCTTCTAAATACCAAAAACAAACTTACTGAGTTCTAGAAACTTTGCAAACATGCAGACAAAGCCAGTAGTACAGGTTTTACCCGCCAAGTTGCTTTAGCTGAAATGCCGTGACTAGCTTATACTAATAACACATCTAAGCCCACGGCATAAAAACAGACTCACAGGTTACTCAGTTACAAAGAAGATGATTGTCTTTAGATATATACATTTAAATAAGAGATAGAAACTGATTTGCATTGAATTGAGTGACATAAATATAAGTCTTTGCAGATCACCTCTAAATCACTAAGGTTTCGAGCCTGTGTCTGTGCTTCTTGAGCATTTTCCTGTCGATGCAAGAAGTTGTTCTGTGGCAGAAAAACACCCCCAAAGCAAAATGTTTGCACCTCCATGCTTGACGGTGGGATGGTGTTTTGGGGGTCATAGGCATAGGCCAAAGAGCTCAATTTTGGTCTCATCTGACCACAGCCCCTTCTCCCAGTGACTCTCTGAATCCTTCAGGTGTTTATTGACAAACTTCAGACAGGCCTGCACATGTGCAGGATTTTAACCCATTGTGGTGTAATGTGTTTCCAATAGTTTTCTTGGTGACTGTGGTCCCAGCTACTTTGAGGTCATTAATTCACTTCTCCCATGTAGTTCTAGGATGATTTCTCACCTTTCTCAGAATCATTGACACCCCACGAGGTTTGATGTAATATCTGTCACTGTTAAAATAAACCTACCATGAAAATGATAGTCTTCTGATACTTTTCATGCCTTTCAAAATTACAAAATCAGTGAGGGGGTGAATGGTGCTTGTCTCTATATGTCAGCCCAGTGGTAGACTGGTAAATGACCAGGGTTAAGTGGTTAGTATAATGGATAGATGGATTCAGCGGTGAACTGGTTAGATTTTGGTGAAGATCAAGGTCATTGTGACAGTATGTATGGGCCAGTACCTCAGTCTGAACGCAGTATCTCAGGAACAAATGAAAGGAATTTCATTATATACAGAGGCTTGCAAAAGTTCAGCCTCCTTGAACTTTTCCACATTTTGTCACATTACAGCCACAAAAATGAATCATTTTTATTGGAATTCCAGGTGAAAGACCAAAACAAAGTGGTGTACACGTGAGAAGTGGACCGAAAATCATACATGATTCCAAACATTTTTCACAAATAAATAGCTGAAAAGTGGGATATGCACAATTATTCAGCCCCCTGAGCCAATACTTTATAGAACCACATTTTGCTGCAATTACGGCTGCCAGTGTTTTAGGGTATGTCTCTACCAGATTTGCACATCTAGAGACTAAAATCCTTGCCCATTTTTCTTTGCAAAACAACTCCAGCTCAGTCAGATTAGATGAACAGCAGTTTTCAGATCTTGCCACGGATTCTCGATTAAATTTAGATCTGGACTTTGGCTTGGCCATTCTAACACATGGATATGTTTTGTCTTAAACCATTCCATTGTTGCCCTGGCTTTATGTTTAGGGTCGTTGTCCTGCTGGAAGGTGAACCTCCGCCCCAGTCTCAAGTCTTTTGCAGAAGAGGCTTTATCCCAAGATTGCCCTGTATTTGGCCCCACTTTTCATTTATTTATTTGTAAAGAATGTTTGGAATCATGTATGATTTTCGTTCCACTTCTCACGTGTTCACCACTTTGTATTGGTTTTTCACGTGGAATTCCAATAAAAATGATTCATGTTTGTGGCTGTAATGTAACAAAATGTGGAAAAGTTCAAGGGGGCCGAATACTTTTGCAAGCCACCGTATAAACTAAACATACACTTAAACCTATGGATTAGCAATGATTGTAAAAAGCTAACAGCTGTAAGATGGCACAGCTGGTCAAGGATAGGTTCAAGTTATGAGGAGAAAGGGGGACATTACAGAAAGAGGAGCTCAAGCTTGATCAGCAAGGAAGAACGATAACATGCATTGCAATACAAGTAATTGTTGTGCGAACAGCTGAAAGAACAGCAACATGTATTGGTTACACACCTGTTGCCAAGACACTACTAATCCACCTCAAAGGTATTAAAATCTCTTGTCCTGCCAACACAAAAACCCATTTACAATATTCATACTTACCATATTGTATAGCTTTTAATACCACTGCTTTTGTCTATAACTATTGAATGACCTTTATAACACAACACTATAGCACTATAGTATAGTGTCTTTACATACAGTGAACTTATTTGATAAACAAGTAATAACGATATGGTACTTTCGAAAAGGACAGCAACTATTAAATCTATTGGACCAAACTAAAAAACAACACATTGAGAAGACTTTCAGTGGCTTAAGCTCCTTCTGCTCTGTTGGCTAGTTTTACTCTGATACCTGGGCATGTGTGACAAGGATTACAACGATGCTTTGAGATTACCCTCTCCCTCTCGCAGAGAGCCAGGTTTTTTATATAAATGGTTTTAATCCAGAGGAGAATCAATGAGTCTACTTGTTTTTGGAAAATTTCATTTTTCAAAGTGAATGATTTATCTTATTTGAGTTACTGAGTAATAGATTAATGTCAGGAATAAGCACCACAGAAGTTTTGAGATTATGTTTATAGGTACATTTAACTAAGAAAAATGCCATGCTTTTATATGACCCCGCAAAGCTCCTGTACAGTATAACAAGACAGTCAAGCTTCATGATAAGGGGTGAGGGGTGGGGGCCAGGGGGTGTGCTTCCACTGACAAATGTGGCAACAAGGACAATTTTAGAATGGCTATAAGCCCAATAGCCAAAACTACCAATCTTATAACTTCAAACAACAGATTTGTTTATATAACTGCAAACCAAACAGTTGCATGTTAACTCTAGCAGCAGCACATTGGATGTAGCTAAAAGCACCTCCTGACAAACTAGGCTCTGATTAACCTGATGAGCTTAAAGTCTTACATATAGAGGTCTGTGTGTGTGTGTGTGTGTATTGGTGTGTGTTGATGCACTTAAAATGACCATCTGTGCATACTAAAGAGAGAGGGAGGAACCAACCCGTATCCTTCGTTTTCCACTATTGCAAGTCCTGGGAGACAACTCACTCGACAGGTTGTAGGTGCCTTTTCTGGATTCAAGAACAGAAACACTATCTACTAATCTAGTATGTGGAGTGTGGACTACCAACGGACATTTCTCAAAAGAAACTAGAAGGCTTTTGGCAACCAACTAAAGAGAACCGTACATATGGCTTTATATTTTGGCTTACACTTTTTCTTCTGACTATTTTTCTTCAAAGAAATACTAGTTCTTTTTGAATCATATTTCTATGCAAAAATGGGCTGCTCTCCATCAAAAGGAAAGTTATTCTCAAAGCCAGAAAGCCCTATACCTTACAAGGCTCTGCATGCTCAGTCATCACTGGACAGTGTTGAATCTAGACCAATAGAGGATGTGAGCAAATGTTTGGAGACAGACAAAAATGAAGAGGCCGGAGAAAATGAACTTCCTCTACTCACTGAGAAACTTCCTACAAATGAGACAGCATGGTCTCAGTTGTCATCTGACAAAACAGCTGTCCAAAAGGCAGAGCAGACTGAGGAAACAGTGGAGAATGAGACACACCAAATAGTCAGTGAGGTCATGCAAACAGATACAATTAAAAAATCTGAGAAGAGAAAGAAAAAGAGAGGCAATAGAAAGTCCAATGAAAAACAGAGGAAGTCCTCTATTATTCAGTCAAAATTGGACTTCCCTCCACAAATGGTGAGGGCTCACCAGGCAGCCTATGCCTTTCTGAATCCAAACATCTCCAAGTATGAGACCCTGATGGGCCTGTTGGACCAGGCTGCCCAGACACATTTGTCTCTAGAGCCCATGATGTCTGCTTTTGTGTTACTCTTTGAAGAGATCAACCAGGCACTTGAGGAGATAGCTGAGGAGGGGGAGTTGATGTTGAAGGAACATGCAGACTACATGGCTTTGCCCTCTGGGATGATACGTCCAGCTGTTACTACAGGTAAACCAAGCAATGCCACAACAAACCTCAATGATCCACCCTCAGACTTATTACAGCAACTGCTCCAGCAATCTACAGAGAAAATGAGGCTCATTGGGGGCTCAGCCCAGGCACTGGGTGACATGACGCTTGTGGAGGCCGTGGATTATTTTTCTTCACTCTCTAAACTGTTGTTTGAGAAGCTGCAGGCCAAGCAGGCAGCGGAACAAAGGCTGACTCAAGTTCTGGCATGGGTAGAGGGTGCTGCCATGAAGAAGTCTAACCCTGAGGATCTGGCACTGCATAGTGAGGACAGCGGTATCGGGGGAGAGAATGAGAGCCTGATGGGGTCGGACAGGCACCATCGCGGAAGTGCTGGATCTGGAAGTTGTGGATCTGGAGTCAACATTCGTGGTGCGTCTGATAATCTTCCCAATAATAATTCCAACCTCATAGACTATAATGAAGATGATGAAGAGGACGAGGAAGATGACCATGAAGATGATGAAGAGGACGAGGATGATGCAGGTGATAAACCTGGAAGGAAGAGGTCAAACTCTTCCCCACCGGATCCCAGTCAACCTCTTCTCTACATGCATTTTAACTCAGTGCATGATCGGCATTCTACAGTGAAGCGTCCTCTGACCGCTATCAGTGCAACAAAGTGTGAACACTTTTCCTCCACCAGATTTGACAATATAGTGATGGACCTACAAAAAAGCCAGAGGGACTTGGATCAGAGACTGACAAACATTACTGAAATCCATGGTAACAAAGACTTAGCAGGGACTCAATATAATCTGCACAGAAGTGGTCTACGACGACATTCATTATATGGGTCAGCAGCTGTACAAAAAGGTTTGAGAACAAATCAGTCACCTTGTTTCTTGCCAATGTTAGCACCCCAACCACCTAAGCAGCAGTCTGTCAGAAGACTAATAAATACCTTTAGTCAAGGGGTTGATGGTAGACCAGGACAATGCCTTGCTAACATTCCACCTCACATCAGAAGGTCCAGGAAGAGTGAGATCCTTCTGTTATCTGACACAGTAAATGGAAACGAGGGAGTCTTAGTCATCAATGGAAACAATAACAACAACAGCTGGCCTGATGGCAGGGTCGACTTAGATGTAGAGAACCTACCACCTCCACCCCCAGAGGTTCTGATGGACAATTCCTTCCAGCGTACTGAAGGAATGCCAGGAAATGAGCATGGGTCGCAGGAACTTTCAGGTCGGAGTCTCCCTGTAATACACCAAAAGACTGGAGTTTCAAATCGTCTGAAGGCATCTATCCAGAATGTGGAAGTGCTGCCTAACCGATCCAGTGTGAGGCTAAGAGCAACCAGTATATCCCCGGCCCGCCCTGTAAGGCAGGATGCTCTTATGGGGACTCGGGATGCAGAGCAGCAACCAGAAGATGATCTGGATTCAGAAATGGAGAAGGTTAACTGTCTCTACCAACAGGCACGCAAGATCATTCACCTGCGTAATGCAGCAGAATTTCCAGAAAAGAGAAATACTGCAGAGGCAGATGGCAGAGGTCTTACGCCTCTTCAAGCCAGAATGAGCCAGAGATGTGAAAATAATGAATTCTATGAGAGCGACATGTCCTGTTGTTTGCCTGTCACAGCTCCACCTGTCTCAAGAGTCCGTCTACCTCCATCTTGTCCCACTGTGCGACACAGCTTTCCAAGCCCTCCTGTCCTCACACCTCAGTCGACTTCTAGGCCCTCATCTCGCCCACGTTCTCCAAGAACCGTGATACGAGCTACAGACAACCACACTGAAGAGATCATTCCATTGGTGTCCTTTCACCATGCCCGTTCAGTGTTTTGTCAAAATGAGTTGATAAACTCTGAGAACTGTGTCTCTGCCCCCAGACCATGGGGAGACGTCTCCCGTGGCAGGCTATCTACAAGAGGGATAGACAACACAACACGTCGCACTCAATCAGAACAGAGGCCTGGTTTGCCTTCCCATTTGGAGTTTTCCAAAGAGTGCAGCTTTGCCCCTGCTAAGGCCAAGGCGAGTGAACCTGTCTCCACTAAGTATAGGTAAGTAATATGACAAACCTTGCTGGTTTTAACGAGATATTTGGCAATTAAACAGCTCCTGGAATTACCAACAAATATGACTGGGTATGAACTGACACCAGACTTATTTATTAGTACATGCTATTTCATACAGTATATTGTTCTAAAACATTATTTTTTTTATTATTTTTTGCAAACCTAAAGGTCTTTAACTGACGTTTGATCTTGGTGGAAAGTGTCTTTAAAGCACCAATAAAATTACACTGACCTTGTGTTTGTTTACTGTGATTTAAGCAGATGGCACTTGGCTTAATTAGCAGCCTACTTTTGTATTTAAGCAAATGACATCAACACATTTTGCCATCTGCGTTTCCATCTGACACAACAACTGTGATACAACAGGTGTATCTCCATGTATGCTAGACACCAACAGCGTACACAAGCTGTACTGATTAATAAAGTCGTAAATGCTTTTCAACAATCAATATTTGAGTTTTTATACAAGATTACATCTGTCTTATGATTCACCCGTAAGCTCTAAGAGTTGGAAGATAAATCATTACTGACTTATTTATTGTATGCAGTGGTGCGTGACACGAAGTGAACCGCTTAGAATAGGAAGTGAAACAAAAACATTACACATCTTTTATTTACTGTGTTTAGGGTTGCAATTCTAAATACGTGTGTGTGCAAAGGAATGTGAGCATGTGCATTGTAGTTAGGCGTGACACCCTTCAGCAGCAGTTTTAGCTCTGTTTCCAGTTTATCAGTCCTGCATATCTCTGCTTAACATCTTGAACTCAGGCATGCAGGTGGAACTTCCAGTTCATTGAGGTAATTTGTGGTACCTGGAACTTGAGTCATCACAACTTTAACGCAGTATGCAAAACTTTCCCGTAAGCCTCTGACACTAACGGATTGTAATCACATTGACTGAAACACCTAACCCCAATTTCCTTTTCAAATGAAATGAGTGTAACGTTTTTGTTTTGATCTTTTCTTGTTTGGTTAATTGTGCGTCCATATTTACTCTAATAATAATAGGTAAGATAATATAAATAAAATACATGTATTTAATAATTTCACTGTCATTTACTCCTAGACTACACACACACTGTTACTTGCTTCCCTCCCTACAGGAGCCACCTGGCTTAATCCAGATTAGATTAGCCCTCCTACCCCACTCTACTCCTCCTCTAAATTTGGATCAGCTCTTAAAACTGCTACCCCATAATCTACTCATGCACTTTCCCCTTCCTTTCTCGCTCTCCTATAGGTCCAGCAGCCCTCTGATGACAGGTAACAACACCCAATTGGATCCAAGTGCCACTGTAGCAACAGCCTAGGACCCCTGTGATAAGTCAGTTTTAAAGTGAAATGCAAGGTTGGAGGAGAAAGAAGATTATGCATTAGCAGGATTTACCATTTTAGCCTCTTTCACTTTTCATTCCCCTTCTAATTAAAGACTTTGGTTCCCAGAATGGGGTTTAGATATTTTGACTATACTATAAAGCCTGCTTGTGTTTATTCTGTGATTGTAAGAACATTATAAGAATTTGTTGTACATCAGTCTAAAGAGACATATTTAATCTACATTGAATGTAAAATTTAAATTTAACGAGAAAGTCAAAAACTCAAAAACAGATCCACTTCTAGTTCATATTTTGTGTTTGATAGTGTACCTGTAGTTTTCTACCTGCTCTATGTTCATCGTGTTTTTTACTTTGACTATCTCCCAATAAAAGAGAAGAAAATCCTGCCCACAGTCAGTGTTCTCCTGTTTTCTTACATATTCAAGGGTCCATGGATAAAGCATGACAGGTCATTCACTTGTTCTTGATGTTTTCTCCTCAAATTTATTAACATTACTGCGATGTAAGTTAAATTTAGAAAACATTTTAAATGTGAGCCTTCTCCGTTTGTAGAACAATGCATGTGACCATTGTGACATGTACCTGAGGCCGGTAGAGTAGGGGTTAGTTAAACAGTAAATTTGTACCTGTGGAGACTCCATTACAAATCAACAATGCTGAAACAAAAATGACAAATAGACACTAAAAACACAACAAACAAGCTATTTCTGTGTGAAGTGCAGTGTTTAATCCAGAGGGGGGGTCAGTGAGTTAAGCTTGTCGGTCATTTCCGCTGTCATAGTAAGAAATGGTTCATAAGTGGCTCGTGACTGAACCACTGAGATTACATCTTTGGAAATTCTCTGCAGAGTTCAAAGATTCAGGGTGCGCTGTCTCTCAGCCGTGCTGTTGTTGGGTAAGTGCCAATCCATTCTTAAACACTTCTAATCCCTTGTACCTGTAATGTAACAGCAGCAAGCTTATCTTGTATTGTAGTCAAGTATTCTATTACAGGCTGGGAATCCACATTGTGCACCTTCCTGTGTGTGGAACACCTCTACACATGCAGTGCATACATTTCATCTGTGCAGAGACAGGTTCATTCTGAGGAAGTGGCTGTGGCATCTTCTAGAAATCGGGTCGATGCAAACACCACCACTGTGGACGTGAACTGAAATAATCAACATGTGCTCAACACGCAGACTGTCTATAAAACGTGGTAGAGTTGAATAACAAGTGTTCTGAGAGGCAAAATGAGAAGCCATTAAAATCCTATTCATTTCCGCCAAAATAAATTCCAAGTTTGTCACCCACATTATCTTTCATCAAGTAGAGGCACTGTCATCCAACTGAATCAACTGGTGAAGGGCTCGAGTCTCATCAGACCGAGGTTTCCTGCAGAGTCTCATCCGAAGGAGGCTTTCTCCACTCATGTGTACCAGTGTGTGTGGCAAATTCTGAGACGCAGAACAATGCAGAGAGATGTTATTTCCGCTGTCGTGTGATTCTTGGTGATTATGACGGAGGAGTCGGATGATACACTGTGGGTGGTGGATATGGATTTAATTGCCACAATTTCCTGCCTTCAAACAACTCTAGATGGCGCCCCTCAAACACAGGTGAGCTCATCTGTTTCATCAGGCAGAGAGCAGCTCGGACACACGCAGTGTCAACACTCACATGCATCTTTTGAACATATTTAAGACTTATCTAGTTACTTTTCCAATTACAGTGAAAAGTTTTCTAGGGATTGGAGACAAAGCATCTAAATGTATTTGTATTACAGAACACTAAACCAAGCAGTGCAGGCAGGGGCAGAAGCACGTGAGTATTTTGGGATGCTGCAGATACAGATCATCACTCCTGAAGTATAAAAAATCATTTTTTAAATCACAACCCACAAACTATAAACCAAACATGTCTTTGTTTGTCTGTGACTTACACTTAAGTCTCTTTCATCTAGTCATATATCACCTTGCTCAAGCGGGGTTTTCTGCATTATTTTGTTTATATTTTTTTGCAAGGTCCTAAACCTTGCTATGTGCCCTGAAATGACTTTTGTTATGATTTGGGGCTATAAAAATAAAGATGAATTGAATATACAGTATAAATATATATACAATATTTTGGACGGACTAACACATAAATTGTTAGTTTTAAGAACTGGTCGAAAGATATTCAGCAAAGACAGAGGGAGGGCTGGGTAAGGCACACACGTAATGTCTGCGCTTTGCTCTTTCTCTAATTTATTAGCCGCAAGTTGATCAGTGTGAATGTTCACATTACATATAATCACTCAGCTAGTGGTAAAAACAGTAAAACAAATCAGTGCAACTTTAAACTGAACTAAATCTGCTGCTTCTGTGTCTCAGACTAAGAGATGCAAACAAGTAGAGTCTTCTTACACTGCTTACATCATCGCTCTGATGTTCTGTTTTGTGCTCACTGAACCTGTGGTAGATCACTAAATAATATACTGTTCAGTGTAAAAGCCTTAAGCTGGGGTGTGCTTTGCCCCTTTACCCTCATCTTCCTCCTAAAATGACTCCCATCGCTCTGACTCTGCCCCGTCCTCCCACTAAATGATTCCTGAGCCCTTCTGTTGTTCGGAGGTCCCCCATCACCCCAAAGACTTGATGAAGTTGTGAGATGAAAAGAAAAGAAAAGTACAGAGACATGCAGCTGTTAGCGCTGCTGAAAATTTAATCAGAGCTGCTAAATGAGACGCTCAAGGCAGATCGAGGGCACAGCGTGCGGCCAATTTCTAACACAGTCTGTGCAACGTTTTCCATGAGCTCCTTCAGGCAGGAGCGACATCATCCACTATGAGAACAGTAGGTGATGTAAACTTGTTAGAAATGTGGAAATAATTATTATCTAGAGATTTTCTATCTATCAAGCACCAGGGCTTTAGGTTTCAGTGTCTTGTCCAGGGGCACATATAGCCAGGAATTAGTGAAACCGTTTCAGAGCACGGATTCCAGCAACACAATCACAACATCTAAAACTAATCATAATTTTATTTAATACTTTTATTAAATAAAAATTTTATAATTAGCAGTATGTGCAGAAACAGGACAACATAAAACATACAACATATTTTGTATTCATATTTCTTACTGCTGATAATGACTTCACTGTGCATGCTACTATTCTCATCAGCAATCTCGCACCTTATGTATGCTTATAATACAACATAATTACATTTTATTATTTTATTTTTATTGTATTCTTGAGCGTTCATTCAGAGAGAAATGCCCAAATAAGTAACGACACTGAGGAAAACAAGTTTAAACTCTTTTTTAGGGCTTGAAACTGGCCCTTCAAGCAACCACCTGGAGGGGGCTGCCTAGTTCGACTGTGCAAAGAGCCAACAGCCCTGATTACGTTAATAGATTACGTAACGCCTTGCAATTACAGAAACGTACTGACTGGGTTGTGGTACCAACACATTTTGATTATTTAAGGTGAAAATAATGCTGCAATTCCATGCCACTGTAAAAACATGTATTGGCACCTGATGCCAAAGCAGGTCATGTTTATGAGTGGTATTTGAGCGGTATGACAGTTGACAAGGGGGGGGGGGGTGGCAGGAGGTTCAAGCTGGCTGACAGAGCTGGAAAACCTAAGTGAAGTATATGAATATATACACTTTAAAACTAAAGACACATTTTAGGTATTAATGAGGAAGAAAAAAAGATTTTAAGCATGTGATGGATTATTTGGAAAGCTTTCTAAACATGGAGAAAGGAGAGTTCATCACTGCGGCCCCTCCTCTGACAGGCAGTAATGAGAAAAGTCAGCAGGATAATGAAATACTGATGATTTACATACAGCAGAGTATCATAAACCAGCATCATGTGAGAAGTGAGCTGATTTCATTGCTAAGTGCTGTTTTCTGTTGATGCTGTCCCTTCAAAGATGCTAGAATCACAAATGCGTGTGTCAGGGATAGAAAGAAGAAGGTTTTTACATACATACATACATTTCCATTGTCTGTGGGATGTTGATGTAGAGCAGGTGCTCCATGGTTGTGCTGTGTGAATGGATTACATCTGTCTGCTGCATGATGTATTATTATTATTATTTCAACAGTGAGTCAGAGATGCAACATGCATATCAGTCAAGTAAACACTGATATTCGTATGGTCTCTCGTTGTGCTTGCAGTTTATTTTAAGTCAGTTTGGCAGTGCACTAAATCACTTCCATATCTATACGTCAGCTTGCTCGCAGCTTTCTGCTGAAGTTAAAACACTTGAAGATGATTTTATTATGTAAATTGCATAAAACAATGTCCAGTGGATACTCTGCCCAATAACATTTATGTATTTATGACTGTTCAGCATCATCTTGGCCATAATTCAGACACTGGGTTAATAGTGTGTCCTTGAGTAGCAACAAACTGAAGCAAGCTTTTCCATTCTATATTCCTATTCTGCTGCTTGTGCACACATGAGCACAGTGATTGGGTATTGACCTCTTAGTGCTTTCCAAGACAATCTCTGGAACGCAGAAGAGTTAGTGGACCTGTAGGCACACACACACACACACACACACAAACACACACACACCAAAGCTGCTTCAGTTGCTCTGCTAATGGGCTGCTCACGCTACGCTTTCTGTGTAGACACAACATAACCCCACACCAGCCAACACTGATGACCTTTCAGATATCACACAGCTCCTTCCGCAGACATTAAAGGCTTCATACAACTGGAATAAATTGACGGAGTTGCCTTTTAAGTTGACTTCAAAAACTATCTGTCATTAGTTTATTAAATTGGGTTTAATTTTCATAGCACTGGTCATTAGTTCCAACAATTTTGAAAACTTTGTGCTCATCAACAGAAATGTAGTCAGACAATCAGACACAGTGGAAACAAACCTCGAGTTTACTTAACTAGCTGTTGCTTCCTGGCTTTAAAAAATACCTCGGTACTTTTTTTAAGCACCCTCACTTTTACTGCACATGTCCTGGTTGTCTTGTGATGTCAAAATGGATGCTGCTTCGACACACTCATAGCTGCACATATCATGATGCACACTGCAGTGCAAAATAAGACGCGAAGCCAAACCTAGATACATACAAAATTTGATTTCTAATTTCATAACGCATTTCTGACACTGTATTTGTGTGATTGATTTTCACAATACAAACTTGTACAATGGTGACATTTGCCAAGCAGATGTTTCTTGGTTTGCATTTTTGCCGTGACTCAATCAATTAAATTTATTAAGTGTTTTTACATCACTAGAAGAAAAAAACTAGTAAAGCCAGATTATTAGACATTGGTTAGTTAGTATGTGGTGATGCTATCGTGCTATTAAGAGCAGCCATGTCAGAATACGGACAAGGTGGTGTGACTAGAAATGGAGGGGACATTTAAGAATATAATAGAATGGAGTGACCCAGGACAGATGCAGAGTGCCCGAAACAAACCAGGAAACAGCAGGAATCACAGCGCACAGTTAGTTTAGCAGTGTGTGGATCCTGATCTTCTAGCTGGCCCTCAAAGTAGCAGCACTGAGAGTCAGCTTCTCTTTGATGGTGGCTGTGACAAATGGTAATGAATCATTAGACATGTAGAGCAGACATTAGGGAAATGAGCCCAACTCAGTGTGGATGTTTTCTGTTTGTTAATTCCTTTTAAAGAGAAACAGGGAGTGCTAAGACAGCAAAGCTAGAAGAATCTAAGGGAATTGATTTTCAGATAATAAGTTAGGTTATAAATGGTAACGAGTAATGATGATTTGTATTTGGTTTAAAGATTATATATCCTTGTTATGCTTGGTGACGACTGACAACTGCACTCCAGAATAAGGGTCTGTCAAGAAAAAAGAAGTTACAACTATGGCTGTTTGCAAAGGACAAGTCATAGGCCATAAGTCATAGGGTTACTGGGAAAAGTTCTGTGAGCAGGGGAAATAATGAATAAAAGGATAAAGCTGAACTTTTTTCCTTGAATGAGGAGCATCATGTTTAATAAACACTGTCAGTACTCCCACTTCCAACCGTGGGAGGGTGTACAACGTCAAGTATCTTGGGTATGAGTGATACATTTTACTGCCAGTTGCACTGAAATAACTGTGTATGTGATGAGGAAACCTCTTGAATCCTGATTCCAATGGAAGAGTCACATCACATGAAACATGGTGGTGGTCGTGGTATTAGGCTTTCCCTGGTCCGGCACAACTCGTCATCATGGATGGATCTGCAAATTCTGAATCAAATTCTGCAGGAAAATGTCAAGTTATCCATCCATGAACTGAAGCTCAACAGAAAAAGGATCACACAGCAACAATTATGAGGTTCAACCAGAGAATGGTAAAGCTGAAGAAATGTAATGTTTTGGAACAATCTAGTCTAAGTTCTGACCGTACTGCATAGAAGGGCTGTTGAAGGAATTAAAGATAAGGCACGAGTTATAATCGACCAATAACAAACTCAATATGGTTAATGTGCCTAATAGCAATCACAAGATCTCCACTGTTGAAGGTACTGTGGGGGAACCCCGAACTTCAATTGTCATGAATCTTCATTCATCAATTTGTTTTCTGCAGTAGACGGACTACAAAGCAAACCTCTGAAGTCTTGGTCGGACTGTTCTGAAAAGAGCAGCTTTTCTTTGTGCAGACAGATGTACTGGAGAGGCTACTGTGTTTGAATCTAAATTTGGTAGCACGACCTATGTAATATTCATACTTCTTGTCTACTCCATTGGTCTAGGGGTAGAAATGCAAAAGTGGAATAATAACAAGCACATTAACTGGGTTGACAATGAGGGCTAAGAGGTTGCTGCTACTGCTACGCTACTAAGCATATTCAACATCAAATAATCTTTCATGGGGTTGGTGTCATTATGATCACACATTTGAAGCACTACAAAGGACTAAGCCAATAAGAGGATGGCTACTAATTAAATCTGACCATGCTAATTGCAGATGGAATATCATTAAGTTAATGATGAACCACTTTGAAACACTACACTGCGACTGTTTCAGCTGAAGTACTATACTTACAAATTTGCCTGACTCTCGCCTGCTTCGACCAATTAACAACATACCTAATACTTAACAAATGATGGGCTTGACCTTTTAAATGCATAATGAAAATAATTTGCAGCTTTAGGTGTTGATAAGGTCTAGTAGGTTGCATTCACCCATTTATGAAAGTCAGTTTTCCATCTCACTAAATGAGATTAGGACTCACTGACAGGACTGTGACTGGCTGCAGCAAGAAAAAACTACTGTTCCGTCACTGTTCTCTCCTCTGTTGCTTAAAATACAGCGTTATGTTCAAGTCTCACTGTGGTGAAAATGGCACTTCAGCAACTCCTGTCCCAGGGCAGTATACAGAATATATGATATCCTGCTGGATTTCCTGAAACAATAAACTTCTTGCTCTGATGTTCAAACAGCCATTTTCCGTATCCATACACATATGTCTTCATTTCTGCCCAATTGAGATGTGTGCATCCATTACTTTTACTTTTGGTATTAAGTTCAATTCAGTTCAACTTTATTTACATAGCGCCAACTCAGAACATTTCAGGGCACTTTACAGTGTAAGACCTTACAGTGGGAAGTGTTGCAGTGGGAAATGTTCCTGTTGTGAGTGAGGAATAAAGTCCTGTGTCAGAGCAGACGTTATAGTAGGTTGTAAAGACTGTAAGAGGTGTGAGGGGATAGGGTCCAGGGAACAGGTGGTTGGAGGTAAGAATTGTTTTGTAATGGCAGCCATCTTCTCTGTGAAGAAGGTGGCAAAGTCTACAGAAGGGAGGGTTCAGGAGGCGGGTGAAGTTAGAAAATAGTTTGTGTCCTTGCAGTTCCCGACCTTGTCCTGGAAATATGTAGTTTTTTTCTGTGTTGACAGATTTATACTCACTAAAGTCAACAAGGCACTTGGATCTCTTATCAGCTGCTCTATGGTGGCGATCCACAGAGAGGGCGGAATGGCGCATGCCGGCAGGGTCCATCAAGGGTTCAGAGCAGAACAGATTGTATCTGCGGCACAGTTAGGATCCTGAATGAAGAGAATATCTAGGGATGGAAGAAAACAGAAGAAAACAGCAGAAAACAGTCGAGAAGGCGTGAGGGTGCAGAGAACTTTAAAGTAGTTAATGTGAATATCATTTTCGCTTCTGCTGCTTTAAATTCATATCTATAATTACATTAGAGACTTTCCCCACTCAGTCACAGTGTAATAATATGAAAGACACTATCTGTTCCAGAGGCTCTGACTGCTCTCCTCTACCTCTCTGGTGAAATGCAAGCCACTGTTTGTGTCTTGTGGGAATTTTTGAAGCCAAATCCATAATTACAATTTGATGTGAGTGTTCAACTTCAATTTTTAAACCTCAGAGACGGCAAACCTGCTAAGAAAACTGCAAAATGTGTTTTCATGTTCTCTTGACAGTAGTAATTAGCCAAAAAAAGAAACAAGGACGTTAACTAAGCAAAGACTTAACCCTCACATTGTCAAAGATTTTATCACAGTGTCTGTGTGTTAGAGAAATTATAACTAGAAGATAAAAGCTACTAGAATTGTAGAGAACTTATGTTAACCTTTAGAGGAATGTAG
>JAUMTR010000016.1:1645712-1658023 GCA_032270685.1 Microctenopoma stevenorrisi
TTTTCTCCTTTTTGAAGATAAGGCGTTCATTTTCCAGCTGTTTTTCAAGAGTCATATGTGCCTCTCTCAGCTTTTTCAACTCTTCTGTTGACTCTTTTTCCAAATCTTCCATCTTGGAACAGGTTGCAATTTTTGCCATGTTGTTTTCAACTTGCAGTTCAGGATTATCAAAGATTTTTAAAAAATTCGTCTTAGTATCAGCTTCCATATGTGCTCACGTATTCTTTAAAGTGTGACTGATTGGTACCAAGAAATTTGAAGTAGGTATGAGGTGTCTAAAGGTCTTTGATCCTTATGGTGACATTTGATCCTTATGATGTCATAATCACATGGATTCTATGAATGTCATGTGGTCTGTTTTCCATGGAGTCCTCTGATGTATTGATTGTCATGGCAACTAGTGTTGCTATTGGATACCATTTGGTTTATTGTGGGGGAGCGTGGAATGCTCCCACACTATTGAAATCCTCTTTTTATCTTATTGATTGTTTTTAAACGTTTTTTTTATCTCATCAACCATTTGTTTTAGAAACGTAATTTCAACTTTAAATTAATCTATCAACTTTTATATTTTAAATCTGCTTCTCTGTATCTTTCATCCTTTTATTAAACTTTTTATCTTTCTCAACTTTTTACAACTTTGTCCCATTGCCGACTTTGTGTCAAATTTTTGACTTTGTCAACTTTCTTGAACTTTATATCTTAACCTGCTGAACCCGACGTATCCGGTACCGGGTCTGCTGGGAGTTCCTGTTACAAAGTCCTTCTAAAAACATGCCTATTGTAGACCAATATATGCATACTGTACATCTACTTAAACGGAAGAAACACATCTAAACGACGAATACATCGTTTTCCAAACCAACAACACACTACAACAACAATATGCTCCTAAACCAAATTATCGGAAAAAGAGGCTAATATGCTAATGAGCTACACACCACGCTAAACACACAACACACAAGCGACAATGCTTTATGATCATATCCACAGAAGCAAATTTAAGCAAAGACTCTCACCTTTCTAACAATATAAGAACCATTATTCTAGGTGCAAAACTCACGGAGCAAGCAGCAAACAAAGAGCAAAGGAAAAACTCATTTGATAAAAACAAAAGCATAAATTCAGTCTAACCTTTGCTGGTTTATCGTCATAATCCATTTTATAGTAAAAAAAAAACCCTTGGCTCGTGTAATCAATGTCCCGACTTTACACTGAGCTGATTTCTAACTGTTTTTAGCTTTCTTTGTCTCCTGTATATCTGTGAAGGTTCTCAGTCATGTCTCCTGTAGACTTTTTTAGCTTTCTTTGTCTCCTGTAGACTGTTTAGAAATCTTCGACCCCATGGCACTGCATTCCATTGTTCTGTGTTGTTTACTAAGTGAGCTTTGTGAATACCACCGTATGTTCAAACTCAACATCAATCGATTCTATTGGCTGAGAGGTTTCCAAAGACGTCTGAACAATTGAAATCGGCCAACGGGTTCCTGAGATACACTCGCGCGTATCGTTCCAATATTCACCGCATTGATCCAGGCCTTTACGCACAGAGCGCATTGCGCACAGAGAGTGGGAGGCACGTTTCTGAACTGGAGTTGACTTTTCTTCACCTGGCTTTACTTTTCAGATAGTCCGACAGCTTTTGGGGGATTTTTGGTGATAATGGCTGGCAAAAAAAGTTTTTTACCACCGACGAGGCACTGGAGCTGTAAGCGCTGCAGATCTGTGTGTAGAAGATTGTGTGTAGATTTATTGTGTCCCAATCAGGACAACAGTGAACTGGATTATGAAATCCCATCATCAGAAAGGTATGTAAACCATGTTCCTCAATTTATTTCCTTGTTTCTGTGTGAAATGACTGGTGTATTTACTAAATGATAAATGAGGCGCACGAAGCAGAGAAAGGCAGGAGAACGCATGCAGAGCCAGTCCGCCTGGAATGGCGATACTATTTCAGTCACATTTCATTACTTTGTTTCTGTGTAAAGTTACCGGTTTATTTACCAAACCATAAGCAATGTGAATTACGCAGGTAAATCATCGCGCACGAGGGGCCACTCCGCCCTGAATGGCGTTATTTATATTTGTTATATATTGTTGTTGTATGTTTATGTACATAATCCTGTCTACGTAGGCATTATATATTATTTCTGATTCTGATTATTTTCACTGTTCGAAAACTTTGCTTTATAGATTTATGGTTGATTTTTTTCCCCCAAATAGTTAAATTATTACATTTCACTGTAATACATTTGCTCCATTAGGAGTCAAATTAGTTTCTCTGTATGATTTTTCCCTTATTTTGAATGGGTAAAACATATATGTTGGGTGGATTATTCCCAAAAACCTTCAAGAACAATTTCTATTTGGTGAAATGACTTTCTGACAAAGTTGTGCCAAAATGTGCCCAAGTGGTCCATCATAGGGTCCACCTGGATCTTTATCAACTAATACCTCTCCAAACCTTTCATACTTTAGTTTTTGTTGCATGAATTTTGGTTCAGCAAATGTTCTGATCCTATATTGTGGATTTGTAGAAGTTTTAGCCTGCAACTAGATACTTTCAAATTAATTTTAACATTATAAAGTGTTTTTTTTCAGGCGAAAATTATTATTTTAAATTTCTGCAATTATTATTGTTTTTATCTTTCTGGGATAAATGAGTCTGCTACAAACTACTGTCATCTTTATTGTTACTGCACACAAAGAGAAATGTTTGTGATTTTATGAAGAACAGCTGGAAGCAATTACTGTAAGCTGGAAAACATTGTATCTTCTGTACATAACGAACTATGCACTTTTCCTCTCCTGAAACCAGAAACACTGATTTTAAATGGCTTTAAAAGCTGCTTCAAACTCTAAGAGCTGATGCTTTGTAGAGAGCCAGACAAGAGCTGTACAGAGTCACAAGTAGCTGTGCTACATTCATGGATATTATTTTTACAAATAATTGATAAGGCTATTAACAGTGGTCTCCTAATAAGCGATATAAGCCATAATTTACCAATATTCATAACAAATCAAAGTCAATAAAAAAAATCAGATAAGCATGTTAGACTGATGTCAGACTAAGCAGTAATACAAATTCTGTAATGATTTGTTAAAGGAAAAGTGGGGTTTATGTGAGGGATGTAAATGTGACACATGATACATTTAAAAAATATATTTAGAAGAACTGCCCCATACTGGTGTGTAGCAAAAAGAAAAATATTGAATAACACTGGTTAAGTAAGGGGCTGCTAAAATATTGTCCAGATTTTTTAATTAAGGGAAATGAGACTCTGAAAGATGAAACTGAGGTGGTGAAATAAATGTAAATATAGGGCCAGGTTTGGTCAATTCTATCAAAGCAGAAGTCAGTGTAGGAGAAAATGGGCAGCGTGGGAGCAAAATATATATGTTCATATATGATCTATGAATTTGGAGATATAAGTTAAAATTAAATTCATAAAAAAATAGTAAGGAAAGGTAAAAATCCACTCATCCATTGACTTTGATGGGATTGTAAAGAAAATAATTAACTGTGTTGTTAAACTATTTACCTACATGACTAATTTGTCTGTTCAGAGTGGCATATTTCCAAAAATGAAAACCAAAAGTAATTCCAATATTTTAAAATGGCACCGTAGATCATGATACCATAGATAGATCATAGTTTGTTACTTTATATGTTACATGATCATGGGCTAGGAAAGGCAGGTCACAACTAGTTAAGTAGTTTTATGACTAAATACTGATATGTCTCTACATCCAGTGTTGGAAGGTCTGCATAATAAAAAGATGTTAGAGTTTTAAATATATTTAACCATAGTTAAATACCATCTTCAGCAACCATAGTTGCTGAAGATGGTTTAATTACTGGTGCAGGAGAATTCTATGGTAATTACTTCATCTAACAAAACAGTGAGGCTCGGACCAGCTGAGTGTATATATATATATATATATATATATATGTGTGTGTGTGTGTGTGTGTGTGTGTGTGTAAATGTAAATTTAAGACTCCATTAACTGTTGAATGACTTGTACACTTGTTCAGTCCACCACTTTGATGGCTCTCCCGTGAATCGTCTTGCATTTTATAGCTGTTAATAGTGTATGATCATTACATAAAGTAGTTGTCCCTGTCTACCTGTCTGGTCTATTATTGATTTATATAATAAGGTTTTTTTTACTTAGACAAAGGAATTTTAGTCAACTTTCAGCCTAATAATGAATCAGAAAAAAATCTATATATTAATTAAAATAATAAAATAAAAAATATTTCCACGAGGGATGGTTCCTTGCTCTCCTTCATTGTTGCCGCTCAAACATCTCCCATTGGTCTACATTCCTCAAACCTATTACATACAGCTTGAGATGCACCTATAGCCGGCTGGACAGCAGCTGCAGAGCACAGGGGAAGCTGGAAAGCCTACTGAAATCTTTATCAAGGATCAATCACCAGGAGAGGCTTCCAGCGGCAAATTAGCCAAAACTCTCATCTACTGGTTGGGAGAGAGAAAAAGAGCCTGCAGATTAATAAACCATGAAAGCCAAATGTTCACAGAGTTCAAGGGGAAAAACCGTAAATGACGCGCACTGAGGTTTTACAGTTTAGTTTACTAGTATCATGAATAGGAGGCTTTCAACTTGTTGATGAAAGTGAAATTAAATGATCAAGATTTCATCCTACATTGAGTCAGTGTGTGTGTGTGTGTGTGTGTGTGTGTGTGTGTGTGTGTGTGTGTGTGTGTCATGATATGTTCTTTCCTTATTCACTGCTATGCTCTCCACCTCTGGAGCACAGCAGCCTGAATGAATTTCTTCTGTTTCCAGGAAACAGACCCCATACATCACCACCAGAGTAGAATCTGCTGGACCCTTCCCCACCTGCCTATTATATCAAAACTGCAATAAACAGTAGGTCATACTAAAGGGCATTAAAGGCTCTTCTTAGCTTTTTCTGATATTATTCTCCATTGAACAGTTTGAACCTTATCTTACATGAAAGATTGCATTTGAGTCATGCAGAAGATGGTTTAACAATGTTTAGTTATTGTAAATATTGTTGCTGTAAATGTACATTTGAGTTATTTCTATCACAATGATAGTAGTACTAGTATTAATGAAATTTGTTTAGAAAAAGTGAATGTTAAATATCAGAGCTTAAAAATAGTCTTTCAGCTGTTTTAGGTGATGGCATTAATTACATCCAATTAACCAGTCAGCTGTTAAACAGACATTTTCTCAGTGATATGCATGCATGCTGTACGTGCCCATGCACTATTTGAGTCAGAAAGGGTGTTAATTTGACCCATCTTTTGGCAGTGCCATTGTTGCAGACAGTAGGGCTGTTTTGTTTCTGTGTAAAAGTGGTGTGGGTTTGAGTGTCCATGGAAACACACTGGACACACTAGCAGTGGACTGCTGATAATAAAAGTCTGGCTACTTGATCTGTTGGCTCAAAACACGAAGATTTAGATACCGACTGTGAGGCACAGGACACCTCCATTCAGAAGTGTGGGTCCATTTAGAAACGTCCATCACATCAAAGTGACGAGTAATCGATGAACAGAGTGGACACTGTTAGTGAATGACAAAATCATCATTGTAGATGGAAAAGCAAAATATTTCAAAGCCACGTTGCATGTGCAAGCAATACAACTAGTCTTCTTTAGTCCATTTAAGTATCAGGAGCATTAGTAATTGAGAGTTTGATTACAACCAGGAGCCTTTTCTGTGCAATGCGTTGTTCTCAATAATGGACTCGAGATATTTCCAAGAAACTGAAGATGTCATGCAGCATTGTGTGCTACTCCCTTCACAGAGCTGCGCTGAATACCAGAATAGAAAGAGGAGTGCGAAGAACTGGTGCACAACTGAGCAAGAAGACAAATACATTAGAGCAGAGGTGTCAAACTCAAGGCCCATGGGCCAAATCTGGCCCGTCCCCCTTAGCAACAGCTTAGAAATTATTTTAGTATAATGAATTTTACTTGCAGACTGCCACTTTATTTCCAATATAGCAAACAAACACACAAACCAACTACAGTATATTGTTTCATTTTTACAATATCACATAACAATATCAACTCTGGACATTTGTACTGTCAATAACTGTCATGACCTGTTACCGTCTTCAAACTCTTGTGCTACTTTGGAATTTCAAAACAAATAAAGGTGACCAATGTGATAAATAGATGTTTTCATGAAATAATTACAGTTGGCTTTTAAATGTTATTTCTTCAATAAAAAAAAGTGAATCAAAAATCTTGAAACAGCATCTGTTCTGTTCTATTCCTTACAGCCAAAAATGCTTGGACAAAACCCTGCAAATACATTTACACTTTTAGATAATCTCTTCCTGGGGGAAAAAAAGATGATATTATATGATCCCTGAGGTAAGTTTTTCAATCATTCGATCAACACCTACTGTGTTAGACAAAAGACCATTTCAGTTTTAAGCTTTGATTGTGTAGAAAAACACCTTTAGAAAAATAAATAGTGACCAAGAACAAAAGATGAAGGTTTCACACTTTCTACGTAGCAACTTTATAGATATTTCTAATAAGGAGACAAAGACATTTAGACCTGTGCAGAATCAGTGCTCTCGAGTTCATGAAGCATTGACTCCTGAATTGTATTTTCACTTCCAGAAACACAGTTTACAGTGTATTCGAGTATGTATCAGGCTACATACATCTGTACCCAGCCTGAGACAGAGAGTGTGGTGGACAAGTACAACAAGCATGATGTACTCAATGCTTCCACCCAACCTGAACCCAATGTAGCTGAGGTTGTGTTAGGGTGTGTTAGCTATCTCAATAGCACTTTAAATTTGACCGAGGAAGATGTGTGTATTCCTGTCGTTCATAATGTTGTTACTTCAGAATGTACTTAAGTTCAGTGAGCCTTTCTCCACAGTGTCGTTCCAATATAAATGAGAAACTATTATTTACGAGGTCAAGTGGCTCAGTTCCAGGAAAGAAAATTCCAGAAAAAAATTAATTACAGGCCACTGTGGTAAATGTAAAACCTAACTCAGTCTTAAGTCTGGAATGATGTTAATGAAGGGATATCATTGCCAAACATGTAAAGACGAGAGAGCGAGAGACAGAGAGAAAGAGAGAGAGGTGATGAAGCAGTCTCTATACAGATGGGAAAACCTGTCCGAACCAGCTCTCCATCAGTTAATGTGGGGTGGAAGAGTGGTGAGTAAAGGCTACCATGGAATTCACATCCAAATAAGTCTACTGTGTTGTTTTGTGGGCCTGGAGGCCCACTAATGCTTTTATACACCTTAGATTTGGCACATGGGATGTTGTTCAGCATAAACTGTCTGAGGAGACCTGAGGACACACAGTACTAAGAGCAGAGACTATTTCACAGTGTAATGATTTCACTTGGCATATGGCCGCAGTTTGATAATATCTCAGCTCAATAGCTGGAAGAAGGTATAAGCTTGTGTAAATTGGGGCATAGTACAACAAAATTGTGTATGTATTAGTCACAGTACCAGTGAAAGAAGGTTCATTCATTTTTTGCCAGCATTGTACTGTTTTCTAAAATAAGGTTTACAACTTGTGTTTTTACTGCTCATACGAGTAAGAGAAATCCTTGCATGAACCAGCAGCAGGAGTCCCTCAACCTCCCACCTCTGCCTAATGGTCTCTGTTACTCTCTGCAGCTAACATCACGCAGTGTGTCTCCACAGAGCCGGAGTGCTCAGTGTGCTGCTCCCAGTGAGAGATGGTCCTAATGAATTTATGGTCAGGAAATGCAGTAAGTTATGTCGCAAGTTGTATGTGGGGCTAAGAACCTGATACTGGGAGGTGTGTGCAGTAGCACAGGATAATCATAATTACATATCTGTGGGTAACTGATGGCGCTGTTGATCAATAGCAGTCAGCACTGATTACTTGGCCACAAGCCAGTCCCATGAGCCCACATTTGTTGGCTTAACGCTGGCATTTCTGTTTCTCAACAGTGGCTCTCTTTCAAGCTGTTACATCACCATGGTAACTGCACACCTAACCTGCCTTGAAAATGATTAGAGTATGTTCGGGCTATAGGAGCAGTACAGATAAAAGGGCCCTCTGACCACTCAGTGGAAAAAAATGACATTATCGTACCAAGGAGGATTCTGGGTAAAAAAAGAATGACAAGAAATGACCGTCTCCGTCTCTGTGATGATTTCAAAGATTTCATCATCTTATTATCAGGCCTGAACAATATGGTGCCGTCACATCACGGTGGTGTACGAGTTTAATTGTGCACAAAAGCATTGCAGCGGTGCCTGCACGGCTAAATCTGGAGTAAATGACTTTTGGCCACTTGTGCAGAAACAGTTAAAAACAATATTGGCTTATCATCCATTTCATTATCAAGAGAGCTCCTCAGAAGAGTGGTGCTAGATCTCCGACAGAAACTTCTGAGAGAAAGAATTCTGCTGGATCACAGGTTGCTTTGTCAGTGTTTGTGCAAAATGCAGCATTTAGTTTTAGTAAAACGTGTCAGTTATCAGATAGTAAGATATGAAAAATGAAATCTGTTGAATATTTAGCACAGTAAATGGTCTTGTTGTGACTGCGAGAAAATGGAAAGTACACTGAATGTGACAAAACAATGTTATCAACCTCTTCCCCATGCAGTCTTCGGTGGCCTTGCCAGTAGAGAGTGTTATACTGTATGTCTTAGATTTCTCTGCATAATGGCTGCTCTTTGTGAGAGAAGATTAGGAAACCCACGCTTCCCACTTACACAGCCTGTGTAATACTGCCAGCCTCATGTCACAGACGGTTTCATTCCCACTGGTCTTTAAAGGTCATTTCTCCATTTTTATCATTTTAAAGCTGTAGCCTGCTTCTCTTGACCTGCAGGGAGGTGGATGACATACTGCAATGCATATTGCGATTTAAGGTTCCAATTCAGTTTCATAACCTACACTAAACTCTGTGCTATGCTATTTGAACCATTAGTCTTCTGAACATTTTCACCTCCAGATAGCTTCTCCTCTTGTTTGTTTGTTCTTTCTCTTTCTCTTCTCCAGTGTGTGTAATGTATTTTCTTCTGTAGGACAGTGGTAGTTTTTAGATCCTGTAAATCAGAAAATATAAAACATATAACATGTTGTGCATCCTTTTATTCTACAAAGAAAGGACTAAGTCTGGAGTCCCTGTACTGGTTTTGGTTAAAGAGATGATTTTACTTTATTTTTTATGATTTTATTTTTTATTTTTTACTTTATTACGTTATATATTATACAAGAACATATAACAAATGCCATGTTTCTATCATTAGATTTAGATTCTAAGCCTCCATATCCATTGCCGTACTTTGCAGTAGGAAAATGAACATACAGCAAAAACATGGTCAGAGATTTTAACTTCTTTTAACTGCCCCACTAAAACAGAAACAACAAACTGAAATTGAGGTTTACTAATGGATAGTAGAGCATTCCTCATGCCTCCCCACCCTTGATGTTAATGCTTCAAAATTGGCTTGAACTTGAGAATGACTTTATTTGATTTTGGTGGTGAAAGGTCACTTCTGTTACATACCGAATGAAATATCTCAGGAGCAACTAAAAGGCAGTTCATAACATCAACAGGACTTATTCTTCAATCAATAAATGTAAATTTGATAAAAAATTTCTCCATCACATTTTGTTTTATGTTTTCTAAATGTAGCCTGATGGTGTTGCTAGAGAAAGCAAGGGAGTGGTTTAAATCTATCAAAGGGTTAAATATCATCTCAGGTGTGGCGAAAACAGGCCTTTAATAAAGTTGGGTTTCATTTTTCTAATAGTTTGCGTTGTTATGGCATGAGACACCAGTGTGTACCATTCTTACATGCTGACTATCACTGAAAAAAGATCAACCTATCCTTGTGGTGCAAAGCATCCTGCTGGGTTTTTACACCAAGGGTGTTGATTTTCTTCATTTCTTCAGCCTACTTCTGTACATTAGCCACAGGTTTGTTAAAGCGTATTTAAATCAACTTAACTAGAGTGTTTGCGGTTTAGATTACATAGCTTCTAAAAATACTACTTTCAATGAAAGATGCAGATGTACTGTAATGCTAGACGTTATACCAGTCATGCATGAGACACTGTATAGCTACACTCACTCACTCCTCTGCTTCTTTTTCTGGCTGGTACATCTTCACTTTCAGCTACACCTTTGGCACTTTTCACCATTCAAATGAATTTCTGTTCAGTCTGGGGTCAGTTTTCTTCTTGCCATGTCTGTGAAGGTTGGCAACAGCCCCGTGCACTTTAGATTTTTCAAGAATATCAGAGGACCATTAAGCTTGGAGATCGTCTTGTGGCATTTACCTTGACGATGCATTTACCTTGGAAGGTGATTTCTTCCCCATATCTCGTCAGACATCTCTCTTTTCTTTCTCTTGTCAGTGTTCAGGGTTGTGCACCTGCACAGTCAAGACCCTTTTCCCTTCTAATAGACTGATTGATGCAGATATCTGATGGTGACTGAAGACAATGTGTTGGTTGTAATATTATTACAATCCATACCACCACTACGATAGTAGGTAGCAGTAATAACATTTGGTCATAATGTAGCGATAAAAAGATAAAGATAAACCTAAAGCTTTGGCACATTTTCTCTGCAAGACCTCTAATATTTGGCACAAAGACACCAGCAACATGGTTTTATGTCAAATTGTGTAAAGAGATTAAACTGTTGAAATATGAGAGACTCAGATCAAGTATTTTTTATTCTGTGACAAGGGTGAATATATTTCCCACTGAAGGCTGAGTCATGTCCCACTGCTAAGTGTTGTTGTACTTCCATTAAGATGAATTGTAAATGATAACTAGTAGAAGTGAATATTGTGTGAACATACAGTTATTTTCATATTCTTTAAGCACTGCCACCATCAGTATGTTGAGTTCACACTAAGTTAAGCGAGAGAGGACTATGAGAAATAAGATGGGTGGATGACATGCAACACAGATCCCCAGCAGGAGTTCAGTTGGTATGTTACTTATGAGACGCATCAAGATGAATTATGGCACCAGAGATTAATGTATCACTGTGAGTATGGAAAAAGCAGAGGTGGGTTCTGCTGTTTTCACAGGCAAAATAGAGAAAGACAAGAAGGAATGTTGCTTTGTGTATATTCACCAAAATACCACTGCTAAAAAATAATAATTCAGAGATTTTGTCATGACTTTCAATCAGGTTTCTGGTAAATGTGGTTGTACAATAGATATTACACAAAAGAATGTCTTACCACTACTTTCAAGGAACATATTTCAAAGTGTTATATGTAGTATCTGCACACGCCCCTAAACCTTTAAACACCGGTCACCTTCTTCCTCACACATGTGCTCTTTCTATCTTGCTTCTACTACATTTTATTCCACTCTTCTCCAGAGCATAACTCCACCCCAGACTCTCTTTGACATGCTCCATATTCTCACTGCAAAATATGTCGTCTGCAGCCAGTCCATGGAAACTCCTGCCCGATCTAATTTGTCAACCTGTTCACCAAAGCAAACAAGAAGGTGTAATCCCACCCCCACCTTGAACACATCTGTCACACCCACTGAACACCTCACCACTGTCCTGTTGTCCGCACATACTTCCAGTCCTCTTCCAACCCAAGGGTCAGTGGTTCAGTTCTCAGCCCCCTTCGAAGCTACATGTCAAGTCTTTTATGGAACCAGCTCCCTCTTCAGGTTTGGAAGGCAGACGCCCTCTCTACTTTAAGACTAGGCTAAAGATCTTCCTTTTTCATAAAGCTTATAGTTAGAGCTCATTTGCCAATACTTTCTGTGTGTCTTCATCTCCTGTAGTTCTGCTTCTTCCTCTTTGTCCCCCCTCTCTCTGTACCTTGGAGCTGTATGATATCTAGTGTGCAGCTCCACACTGTGGTCCTACCAACCTGCCTAGTGTTTGTCTGCTGCTGCTTCTTGTTGTTGTCGTTGCTTTGCCTGTTGTTCTTCTATTCTCTTTTGGACAACATTTAACACCTAAAAAACTTGTGTTGGCTGGTTTAACAGGAAAAAAAGATTACAGATCAAGACTGACTGAACCAAAAAAACAAACAAACATCATCTTCTGTTAACTTAACCTCTAACTCTAACCAACTGACTTCTTTCCCTTAACACAGCCTCGCGTCGTACTAAAACCTGGCTCTGCACTTAGTCACAGCCATTTACCTTGACACCTGTCCAAACGACAGATGCTTTTGGGAAGGTGCAACTATTAGTGTGTTTATCCATCTCCCTCAATTCAATTCAACTTTATTTATATAGCGCCATTTTACAACAAAAGTTATCTCAAGGCACTTTACAGTGTAAGGTT
>JAUMTR010000016.1:1665564-1688358 GCA_032270685.1 Microctenopoma stevenorrisi
CCATCTGCCTCGACCGGTTGGGGTTAGTGGACAGAGGAGAGAGAAAAGAACAGCAGGTAGAGAGAGAGAGAGAGAGACAGACAGACAGAGAGAGAGAGAGAGAGAGAGACAGACATAGAGAGAGAGAGAGAGAGAGAGAGGACGGTCTTAAAGATAAGTTGGGGCCTGATCATTTAGCGCCTTATATGTAAGGAGAAGAATTTTAAGCTCTAAAGTCCAGTCAGAACTTTGGCTGCAGCATTCTAGATTAACTGGAGGCTTTTGAGTGAGTTATTGGAACATCCTATCAGTAATGATAGTAGTCCAGTAGTCCAGCCTAGAGGTAACAAATGCATGGACTAGTTTTTCGGCATCACTCTCGGCATATTCCTAAGGTGGAAGTGGAAGACACACTATGTGAAAAGGACAAGTCACTCCCTCCGTTGGCCAACGCTTTTTATTTACTCTGTGGTCAAAAGTGTTAAACATGACAGGTGCCCCCGCTGTGACCTCACTCATCTACTGTACTGCTGCACCATGTCACTGCACAAGGTCCACTCAGTGATTTGGTATTAGTCCCCCATTACACTGGACAACTCACAGGATAAATCAAATTTGCTGATACTGAAACATGAGATATTTTAGTACCACTCATGTTCTACAAGTCCAAGCGTAATCAAATCTCATACAATACCCCCGATAACCTCAAAGGTGATATCAATCTTTAATCTACTGCAGTATTCTTCCAGACAGTTGCATTTTGCAAAAAACTATAATAAGTGCAATGGATAAACTATAAAAACATGTAATTGTACAATTGAATTGAAAACATTAAGTTGCAGAATAGAAAAAGAATAATGCCTTTAGCAGCATGAACAATGTAACAGCATGTTTGTTGTTATGTTTGAGTTTAAATCATAGCTCTTGTCACAATGCATCAAGTACACTTTATTCTGTGTTTAAATAATTAAACTATTGAAAAAACAATTAGTACCTGTCATGACTCTGCCTGCAAATTATTAAATACCACCCTGTGCTTAGGGCAGAGCTGCACACTGCTGATAATAATAATAATAAATACTTTATTGATCCCCTTGGGGAAATTGTTGTTTGGACAGCTCCTAAACAAGTGTCTGCACTTCTACAGGGTATCGGTGTGTTGTCCTTGGACACCACGACATGTAGCTTTTGTGGAGATGGACATTTGAACCACTGACCCTTAGGTTGGAAGACGACTGCGCTACCCACTGAGCTAAGCTGCCATATGTACCAATTAAGTCATGTACAGGTTGTAGAGCACAGGTAATTACATTACACCCGTGCTACCTTCTGAACCATTGCCATCAAAAACTTAATGTTTTCCCCTGCTGAACGTTTCTTTCATTGTTCATTGTGAAAAATCTCATTCATCAAGATTCCTTTCAAAAGTCCAAGACAAATCAACAACCACTGCAGCACAAGCTATAAGAAGATGAAACCTTTGAAAATGTACAAAAATGAATGAGTTGAATCAATCCACACTGTTCAGCCCTCTCTGGTCTGTATTTATGATGATGGACATTTATTCTGCAATCCTAACATACAATAAATTAAATTAAATTACATATACTCATAGGCTTTTGAATTGGGTTTTCTTACTGGACAAAACTTCCCTCATTATTATATTTTAAAGGGAAATTGTCATATATTAAAAATCCAGCCTGCACAACACAAGAATAGCAACAAATGCTTTGTACATAAGTTCAAAGTACATCCAAAAGTTAACAATGTGACAACAGTTTACATTGTAGATTAATATTTTGCACTTACACACAAATGTAGAATTGATGAAAAAAAGTAGAAAATAATATAATAATGGTTCATTTTAATAGTAGAAGCCTATATGCACACTTTCAACCCATTAGGGAGTTTAGAAGACACAACCACTTAATATAATAGCCTTGGATAACCCTGGAAAAGAGGAAGTTTCTGAAATAAATAGATATGAATATCTTCATTACATGCATAGCAGTTGAAATGACTATGAAACAAAGGGAAAACGTACCTGTTAGTTGTATATGATTTACAAATCTAAACCATAAAAGGATTTTTGTAGAGACTTTAATATTAAATTATTATATTCAAATCATAGTAAGAGCACAGTGGAATTTATTAATTATATGTATAGCATTGATTTATTTCCCCTAATAACAAAATAGACTAGAATAACATACCATGTGCTTCTTTAATAGATATACTACTACTACTACTACTATAATATGAAAATATGAAAGGTGGGTTTGATATAAGTGACCATCTAACAGTTTTTGCATGTTATAATTATAGTTATAAAACTAACCGAGATGAAAACAAAAAGTATCTACAAAAAAATTTGAACGGAGAAGACATTAAACTGTCTTAAAAATAAACTATTAAAGCAAGACTGGAATATTGTATATAATCTGAATGAAGCTATAAAGCATACAAAACTTATTTTAAGAACATTAAATACATTACTTGATAAAAACTGTCCAGTGGTTAAAAATAACAGAAAACACAACTATACAGGAAGATCATGGATGAGTGGAGAAAGAAGAATTCATATCAAATAGAGCCATAGAAACTGAAAAGATATTTAAACCAAACATTAACAAACTAACTAGTATATTGAGAACTATACAAATATTTTATAGATATGTTAGAATACAATAAACACAACACAAAAGGTGTATGGAATATATTAAACAGTATCATTAAAAACAATAAACAGTGACCTTGGGGCTAAAAAGCATGGGATAGTAATGTGACACTGATGATAACGCTGAAAGAAATAGTAGCTTAATGTTTTAAAGAGCAATGGAAGAAAAAGAGATTTATGACGACAGTGTAAAACCAAATTCAAAATGTGTTTTTTCTACAATAAATGCAAGTAGCTGAAGTTATTCCCATTTACAAAACAGGATATAAGCATCAATTTACAAATTATAGACCAGTGTCACAGTTTTATAAAAAGATTTGACAGTTTTGTGGACAAGCAGTCAGTGTGGTTACAGAAACAAGACTTCATAAAGTTTAGAACAGCGCAAATATTATATAAAGCAAGAAATGACATACTTCCAAAGGAAATCTATAAAGTGTTTATAGAAAGAGAATGGGGATATAAATTAAAAATACAATAGAAGTATATCTCAACAGCAGGGGTTAAATTATGGAGCAGTCTAACAGAAAAAAATAAATGAAAGTAACAACATACATCAGTTTATAATTAGATATAAAAAATAATTCTAAATAAATATAGGGATGAAGAACACAGGGTTATTCCAGGACAGCAGCTGAAGCAAAGAAATACAAGTGCCAATATGCTTTGTTTTTCTTTCTTTATTTGCAAATCTGTTATTTTACATATTCTGTCTGGTATTAATACAAAGATAATATATTGTTTTGTTTTTCGTGGATTTACTTCATGACTGACAGAAACTAGTTATGTGACGTAAATTATGGAGGGGGTAGGGCCAAATAATTACATAGTTCAAATATTGATTTATAAACTGAACTTGAGTAGAACCAAGTCTGTTCTTGTTACAGACAAATAAGCATTTTGTCTGGAGAAATTCCATATAGATAGTGTTTCCTGTAAACAAACAGATTCCCACTTTCCCCAAGTGAGAACACACCTGACATGGACATTGTCCCATTGTGTGTGAAGTGTGTGACACTGTCTGTCCAACATGTAAAGTATCATATGTGAGGGTTTTTAGAGTTATTTAGATCATACAAAGGGTTAAATTCTTGTGTATCTGGTGGGAATTTTTTGAATGATTTCTGGCGGCACTATTGGTGGATGGAAAATCTTTGACACCATGAGCCTAAGCAGTTGCGGTCACTGTCCCGTCACGGAGCTTCGCTCCACAGTTCAGTGTGCACGGCTGTGAAGTCATCCGTGGAGGGGTGAACAGGAGAAACCGTCCGCCGTGGTCTGTCTATTAGAAAAACGCCATGCTGCCTAATGAGTGCCTGCGCGATCTAAGCCTAGCGGGATATTTCCGACAGGACGCGAAAGCAGCAGCGGAGTGTGACGACAGCCGCGGCATCAGCGGAGAGGAGCAGCAGCGGCAGAGCGCCGGAGGACGCGGGCTCTGGAAGTCATCCTGTCTGCGAATGAATGACTGTGAGCTGACTGCTCCCTCGGATTAATGCACAAATTTCTGCCTTTCATTTTTCCGTCTTTGCTGTGTTTGTGAAACATGTGATGAGAGCAGAGGAAATGCTGCCGCTTTGCGCAACAGGAGCGCGACGCGCACCTTAACGTCTCATGTGTCACCTGTTGCTTTGAACACGCGGGGACGGAGAAGCTTGGTCAGAGAAGCTTGATGGTAAGTGAAGTAAACTTAGAGCTGGGCTGTGTGGATGCGTTAGTGTCAGCGCTACAGGTGCCCCCCACCCCGCGTCTGTGTGCCAGCGCTCAGGCTGCTATTGGTGCTGATGCTGCCTCAAACTCAAAAAACGCACGGTGCATCACGATCAGGAAACATGGATGCAGTTCCAGTTAAGTATTTAAAGCATTAGTCAGCTGATGATCACATTTATTCCGTAATGAAATCACATATCAAAATGACAAACAATGCTGTGAAGTTCTGCTGCAACTATTTCTAATTTCACCTTTCCAATAAATGCATCTATAACCTCAACAAATATAAACGCACCATAATAAAGACTAAAGTGTTTAAAACACGAGACTGTGGTTTAGCATTGAACCCAGTCTTAGCCTGTTTAACAGCATATGTTGCTCCTAAATCTGTGGTTTCTGTCTATGTGGCTCAGGTCTGTGCCCTGCGCACCAATGCACCCTTCATACCATCACAGATTCACAGGTGTGCTGATGAAATTATTGGTTTATATTAAAGAATTCTGGAGCTTTTTCTCTTGCTTTAATGAGACATGGATTCTTTATATACACTGTGGGGGGACAGACTGACGTAGCATCACATGTTGTCAGCATCTGGCCAGACTGCATGTTGTCGAACATTTTCTGCAGCTGACATTTGGTTTAAGGATCAGCTTGTTGTCCCGCCAAGCATTCCTCATGTAACATTTGGGTCATGAAGTTGAGAAGCAAAGCTGAACGGTCGCTCTCGTCATGTGGTGGATTCAGAAGTGCTGCACGAATTGGCTCAAGTGGGACTGAGTGCACTGAGTCATTGTGTGTGCGTGTGTGTACACATTACACTTTGGAGAAATAATATCTTGATACCATCACTGTAGGGACATTTTGATCAGTACTTCACAGGGCTGTGAGGAGTTAAGACTGGGTAGCATGTTGATTGGGCCAAGGCTTCTAGTCAGTGATGGATACGGGGCTAGGGAGTATCAACAATAGACAGACACAGTGTGTGAGGAAGGTGGAACAAAGACTGCAAAGCTCATTTTAGCAAATGCTCATATACAGCATACATTCATGTTTATGTGACAAAGCTCTGTGGGAGTTGCTGCCAGTGATGGAAAGAAGAGTGTGAAGAGCGACAAAGTCTGCAATAAGGTGGATAGATGGGTTGTCAAAATATCTGAAATTGCTGTTCGTTACCTTGGGAAATGTTGGCCGGCTGACTTTTTTTTTATGAGACCACAGATGTGGGTCAGCCACGGTATGCTGCCGCCAACTCAGTTCAGTTTAGTCTCAGTCTCAGTTTAGTTCAGTTTAGGCTCAAAATGACCAAAGGAGCAACGTTGACTGTCTGATTAACATCTGTCTTCACTTTGAGCGTCCCACGTTTCTTTTGTGCCACGCAGCAATCTCACCTCTTTCCTAGCAGTGATCAATATCGACTTCATGGTATGATCACAATATTTTACAGGATATGTGTGGTAGTGTTATAAATGATGCAACAAGTCTTCCAACTACAAGGTCATCAACACATATGAGAATTTGTGTTGATGACCCCAAAATGGCAGCTGTCAGTTTCTCAGAGTTTCTTCTTCGAGACACAAGAAGACAACCAGCTCTGATTCTGTATCTGGCAGCTTCAGCTGGATGCCAGATTGAAAAATGCATCCAATAGTTGCACAGTACTGCAGATGTCACCAAGCAAAAGTGGAGACAGTCATCTCTCAACCTAAGAGTAAGTGGTTCAATTCTCAGTCCCCTCAAAGCTACATGTTGAGGTGTCCTTGGATGAAAGCCTATAGTAGACTGTGGAAATCTGCAAGAGAACAAATTAGTGAAGTTGGCTTTGAGTCCTTTTTTATGTTTTGTATGAAAGTTAATAAAACTGTTCACAACTTCAGCTAAAACCTGAAGATTACATGGAGGTTAAACTTAATTTATACTGTGTGCCACAGATGTTCAGTACACCGTGACACTAAATCTATGGTGTTTATAAAAAAGAAGACAAAAGACATTATGTGTCTTCATACACAGACATATTAACAACCCACTGATTTGGGCAGCTTATTTTCCCAGTACCTAGCTGATCGATCTCCTGGAGGTGTTGAGTCAGAATTAAAAGTTAATCTGCTTAATTTATTCGCATCATATGAGAATTAATTTAACTAGTAATGTGAGATCAGATGCTGTCTTATTCACATCAAGCTGTTGGAACTCCTGATAGAATTGTTATTTAAAAGTTAAATAACATGATGAAACCTTCCGAAGTCTGTTTCACCATCAGTGCAGAAAGAATGTGAGAAAAGCAGCTGTCATTTTGGCCTCAGTCACCAGCTCATGCCAGGCAATAAGGTTAGTTAGCAGCCGATGGTCTGAGCTGCAGTTTGATCTCAGTGGAAACGGTGATGATCAGCTGTACGAACCTACTTCAAACAAAGACAGGTGTTTAGAATAATGTTAGGAGAGGCTGAGGCAGACAAAGAAGAGGAGATACAGAGCTGTGATTCTATAATCCAAGGAGCAGGAACACACATCAAACCAAACATTCGACAGACTGATTAGACTCTGCTGCTTGAGAGAAGGAATTTTTTCCACATTACAGGGGAGGCTAAAGTGTACCACACTCGTCCTTGTGTTTGTACTAATAAATGAAATTGCATGCAAAGGCAGTAGAGTGGAATGTTATCTCAGCGCGTGCGGTAATCAGTCATTACCCCCTCAGCCTGTCACATTAAAACCTTTATCCTGCTCTTTAACATACAGCAGTGCTTCATGAACACGCTTCAGCAAGCAGAGAGCACACTGGCGGTTTTCTTGTGGGAATGTAAAGTTGTCTAAGAGGCGAGGTGTGAATATACTGTATAATAGATGTATTATGTAGCCAAAGACAGAGATGGCCTGGCGTAGAAAGTCACATGTTTGTGTTGTGAACAACATGTTTTCACATTTCTATTTTGAGGGCATTGACAATAGAGTTGAAGGATAAAGCCCCTTTCAGACCTCATCATTTATTTTGCCACTGATCTGCATTATAAATGAAAACTAACACTGGACTTATTAAGTAAAGAAGTGAGTTTGGAATGTCATGAATGTCAAGCCAGCATGTTATCATGTGTCCAAACTGGGCTTTGAAGGCAGGACCAGAACAGTCCAACCAACATTCCAACATTTTAATGTGGCAGTAAGGTCAAGTCACTTCCGGGTCCCTACTTTTATTTTGTTAAGTCCACTTCCTCTCCCTACCCTTGATGCCTTGAGCTTAATCATCCTCTGATTGTTTTCACCTGCGCCCTTTTCCCTTAGTCCTCTCTAGTTTGCCACATTGTTCTTCAACAACTCTCCAGCATTGTTCTATATGACCTCATTGTACCTGGATCCTGACTCCCACCGGACTTGTCTTCTGCCCGCTCTCTAGGCCACGTGGCCACAGACTACACTTTCCATCCACCCCTGTGCTCTCCATTCTCACCAACAAGAACCCAAAACCGGTCCCTGCCTCCACCCATACGTCCTCGACCCACTACAGCCCCTTTGTGTGATTAAATCTCTCTTAACCTTATACTCCATGTCTGGCTATTTAATCGGGTCCTCACCTTGTAAGCGTTACATCAAGAGCCAGATGTGGCTCGTTATGTAGCTATCAGACATATTTATCAAAAATGTATAAATGGGGCAATTATTTAGGTGGAAAGGCATCAAAACAAATGACAATAAAATGTGTGATCTGCCTACCATCCGAGATTAGAAATGGACTCTCACTGCAGCCTCATTTTGTTTCTATTCTGACTGACATGTGCCTCATCAAATTCACTAGGAGACAAGTGAAAAAACGAGACAGGGGCTGTAAGGGAGATACTTGTGAATGAGCAGTGCTGCAGCTAATATGAAGCCAAGTAAGTAAGTAGTACTAATATATTACTTCACCAGCCACACCTAATTTCATTGCCTCCTTCACATTTATGCACAGATGATGGAGGAGCTGCCATGCCTGAGCCATGAAGAGTGACTTGAAATTAAATGTCTTTCCCAAGGACACTTGGGAGATGGAACTGCCAATGTCTTGATTGGTACACCATCCCTGTACGTTCTGAGCTAAAATGGACACAGGGTCCATGGAAGAGAAGTCTCTGTCTCAGAACGTCTGTTAGCTCCACTTTTTCTCCTAATACATTTTAGAACTCACGAAACGAGCTGATAAGTGTGGATGAGAATTCACGTCTGAGTTCACTGTGAGATGAATGAATCATGCAGGGATGAGAATAGATTCAGTTGATTTCACTTTTTAATACCTGTGGCTGTAGTGTGAGATTTTCCCAAATCAAGAAGAGCATCTGTGAAAAGGTTTCGTCATGTAAAGCAGTCACAGGTCCCTAAACAACTCTTTAGATAGACACGTAGATCAACAGTCAGACCCAAAGATCAGAAAGACATGGATGACGTCTCAGCGTCCTGAGATGAAATAGATCAAACTCAACAGAAAGTCAACTAAACTCCTCATGAGCGGCGGGTCAAACAGCTAAAATCATCAACAGTGCATCAGACGCATAGAATGATAGAACATGGTTCACATAAGTACATTTAAATGAATTGTCTAGATTTAGATTACGTTGCAGTTCAAACAGCTGCCAAACTGCTACAGCATCAAACCTGAAGAAGCTTCTTTCCGGTGAGTACCAGAAAAAGAAGATCATTAGTATTTAATTTAAAAACTATCTGCCAGTATTCAGTATTCATCACAGTGTTCCTGGGCAGATAGGCCCCCCAACCATCACTAGCTATCTTTGCCTCTTAGCAATCAAGGACAACAAATAAGTTGTGCCTTTGTTTTTCAAGGCGCCGCTGAATGGCCATGCATTGTACACAGACAGGCGATGGCCTTGCATGTTGCCTGTCATCCTTTACACCAGCACCGTAACTATTTGATTTACTTCCCGTGAGTCACTCTTCTAGCTAAACGCACTGTTTCCTGCTAATTTAATTGTACAGGAAGTCGGGACAACATTAGTTATTGAGCAGCGTTAACAAATCAACTATGTGAATGAAACGGCAGGAACGCTGTTTTGTGTCAAGGTTCCTGCACCACAATTAATCTTATTCAATACTGACGAGGCTGATTACTGCCTCTAATTCCTGGAACTAAAGGCACAGTTCACAGATAAATAAGGAAATAATGCTATATTAATTCTATTCTATCTTTATTTTTACTTTTATATTGGCTTATTAAACCTGCATTCACCCTTTTTTGTGGTCGGTAACATTTGTGTTCACACAAATTATAGGCTGAATCGTTTCAGACATCATGTGTGTAAGAAACGGGCAGAGAATGCCAGGAGCTGCGTTAGAGATAATGCTTCCTCTGTAAAAAGTAAGATGGCCTGCAATCAGCTATGCACAGACATGAAAGGACAGCCTGCCCCTTCAGGAATACTGTATACACATGTTTTTACACCTTATCTGTACTTGGCTTTTAACCCATGTTCAATGCTCCTCCACCATCTTCCACCAGTTTAACAGGGTGTAAAATAGTTTGTGTACATGCTGTGGGTGTGTGTCTGTGTACTGAGAAGGGGTCATGACCTACTCCATTACCGCTCTGTATTCAGGTCTGATGTCATCCTCGGCTGTCCAAAATGTCTTCAGCTGCTTTAAAAAAGAACTGCCTATCAAGTCCAGTTAGGTCAGAGGAAATTCCTTAACAAACTCATGTGATTCAGGTCCAGTTGCAAATACATCTATTCAAAACAAGAACCTGAGAGCGCCACTAACTCAGCAGTTTCTTACAGGATTAAGCATATCAATGTTTAGTAAAGAGCTTTTTTCAATAAAAGAGTGGTGGAGTAGAAGAAGTACTATGCCACTGTTCAATGAGTCTGAAACCCAGGAAGATTATACAAACAGTATTAACTATTTCCAAGTGCTCACTGTAAAACAAAATGTGTGTCAGATTTATTAGATTGGCAGTATTGGTGCAATAATGTGTAGCAGCACAGGTGGAGCTAGCTTTGTATATACAGCTGACTTTCTAATGTTTAATTTTGCTGTGCAACGCAATATGAATCTAATTATTTTCTTGTGACATATAGTGGAAAGTGCCTCTGAAAAGTGGAGTGAAATTAAACAGTTGCATGAAATAGAAATAAGTATATCAAGTAAAAGCACTTTAAAAAAAGGTGTGCAGTGCCAGCAGAAGCAGATCTTTCAATGCAGACCGTGTTAATGTGATCGCTGCATGAAAGTAGAAACATTTCACCCCTGGTGTCCATTTAGCTAAACAACAGTGTTGTGGGGATGACATAGCATGTGGTCTGGACATTGGCTGGGCATGAATAGCTAATACCATGCCTACCTTGTCTGCGCTTCCAAACGAAGTAGATAATCAGTTGCAGCAACAGCAGACAGACAGAGACAAACAGCAGGAGGCCGAAGAACCAGAGAGGGAGGCCGCTTTTTAAAAAATAGCGGCCTGGTAGCTCAATGGGTTAGGCCTCAGACTGGGATGCAGAAGGTCGCAGGTTTAAACCCCCTCTGACTCCTAGTCCATCCCCTACCAGGTGTGTCTGCTGTGTACTGCTGTGCATTCATCGCTTACATATTAGGCATCTTGGAGATCTGTTTGCATTTTATTGTGTACATAAAAACCTGACTGACTTTTCAACGTATCCTTTATGGTGTTATGGATACACTGAACAATACTGTTAAGTCTTCAGGGAGATTTTGTGGAGATCATCAGGCCCGTGTAAGAAAGTGATGTGGTAAAAGTTAAAATTAGACTGTTTCAAGCTTCGTTCCTCTTCAGACTCAACACATCATGTGTAAATTATCTTGCAGTCACTGTCATATAGGGGCCTTAGATTATAAGAAAATATAGCATAGGTGTGTGTTCTACCACACATCATGCCAGAAGAGACCATAACACTGACATAACATTGCAGAAGTTGCACTTATTGGTGTGTTTTCTGTTAACTGGATGAGAAAATCAATGTCAGCCAAGCTTGTACAGAGCTGGGGCATGATTAGCCTTGGTCAGCATAAAGACTGAAAACAGAAAGAAACAGCTAGCTTGATCCTTCTTGTGCTGGAACTCTCTCAGGTGTGTCCATCACCTCTGTGCAGCATCTCACAGTCACTGCACCAATCTTGTGTTATACAAACCTAAATCTAGGATTGTCCTTACTGCACAGGGGCTTGATTTCTTATGTCAAAAACAAAAACCATATTTGATTTAATGCAATTGAAAGAGTTTTAAATAATTTTTTAATTTAGTCGTGTCTGCTTCACGTGCTCAACCGAAAACAAGAGAGAAACAAGAGACCAAGAGGCTGATCAAATCTAAAATTAGTACCCTACACACCATGGTTCCATCAAACAACAGAGGAAGTGCTGTAATAACAAATCAGTCGAGCAGTGCTGTTGATTCTCGACGTGACAAACGCTGCAGCCTTGTGTGAGGCTTGTGCTGATGCCAAGTCATTTTGTAGCAACAGTTAAGGACAGCGGGAAGGAGAGTCATTATGCTCGTGAGTAGTAAAACCTTTCACCAACATGCACACGCTGGCTCTCTCTCTCTGTTGATGATGGTACCATTGTGTAAAACACAAATGCCACCACGCACAACAGAAACACTGCTTTTTTTTCTGTTAAGAATCCTTTATTCCACTGAGCAAAAATGAAAGATCTTTAAATCTTTACTTTTAGACTAAAAGGTGGCTTCACAGTGGCAGGTGTCTGTGCTGAGAGGAATCTGGGCTTTGACCTGTACATCACAGTGTGAATTACATCCTTAAAGCAGCTGTCAGTCAGTGTCTGAGCCACAAAAACAAACTAGAGTGTGACATTATCCAGGATCCTCCTCCCAGGACAACAATAAGGTGAACCAAGGAGACAGATTTAGAAATCCACCATATGAAAAACAATCGGACGAAGAACGTCCTACTTTTAAACTGGAACTATAAATTAAAATGTTTTCAGCACAGAACTGTAATTATTCATCATGGCTTCTTGTGTTGAAAATGCTGCCGCAGATTCTGTACCAAGGCCACAGGAGAGTTTGGTTTTAAAAGTTCTTCATTCAAACTCTGAACAGGGAGAGGTTGGTTTCTAGTACTGTGCGTCTTATTCCCAGAATGAGCCAGACTCTCATTATGCTGTTAAACAGTTCAACAGTAATGATTAAATGGATGTTCCTCTCTTTACATCAGAGATTTTGATCTCAATTAGTGCAGAAGATGTAATGTCCAAAATGGAAAGGAATGCTTAATTTGCTGTGTAACCTTGATAGAGAAAGGTCACATTTTTACACCTTTCACTGCACTTTCTGTTCATTTCCTTCCACATATAAATAGATAGGATATTGTCTGCTGTTGTACTGTCCTCTTTGCCACATGATTTCTCACCTGTCCATTCATATAAGGCAGAGTTGCTTCCTGTAATGATCCGTTTTGCCTCACACTGGCTCTTTGCATCATAAAGATGGGGTTTCAGTAATACCTGTGTTTCGAAATATCTAATTGCATGTGAAATGAGGTAAGCTACACACAACCCATCCTTTCATCTATCTTAATCCGTCCATCCTCCTTTACTCGCCTGTCATTTCACTCTATCATGCTGGCTGTTCCACATTTAGCCATAGTGCATGACAGCACTCTGTCTCATTCTCGTTTTCTCTCCTGCTCTGCCTTCATTTCACCTCTTTCCATCAGTAATACATGTGGGATGGACACTTCATCACAAATTGGAGTGAAATTCAGTCATTTCAGATTTCAGATTTGTGTTTTTTTTTTCAGATATGCATGTGGGCTGAATGAAGCCTGAAATCTTTGCAGACGTGCCTGAATGTTGGCAGGTTTATAGTGATGCAAAATCACTTCTGCAAGCTCCAATCTGGAAAGGTCATCCATTTTCCAGGTGAGATGAAAGCTGATTAATAGCCCTCAGCGGTGCACTCCCCTTGCGTGGCTCCCTGATGATTTAGCGCCGAGGTCCTTTAGGTATCACTCAGAATACACTGTTGTAACAGTCAGTGTCTAAATTACATCCTTTGGTAGAGATGATGATGTTTTACCAGTTGTTTTGTTTGCAAACTAGGGTGTAAGGCAGCAGGGTGATATTTGACATGGTCAAATTGGAAAGCTCTAAAGTACTCCCCCTTTTGTAGAAAAAAACAGATCTACAGTATATGTTAAAACGTTATTTTTAGCTTGACACGTGTTAAGTATATCCATATGATTATGAATGAGCACGATGGTCTTATGACGCATACGTTTAGTGCCGTGTGATGTGAAACTAGGCAGTCAGCAACATCTCAGGCAGAGGAAACCCTAGACTGCTGGCGTAGATCTAGTTTGTTCAGTCCCTTTGCAATCCGTAATCTAGATCTTACCTGTAAACAATAACACTGTCACCACTCAGCATCTGGTTTGTATCTGTTGCTATGGAAAACAGTATGAACTCTCAGAGACAGAGGGTCATGAGATGAGAATGTTTTATCCACTTTGAGCTCACACTGAAGTTGTTTTCATTTTTATAAGCATATTTACTTATATCGCTGATATGTGATATAATGAAGTTAGACATTTAAGTTTTGTTGGTAGCTGTAACTACGTAAATTACACTTTTTCTAGCTGAGCCTCGCCTCACCTTCTCCAACAATGTCTTCACATCTGCTCACCACGTTGATTGAACTAGGACATTATTCTCCCTGTTGCTCACCTAGACGAATAGTCCTGCTGTCACTGTGAACTAGCTTCTTTGGTGTCTTCAAACAAGACACTGATCCTGACCTTTCTAAACCTATAAGCGATGAGTAATAACTGCTTGTCATGGATCAAAATGGTGGACTGGCTGACTGAAAACAGGAGGTGTGGGATATGAATAAGCCACAAAATACACCTTTTATTGTGTTTTATCCAAACAACGACACGACACATCTTAGTGTGATAGCACTACTTGGATCTGTGTCCACTGTACCGGTTCCCTGCTTTCAGAGAAGCCTTGCTGCACTGTAGTGCAAATCAAAAAACAGACAGTGTAATCTGCTTTATAACATTCTTTTGGTATCGTGCATCGCGCATCTCTGTCGTGTTGCTGACTACTTTATATACAACGTCTTTCCCTTCAGGTTAAGCAGCACTTGTGATCAGGAGCACGCCTGGGCTAGAGTGGGTAGGCCCCCACTGTTAGTAAAAATTATGCAAGGTGCCATTGTTTTCTGCAAAGCAGTCTCTGAGCTATTTAAATTGTCATTTTATTGTTCCCATACAAGAACTGTTATTTTACACACTGCAGGACAGGATGAGGTAGAGGTGAGAGAGGCAGACAACTTCCAGATAAACAAGAAAGTGAAATATTTGTTCACAAGATTCTAATTTGTTGATATGCACGAGTTTTAGTTCTGCTTTGTTGTAGAACCCCCCACACACACCCACACACACACACACACACGACACCGCCTGCCTTTGTGTACTTCAGTATCATGTTCCCTTGTCCACGCTTCTTCTCCTCCTCCTCACCTGCAGCTGCATTTAAACCTCCTCCTTCCCGTCACTCGCCACCACGTTTCAGACTGGCAGTCGGCTGATATGGATTTTTCAACGACTGGCGCTGATTTCGATCTTTAGAGAGCACTGAGGCCAGACGACAATGAACAAGAACTGATTCCAAACTACTTTACCTGCTCGCTTGTAACAGTGAGAGTAACAGGGGATGGATGTCTTAGCAGCCAACTGTCCAAATAATTAAGATGCCACGTGTAAGAATAACCTACGTTCATGCTGTAATGATGTCAATTAACTGTACGACTTTCCGTTATTTTCCCGTCACTTCATCATTTCCCATTATTTTCATGCCTCATTTCCACCACTAGTCTTTCCCCTGTTTTTTTGCCATCACCCTCTTTCATGTTTCATTTTGGTATTTGCGGCTTCAGATTATTGTCAGCGTAATCAGTCAGAGCATAAAACGTCATTTGGAGTTGATGAGTCACGTCGTGGGCTCGGACTGCTTCCTCATAACAAATGTCCATTCGTGATTGCAATTTGAGTCCATCCCAGTGTGCCAGAGTGTCCCGCGCCCTCTGATCAGCATTAACACTGTGCAGAGTTAGAAAGTGGTGGTGCAGAGGAAAACGGAGTGAAAGAGCTCTGGAGAACAAAGCTTAGGTCTTAAACTGCTGTATAATGAGAGCGCTTATAGCAGGGAGACAGCAGGAAGCGCACACCTCCACACAGCTCTCCTGCTGAAGTGTCAATCGTGAGTCATCTTGGATTCAGCAGAGAAGTGGCTTTTTTCACTTGACACATACAAGAGGAGCACTGTGTGAGTCATGCAGGTACTATGTGGAGTTAAACATCAGGGGGTGATGTTCATTCATAAAAAGCCTTAACTCTAGTGGAGGTCGTTTGATTTATGACTCTGTGCCACAGGAGTATAGTGATAATCACTGAGAATACTGTTGGAGGCTGTTTTCCATTGTACTGGCTGAGAGTTGAAGGAGTGTGTTAAAGTTGATGGAGTCTGTTTGTGTGTGTGGGAAAAAGTACTGTAGTATCAATCTGGTTTGATCTGGCTGTGATTAGTTGTTAGCTTCTTCGTGCCGGGCCTGCATCCATTTTGATTACGCTGACTGATAGCAAGGTCCAAATGATTCCACCCACTGCTTAGAGTACACAGCCTGCACTTGGGCGGCATCTGGAAGGGTGCAGTGCTGCAGATCTACCAGTTTGAACATGGATCTGGCCCAGAGTCAGCTGCTATCTGGGTAGAATTTATTATTAGTAGTATTTATTTTTTTCAAAGTGGATGTGAAAGTGTACAAGTTGTTAGAAACAATACTTGCTTAGAGTTTGAAGGCACCTGCAACACGATTGTTACTGCACATGACCACAGTGTTGATCTAAGTTTACTTTACTTTGCTTGGCAGACGCTTTTACCCACAGTGACTTACAGGGAGCTAGTGCTGGGTGACTGGCTCTAGGGATGGACTGGGAGTCAGATGGGGTTTCGAACCTACGACCTTCTGCTTCCCAGTCTGACGCCTAAACCATTGAGTTACTAAACCATTGAGCTATTGTCTCATACTTCCTTTATCATCACCTCAGAAAAAGTACCTACAGATGTCTGCTGTCATAGGTCTATATACTCCAGATCACAGATGCACACACTTCAATTCATACCTGTGTGTTCTGCGACTGTGCAGAGTTTTGGTCGACCTGAAACCTAGAGTGCTGCACCTTCAAAACATTTTGAATACCTAAAATATGTATATAGTGAATAATACCAGGAAGATGAATCACCCACATTCTGCTACTACACCATATGCAGCAGATCAGTTGACTCAGGTTTCATTCTACTTCTTTGATCACATTTTACATTACGATGAAAAGCATGAAAAAACAGTGAATGGAGGCAGCTGCTGGGATTATTTATTTAAGTCAAGTCTGATTTAAATTATATTTATAAATACTTTTTATAAAAAAAATTTGTTATTAAACATCTTTATGTCATATTTATATAGCTCAATAGCAAGCTAGAAGCGAGAAGAAAAGCACAATCAAACAAGACGAAAAGTCTCTTCACATGTATGCATTTTGGCTTCTAACTCTCTAGCTCTAAATCTTTAAAACATTTATTATATTATATTTATATATGTTTTTGACAAACAATTTATGCACACGTAAGTTTTAAAAGAGTCATTCCTTCAAGAGTTTATATGATGTAATGATGTCCATAGTCTTCATGTGTCTTTTGCCCTGGGCATCTGGCTGTATTCACAGCATGCTGCCGCTCTGACCCACCTGTCTGTGATTATTGGTTCAGCTGATGAGTGTTCAGAGGTTGCACTGGAGCAGCAGTCAACCTTGTCCAAAGTGACAGCTGCCACTAAGCGGCCATTGCCAGTGACAATCACCACTTAGTGCATAGTGCTTTAACACGCTCAACATGTTTGAGCAGTATCTCAAGGCACTGCATTCGGAAAGGTGGATTCAATCCTGCATAGAAATAAACTAAAAATGAGGTTACAGTATGTAGTAAATTGAAATTTTCTTGTATAAAATTGTGAAAAACAGAGGAGAATGTCTTTACCAGAATATAACAATATGTTTTTTGACCCTTTTCCTGACTTGGAAAAAGTGAAAAGGTGATGATTAAAGATGATTTTCTATTTTTGTAGTTCACTCAGTCTACAGTTAATAACTGTAGACCAGTAGGTCATTCATGAAGCAACATGGGTCAGTTTGACTCCTGGACACATGTCATATTTCATAGTGTCTCTGAACTAGTCACTGAACCCTGAACCTGTCTCCCACAGTGATTTAAATAAACGGGCGTGAGCCCCCAGATTCACTTTTTCTACACACCTGCTGGGTCTAAAACCTTACAAATGGTCCTAGAAGTAAGGTCATGGAATAATTATCTCTATAATAATAATAATTAAAATTATCATCTCTACCTGTTTGTGATATCAGGCTTTTGACCAGAACCATCGAGTCTGTTTTTCCATTCTGACTCTGGTTCTCAGTATGTTTACATTTGCTTTTAAGAACATTATTTAATTCTGTTTATGCGCAGGTCCTTGTTCAAGGTCAGTGTAGTTTAAAGACTATCCTAGCAGTTATTGTTTCAAAGCCAGAAGGAAGATGCAGTGTTTTTACTGTATTTTACTGTTTCTAATGTACAATTTTTCTGTTATGTTGTTTCAGATTTACATTTGACCCACAAGAGAACACAGTCTCCCTTTGAGTGATTCCACAGAAGAAGTAGAGAACCAGGGTCCACGGCTGGACATGGAGAACCATCCAGGAAGTAGCACCACAGGAGCCAACATCACGAACTGCACTGGCCCACCTGCCAGCAGCCTGAACGTGGTTCAGTTCACAGATGGAATGGCAGTAGTCGTGGTTGTACTCGGTCTCCTCACCCTCCTCACTGCACTCATCAATGGTGCTGTCATTATTGCAATCTGCACCACCAAGAAGCTCCACCTGCCCGCCAACTACCTCATCTGTTCTCTGGCCATCACAGACTTCCTGGTGGCTCTGCTTGTGATGCCCATCAGCATCCTGTACATCACCATGGAGACATGGACCTTGGGTCAGGTCGTATGCGAGGTGTGGTTGAGTGTGGACATGACCTGCTGTACCTGCTCTATCCTTCATCTTTGTGTTATAGCCCTGGACCGGTACTGGGCTATTACCAAAGCTATCGAGTACGCGCGCAAGAGGTCGGGGCGCCGTGCCGCCAGCATGGTAGGAATAGTATGGGTCCTCTCAGTTTTCATATCCATGCCACCTTTATTCTGGAGGCACAGGCCCAGCAGCAATGTCTTGCAGCAACAGTGCATCATTGAGCACGACCACCTGGGATACACTATATACTCCACGCTGGGAGCATTTTACATCCCCATGATCATCATTCTCATCTTATACTACAGGATTTACAGCGCTGCAAAGACACTTTACCAAAAGCGTGGCTCTTCTCGGCACCTCAGCAGCCGCAGCATGGGCAGTCAGAACTCTGTAGACCATTGCCGTGTCTCCCACACTTTTTGTGTGTCTGACTTGTCCAACTCAGATCCCACACTTGCTACTGACAAACTCAATGCCACCATCCGCATCCCATCCTTTGAAACGGACGTAGATGGGCAGGATGAGAAGAACCAGATATGTACGTCACGCGAAAGGAAAGCAGCGCGAATCCTCGGCCTCATCCTTGGCGCCTTCATAATTTGCTGGCTGCCTTTCTTTATGAAGGAGATCCTGGTGGGTCTACAGGTTTTACAGCCTTCCCAGCTGGTCTCAGACTTACTAACGTGGTTGGGATACATCAATTCTCTCATCAATCCCCTGCTGTACACCAGCTTTAATGACGATTTTAAGCTGGCTTTTAAAAAACTTCTCAAGAGATAAAATCATGCATGTGATGTTGTAAGTGAGAGGTGCATCAAAAGTTACATCTAAGCAAAGAGTATTTACTGATTTTCACAATAAAGAAATTATTTGAAACCACAATTCTTCCCATTAAATTTACACAGTCATATATGCTCCATATTATAAATTAGAAGAACTTATGTGTTTTTTGGGGGGGTTTTTTTCACTAAGTTTCACTTATCATTCTTGTTGACGTGTCCTGGGGCGATGCAGAATAACAAAAATTGATTCACCACACACGCACTGAGCTCTTGTGCTGGCTACAGGGACAGAACTGGAGAGCGCAGGGTTTTGTGCCACCTTCTTCCAGAAGCATGAATCAGCTCTTGCAGTAGAAAGAGAAGTTGTTAGGACCACTGCGCTGTTCTAGGGAGAGCACTTTTTTTCATTTACATCTAAAACGAGAAACAGCTTTTACAACTCTCAAAATGAAACTTTTGCTTTAAGTGATGTTATTAATTAAAGTCAAGGTTGTAAGTTCCATTGAATGATGTCAGATGAAAGCAAAATACTTCCTTTGTGTATATTTTAGTAAAAATAAAAAGTATATTTCCGTTTGAAGCTATTGTACTGCTTTACACCGACATAATTCAATTTGTGCAACATTTGTGATTTTAGTTAATAAAATTATTTAAAGTGAAGGTTTTGACTGAAGAGATTTTAAATAGCCCTAAGTGTAGGACGGCTGAAATGTGTATATTAGTACTAGATAACAGAGACAGGTTGATCTTGTGTTTGACTCAGTTTGATGCATCTTCTTGAAAAAAAATTAATAAACAAATAGACAAATTCTCATTGTTAAATAAATAGTTGTATTTGGCAATTATTATTTTGACCTGTTGATTATGATCAGCATTTTTTTCTAGCTGATTTCTGTACACCTCATGATGCAGCCGTTTTGGAACAAATTCACCATATCAACATGAATGTGTAAGCGTTTATTTGTTAAGGTTGTTTTGCTGCCCCCAAGTGATGAAAACGTGCACTCACATTATATATAAATAAAAGAAAGTTTATAACATCCAAAAATGACAAACATGCATCTGAAACATTATTAAATGGTTGTTTCTTTTATATAATTTTTACACAGGTATATGGATTCAGCTGTTTTGACCAAGGTCAAGGACAGAAGGATGCATCACTAATACAGGTAGAAGATTCATGTAGATAGTTTGGCATTTTATTTTTTTTAAAAGCCCACAGACATATTTCCAAAAATATTTAAGATTCAATTTGATATATGTCTTTTCTTAAATTGTGTAAAGAAATAAGACACTATACAAGATGTATATTTCATATCATGGAGCCCTCAAGAGTGGTCATAGTAGAAAAACAATGCAGTGAGATGATAGAAAGAAATTACATGAAGAGGTTGAAAAAAGTAATTTGTTGAAGTAATATTTGGAGTGGCGGAAACAACTAGATGACAATCCCCACACAACAGGCTGATGAATCAGGCAGGTAGATGTAAACCACAAGGAGCACTAGACCACAGCCACAACTGTTTAGAACTTTGTACAGTACTGCATTATGAATTGGAATAAATTGGACATTCATAATATATTCTAGAAAAAAACTTTAAAATATATTTAGCATTTAAAATATTAGAGTGGTGGGTAGCAGGTACTGCAGTTTCCTCCCACCATCTAAAGGCTCAATGTAGATGGATCTGTCTCTGTCATCCCTGTGATCAGGGGTTTTCTGGAAAACAAGAAAAATACATAATTCATCAAGAAACATATTCAGTATTTAGATATATTTAATAACAATTCCTGTATGACTTCTGTTAGTGATACACAATTGCTTGTATTCACAGCAAATACTTATACTTATTATTTCACGAGTACAGAAGTCAAACACTGATGTTGGAGATGCTGTCCAGATGAACTATGGATTTAATAAAGACTAATGTACTATATACATGTTTCTGTCATTTATTCAAAAGTGTGTAAACTGCTTTTTAACTAATTCTTATGTGTCGAACATGTGTCGTTCATTGCTGCACAGATGGAGTACATTATCCCCATTGTCCCCATCAGAGAGTGGAAACAGCTGAGTGAGATGATTAATCTGAACTGTAAGCGGCTGCAGTTTCACGTTTGTTTTTTCTACAGACTAAACATATGATCACTACTGGAACCAGCATCAAGTAACTAACTAATGCAAACAGCAGTTGCAGAGCTTTTGATAAAGATCTGATCACAAAGGGCTGGCAAACATTTGAAAGTTGTGGGGTGTGAGGGAGGACATTCTGCCCTAGACTGGTGTCAGACTGTGTTGTACTGTGAGGCTGAAGCTGTTGAAACTTTCTTTTCAGATGTATCAATAATGAAGCATAATAAGTAGCTGATAAAGATAAGCTAGTGTAGCAATACCAGAGTGTGTTATCTGTTCTTCTACTTCTGTGTAATAATTACTAAAATAAGAAAGAAGTTTGTAATATGATGAACATAGAGTAGGTGTCAGGCACAAGCTCTAGATTACCAGCTCATGCTGGATACCTTCACTTCCTGAGTTCACCTGTGGCAAAAAAAAAACATTCATAGATACACTGCTTCTGACTGAACATTGACATAAATAGATCCACTTTATTATAACAATTCATTGCATTCGTTAGGAAACCTTAAACAAATCCACGTAAAAAAAAAAAAAAAATAAAAAAAAAACTTTGCCATGCATTGCCTCCCATTCTTTTTATATGGCAGGCACCTAATAAAGAGACCAGTTTAGAGGTGGAGAACAATAGGTGCCCCCATTAAAATGAATGGGAGGCAATGCATGGCTTCCACCACATCCCAAATGTGCTCTATTGGATTGAGATCTGGTGACTGTTGAGGTGATTTGAGTACAGTGAACTCATTGTCATGTTCAAAAAACCAGTCTGAGGGGAATTAAGCTTTATGACATGGTGTATTATCCTGCTGGAAGCAGCCATCAGAAGATGGGTACACTGGTCATAAAGGGATGGACGCGGACAGCAACAACACTCAGGTAGGCTGTGGCGTTTCAACGATGATCAATTAGTACTAAGGGGCCGAAAGTGTGCCAAGAAAATGTCCCCCCCACCAATACACCAACCTGAACGGTTGATACAAAGCAGGATGGATCCATGCTTTCATGTTGCTGACACCAAATTCTGTAAGCAATCAAAAGCGTCAATTAGAAACGTCCTGGCACCAGCAGAGGCCCCCTGTTACTCCCTGCAAAATCTCACTTGTTTAATGATATCCAATTCATCAAAGATGTATTGATGCATATGGTCAGGAAACAGAGTTGGTGGACCCAAAAAGGCACTCAAGGTTGTAGCAATTAAAGAGAGTTTAATAACAGAAAATAATCAGACACGGGCATACAAGCACTATTAAACCCAAAACCACTCCAGAGGAGGGAAAGTATAAACCGTAAATGCAAAACTAACCAGAACACTTAAGGCCAGATTTAAATACACAGAACTAACTAGATCAAACGGCATAAACTGAGAAACTAAAAATCACTCGTACAGAGGAGGAAAAACAGTGATAAACTAATAAT
>JAUMTR010000016.1:1691318-1706934 GCA_032270685.1 Microctenopoma stevenorrisi
AATAGTGGCACATGTATTACGCTGTGACAGGCGTTGAGCGAGCGTAGTGTTTGCGTTGAACGAACGTAGAAGTGAGAGCGAGCATAAGAGAGAATGTTGAGCGCAAAGAAATGAGATTTGTGAGTGTTTTTGTGGTGGATAGCAGACACTTTTTAGCACAAAATAAACTTTTGCTTGCACAGTTTACGTTTTCGGTGTTCAAAATATCAAGTTACGCTCGAACGAATTGTGGCACAAATATAATTCCATAAAAAAGCCCTATATAGATGCAGACCATTTACAATTTGTATTTTAATCACCAGCAGCTAGAAAGAAGAAACTGTTACATGTTTGATTCATGTGCTTAAATGTTAATTCACATTTAATAAATGCTGCTGCACTCATGGAGCAGATACAGCAGAATTAGGTGAACACAAAGTGTGGTAAAGGGATAATCAGCATTTGTTTGGCACAGGTGAGCTCTAAATTTAATTGGCGTGTATTTTTGGGGGGATATCTGCAGGATATATGAAAGACAAAACCGCACACAATTTTGTGTTAAATTGCAGCTGCCACCTCATTCGTAAAGTCTCCTCAACCACCTCCCCCTAAAACACCACAAAACAATAGTTTCTCCTGAGTTTCTACTGCTGCAGCATCCTGTACATATCCCCTGTTAGACGGGACTCAGCTTTCCACACGAACACGAGGAAAAAAAGTCAGTGGCCAGTTATGACGAACAGACTCACTGAAACACAAAAATCATTCAACACTTGCTAAGTTTAAAGCTGAACTACACAAAACTTTTCACTCCAAAGTTTTGTTCCTAAAACAATTTGTATTTCAGATGTTCCCTCTGTACATTGATTTGTTGATTTTATTTTACAAAAACAAGGCTGCTTCATGCTTCTGCTTAATGCGAAATACATTAGGTTCTTTGTTTTGCAAGTAAAATACTATCAAAAAATATTTATATTATATTTCAAACCAGGTTTAAATGCATTAGCAAAGCAGTAAGAATTCTACTGAACCCAGCACTGTGTTGAAGATGAATAACTGATTTTTGTTTTGAGGAGAATAAAAATGAAAAGGAAATATTCAAAGACCCTAACAATAGCTCAATAGTCCAGTGGGTAGAGCAGTTGCCTTCAAACCCAAGGGTGCGGAGTTCGATTCCCAATCCCACCAGGTTACATGTCGAGGTGTTCTTGGACAAGACACCGATGCCCTGTGGCGCTGACACAGGTCTAGCAGCTCTGTGTGTGTGTGCGCGCGCGTGCGTGCGTGTATATGTTAAAACGTGGAGACTGTTTTCTTAATCTTGACAGCTGGCTGGTTTCCGATTCGACAGCTGGTTCCAGAACTTAACACTACTTCTTGGAACATAAAGGCAGGCTGATCAGATGCCAGTCTCATCACAGCGCTATGTGCACTGAATCTGTTTTAGTAGCTGCAAGTATTACACAGAAGGTATAAACATTAAGGCAGGCTTTTTCAGTGATGGGGTGTTACCTTTTTGTCATATTTAACTGCTGTATACAGCTACTGTATACTGGCGCTAATAGAGAAGTCTGTGTGAGTGTTGCATCAGGAGATCTACCATTTTGGCTTCTATAGAAACACAAATAAGGCTACATACAGTTACAAGTTGACACTCACAGTGTGGCACATACTTACACTGTGGAATAGCATATTGTAAAGGGAAGAAATGTAAACACACATTTCAGCGATTTCACTAAGTATACATTTCTATGTCTTAAATCTTAAAAGAGACTATATCTCTTTTAGTCTGAAAAGAGATAAAGTCTCAAATTTCCTGTTTTACTGTTTACATTATGTCCATAGTTTGCGTTATAGACGGTAGATAGATGAATTGTAAGTCTTCATCATTTTGTGTGTATAAATAGCCAAATGACCGCAGGAATTTTACAAACTGTGCCTCGAAAAGACTTGTTGGCCGTGTCATGTTTACTTGGGGTTTGTTTTACTATACTCACTTCTTCAGTGTTTTAGAGTGTTAAAAGCTAGAATGGCTAGACCCCAGTGGGAGATACTGTGGGTGGAATATCATGATGGTGTAGGCTGAAGTTGAAACATGAAGCAGTGAGCACACACTGTAAACAGAGCTGTGTTTGCCCTTGACTAGTTACTCTGATACATCTACAAGGGAGTAGATGTATCAGGGTATCTCGGTATGAAACAATGCAAATCCATCCAGTATCTACCACTAGCACAAACTGGGCTTTTGTTAGTGCTGGTTCAGAGTTGAATCAACTGAACTGAACTGGTTTTCTTTATCAGAAGATGGAAACAACGCAAATATTGAAAATGGCAACAAGCACTCTAATGTCTCAGTATCTGCCCTCGAACACTTTCCTTAAAATATTTCCAGTTCAATCTGTTTGAAATCTGTTTTGTAATTGCTGTGGACAATAATTAGATTATGTATGATCCCAACACTTTGTTAGCTTTAGCATTTAGCTGTCTACCTAGCAGTTAAACAAGTGTAATAAACGACAAATTGATTTGTATCTTTACAACAAAGCTTAAGTTGACGTTATTAGTCACAATTATCAAGCCTCCAACACTAATCCAGAAGCGGACCCAGACTCTGTCCTGTCCCGATCCAGATCCAGATCTGGGCCGACTTGTCGTTAAGTTTCAGTCCGTTTTTGCGAATATTGTATTTTCTGCAGCAACTCTTTTCTGGAAGTGTTTCTACACCGCTTCTCACCTAAAGACCCACATACCTGTCTCTGATTGGCCAGTAGTCGCAACAATTCACGTTCATTTGTGGCTTCAGGTTGGTTGGATTTAAGGATGAGGACTGAGATTTGTCCAGGTGAGGGCAAGAATCAGCCAATCACAGACAGAGTAGGGCGGGCCTTCATTGAACACAGACGCGGAAATAAACAGCAGCAGTGAGAAAAAACAAAACACGACGAGAGAGGGTCAGGCAGCGACACTGTGAGTCGATGTGACATGATGTGTGTTAAACGGTGGAAGGTTGTGTTATGTTAGTGAAATCCAGCCTTTTAATCCCGAATGGACCACGGTGTTTATTGTCACCCTTCATACGTCACCCGCTGCGTCTCCTTTGCTCTGAGATCTGCTCTCAGTGGTTAAAAGTGGGAACGCAAAACTTAGCACAATTACATGTGAGAAATATTAACCACTAAATTCTGCTGTTACGTTACAGAAAATAAGCGATCATCTTATAAGATAAGCTTAAAGTCAACCACGACCAGTCAACAAGGATTTTAAGACACTTTTACAGGCCAACAACAATCTTAACAAGTGCTCCCCCCAAAAAAACATCCAGTGAGGGAGTCGGTGTGTAAATGCAGGAGCTTGTACACTTTATGAGAGGAAACAAATATAGAAAATTAAACAAATACTTGTATCTGCATTACCAGACAACAGAGAAGTGAGGTATTAACCAGAGATGTTGGATCACCTGCATGAAGACATGTATAATTCTCCACACTCTGAGTTGTAGATGAGTCATTTGTGTCTAACAGTGCTCAGCTTACTTTCCTATTTATTTTAGTTATTTATTATTGTATGTATCCCTCCAGAGTTGCATTGGAATATTGTTTGAATGTTATTGAATTATAGCTTAATGACAAGTAACTTCTGTTTCTATATGAATGTAAATTAATATTAACTACATCATAATGCAATTTAAGCTTGACAGTGTTGCAGATCCAGACATGAGGAAATTATCTCTATCGGGACCTCCTTAAAAATAGTTAAATACCCCTGTTCTAGAGTTGATGCCAACCTGGCTCTGCACCAACTCCTGAACTGACTTAAATCATACCGACCATATAAAATCCACCAGTAATTGAGACAGTCTGAGAAATGAGTCTAACAACTGTTGATCTAGTGTATTATTCAAGAACCACATATTGGTAGCAAAGTAAAGCTTAACTCTTAATGATTTTCTTTCTAAAAAATTTGCCGCCTAGAGGTTTTTTTATTTTGTGTTATCGTTGCTCCAGAATATTAAGAAAAGTTGATGAGAACATGTGCTAAATACAGGGTCTCTTTTGTTTAGTAAGCAAATGACTGTCTTCCCTGTGCAGACGCTGCTGAAATATGCAGGCCGTTGGAAGATTGAGAAAGAGCCTCTGCCACTGGTGGAAGTGTACATAGTTTCCCTGCTGAGTTACACCCACGCCTCCCCATACCTCTCCCTGCAGTGTGAGAACGTTCCTCTTGTGGTTGAGAGGCTCTCATTGTAAGTATGATTAAAATGTGAATAACTAAAGATTTGAGTCGGTGGTTACTCTCACTGTCAATAATAATTATGTTATGTGATTAAAAAAACAAAATCACAGCTTCCTCATTAAGTCGATCAATGTTTTAGCTCAAACACAGCTTGCTATGTTTTTGATGTTGTTCTTTTTGCTCTTCAGGAGTTTTGTGGAACTCCTGCTCTCACTGAAGGATGAGGTTCCGGATAGGTTATGGAAAGAATTCAAATCTTCTGTGCAGGTGAACATGCAGATTCTCATTTCAATACACGTGAATATAAGAGTAAACCTCATTATAAACTTTGCTTACACAGCGCAAGGGTTACATTGCGTGAACGTTGCACAAAATCTAGAGATTAAATAACTCAACTTTTAACCCAAACCAGACTTGTGCATGATTCACAGACCTTAGTTTATCTAAACAATTAAGTATCTATAGGCTGACACACTTTGACTTTTACTTAATTTTAACATCAAGTGATGGGCTTTTTCTGTTTTGAACAGTTTGCTCACAGTAGGCTGTGTGAGAATGGACTCACTCAGCTGTCCCCACTGTCTGCATTGGGCCAGTATGATGGTGTTTGGACCAACAGGGTCCTCCAAGGCCTCCTGTCCAACGAAACTCTACAGACAGAACAAGGTGAGTTCCTGTGCTGGTTTCGGAGTGTCTACACAAGACAGATGTTCAGATCAGTACTCGCACATGAGGGTGGAATTTGTACATTTGTTTATCATATGTGCAATCATATAGCAGCGTAGCATTATCTTCTTAACCATTACATTCTTTTAAAAAATCTGTGTTATCTTTCACATAGGAAGGAGGAAATTAGTTTGCTCCTGTCTTAATATACAATAGTTTCAAAACATATTCCGTCTATCTTTTCACATTTCATATACTTTTTGCAGTTGTGCGCTATTAATGTGAATTTAAATGTAAAATATTACTGTCAATATTGTCAATGATTTTCAGTTGAGGAGTTCCTGTTACGCGAAGGGATTGTCCTGTTGGAGATGAGAGTGAAGCAACTGATGAAGGAGAAGCAGTTGGGGAAGGCTGCTCTGCTGGCTAAGACGTGCTGTGAATATGCCACCTTTCAGGGGAAGGGATCTTTCAAGCAGATGTACCTTGTTTGTCTCTGTGCTACATCAGAACAGGATCGGCTCATGGACGAGGTAAGCTTAGCTACATAATTGAGTTTATTAACACGCAGTCAGTCACACATGTAAGTGTCTCTTGTGGATAAAGGATAATATTCAGTGCAAAATATTCACCGAATCAAGCAGAGATAGTATCATTGAAATCCAACCTAGTTTCCAGGAGCCAGTTCACAGATTGCTTAGGTGAAGAACTGGGGCTTGAGTCATTTAGTTGGGTTGATTCTAGGCTAAAATGAGACTGAAAACTTATGGCTCATCAGTACAATAATTCCATATAATGCTCTTGATGAGCTGTATATGAAAAGCACCAATATATTTCTGTTGGTTAGTTAAATGTTGTTGTCACTGATGATTTTTTGCTTCTCTTCTCACACTACTATTCTCTCAAAAGGAATGTTGTATTTTTCTGACTTGGTGCTTAAAGACAACCTGTGGTGTTGATGGCAACAGATAACCTGTGGTGTATTCTTTAGGTTGCAGGATATTCCTTCCTAAATGTTCAGTTATGTGTTTGACTAAGGAACAAATTACCCTGTGTTATGTTTACTTTTACACTTTTTATCTTATTCATAAAATGGCACAAGTTTTTGAAAGTGTCATCATTTTATGATGTCTCCTACTTGAAAAGTATTGAATGATATTGTTTCCAGTGAGGCTTATCTACTGTATACGTGGCATTTATTTATGCAGCTTTCAAAGGAGGATTGTCGCAATGCATTAGAGATGATCTGCAACCTGGAGTCAGACAGAGATGAGACAGCCGCTTTCAGCTTGTGCTCAGCCTTCCTTACCCGACAGCTTCTCCAAGGAGATGCATACTGTGCATGGTAGGAAAACACAGTTTGGATTAATCTTAACAATTTTACTGGCTAAAGTAATTAGGTTAGATGCTCAGCTGTTCATAGCCCTCTTTATGTGTTCTGTTTTATCATCAGTTAATTTACAAGAAAGCAAAAAGCGTTGGGGTCTGTAACATATTTCAAGTGAGGCATTTGCATTTGGATCATCATTAGGTACAAAGAGCAGTCTGCCAGGGAATTAGTCAGTCATCAGGCTGGAAAACAAACAACCACACTTAACTCGATGCAAAATGCTCAGCGTGAATACAGCTATAAATGCTCAGGATCTGTTCATAACTATTGGTTCAAGTCTTCAAATATAAAAACGGAGTTTTTAACTGAGTAAAGTTATGTTAGTTTGTCCAGTTATTGGCAGCTTGTTCAGTACAATCCTTGGTGCCACAAGGGGGTAGCCTATTCACAAGAATTTCCCCAAGGGGATTAATAAAGTATCAATTATTAATCATTCAGAATTATATTATTATGTTATGTAAAATCATGCTGCAAAAACGATAACATTCAAATGAACCCGCAGAGCACGCACTAGGTTTGTTGATGCTCACTCGACTAAAGCAGCTTTTCTGCTACACGGTGGTGTCATTGTATATTAATTCATTAATGCTCACTGCCTGTCAGTGTGAAAAGGCCGTGGACGGTCTCAACCTGACACAGGTAAATTAAATGAATATGAACAGACAATGCATTTGAATTCTTGCTTTGAATTCTTCAAACAGGGAGCTCACCCTGTTTTGGAGCAAGCTGCTGAAGCGATTGGAGCCATCAGAAAAGACCTTCCTTGACAGGTGTCACCAGATGTCCTTACTGTCCAAAACAGTGTACCACATACTGTTCCTCATTAAGGTCATCCAATCAGAGGTCAGTAAACAATCGATTGGGGGGTTTAGAAGTGATGATTTACTTTTCACCTAGTGAACACACATTCTACACAGTGTTCAAGTACATATACCTCAGTGAACATTTTCCCAGGTTTAAGCTATTTTTTTTTTGTGTTTAGTGTGTAATGTTTTGCATGCAGAGACAGCAGCCATGGGATTTATAGTGAATTCATAAGCTGACCCTAGAAATACATTCCAGCAAATTACAAGAAAATCCTACTGAGACTTGAGAAAGACATCAAACAATGCTTCCTCTTGGTGCAATACTGCTTCACTGTACTCAAAAGGATTGTGATGTGCTATTCATAATAGACAGTTTAATTTAAGTGTTGACTGAATTTAATAATTTAATTACATTCAAAAACCTTGGCAAATTGTGGCACGTAGAGCAAAATTAGCAGGACGGGTGAATATAGGTAATTCTGTGTTGTTCTGGTAACGTTGTTTTGCTAAACATGGATAATGTTTGAATATTTAGATTTAAGTGTTACTTTTCCTAAAAATAAAAGTTCAAAGTACGTTGGAAAAATATTTCTCCTGAGTGTGGCAGTTTTAAATGATTTTGTTTCCTCTTTTCTATAGATTGATGGTGCTGGACTGCCAGTTAGCATTGGAATGTGCATAAGGGCTCTGCAGATGGAATCAGAAGATGGAAACACCAAGGCCACTGTGTGTAAAACTATTTCCTGTTTGCTTCCCACTGACCTGGAAGTCAAGCGAGCCTGTCAGCTGACTGAGTTTCTCCTGGAACCCACAGTGGATTCATACTATGCTGTGGAGACACTTTACAATGAACCAGATCAAAAGCTAGAGGAGGAAAATATGCCAATTCCCAACTCACTGCGCTGCGAGCTCTTGTTGGTTCTTAAAACACAGTGGCCTTTTGACCCAGAGTTCTGGGACTGGAAAACACTTAAGCGTAATTGTCTAGCACTAATGGGTGAGGAAGCTTCAATAGTGTCATCCATTGACTTGTTGAATGATGCTGAAACCCCAGAAGAAGAGGAAGACTTCTTTGGTCAGGAGGGTTTAAATAATTTCCCAGACCAAATAGTCAGTGGCACCTATGAACTAACGGATATGATGGACAAGAGGCAGAAAAACAGAGAAATGAAGAAACTGAGAGAAAAAGGATTCATATCTGCCAGGTTCAGAAACTGGCAGGCATATATGCAGTACTGCGTGCTGTGTGACAAAGAATTTCTCGGCCACAGAATTGTGCGCCATGCACAGACTCATCTGAGTGATGGAATATACAGCTGCCCCATATGTACGCAAACCTTTACCTCAAAAGATACGTTGATTCCTCATGTAACATCACATGTTAAACAGTCGTGCAAGGAAAGGCTGACTGCCATGAAAACCAACAAAAAACTGGCTAATCCCAAAACCGCTGCCCCAGTTATTGCAGCGTTACAGGCCAAGACAGAAAATGAACTGTATAAAAACTGTGACTCCCTAAGGCAAAATGGGGGGTTTCATCATAATGTCCAGTCAAGAGCTGAAATGCGTAACACCGAGAGAAGTGAGGATAATATATGCCCTGTTGGAAAATGTAGGAGGAGCTTTAAATTTTTCAAAAACCTGATTGCACATGTTAAAGCTCACGGAGATGACGAAGAAGCAAAGACTTTCCTAGAACTGCAGCGCAAAAAGGTTGTTTGTCAGTACTGCCGTCGCCACTTTGTCAATGTCACCCATCTTAATGATCATTTACAGGTTCACTGTGGTGTGAAGCCTTACATCTGTATACAGTTGAACTGCAAGGCGAGTTTTCTGTCCAACACTGAGCTCCTTATACACAGGAAAACGCATTCTGTTTTTAAGGCTAGGTGCATGTTTCCAAATTGTGGAAAGGTTTTTAATGCAGCTTTCAAACTGTATGATCACGAGGCACAGCATTATAAGACTTTCACCTGCAAAGTTGGAGACTGTGGGAAGGTATTTCATTCACAGCAGCAACTTGATTTGCACCAGGAGAAGCATGCTGCTCTGGAGGAAAGTCCACCCTCTGAACAGATTGAACAAAACACACCATATGTCCCTTCACTAATTGAACAAATGCTTTCCAACCACACTCCCCTTAAACAAGAAAACTGGGACAGGGAAAGCCCTGTTAATCCAGTTCATGGAACACAGTCCGCGACCATTGAGAGGTTAGGGAAACCTGTGGAAATCGTAGGACAGTTCAGAGTCAAACAAGAACCTCAGAACGTGCCGTTCTCCATGCACAGTTTAAATAATTCTGTGATTCAGCCTGTGATTTCCCACGTGTCTGATTCTAATAGACAAAAAGATCAGAGCTCAAGTTGTCAGTCTTTGGATTATACGATCCCATGTCAGCAGAATCAACCAGTATCCCCACTTGGACTTAATTCAGCAAACATGTCACATAACTGTAATGCTGATGTCTTACAGAGCCAGCAACAAACCTTCCCTAGTAATGTAAATACTGGACCAATGAGTTACATCGCTGACTGCCACTTACCATTGCTAGGACAGCAAACGTCAGCTTGTAGCAACTTGTTAACAGCAGCACCACCCACAAACTCCATAGGGCCAGCTATGTCACAGCCACTCCCTCCAACAGTGACCCCTCGTGCATTTTCTGGGAACAGACTGGAGAACTCTGTTACTTCATCATCACCTAACACGGGCCCCCCTCCAGGACAGAGGGAACGATTTCACTGTGCATTTGAGATGTGTACAAGGCACTACAGCTCTCAACGAAGTGTTACCAAGCACATGAAAACAGTTCACCCAGATTTCTATGAGCAATGGAAAGTTGCTCGAACTAAAATCAAGATAACGTATGCTTTAGCACCAAGTCCCTCCTCTACCGGACATCTCGGCTTGCTCACCTCACCTCAGAACCAGCATAAAGGATCAGGTTCTGTAGTCCAGAGGCAGAATGTTATCCAGTCACCTCCCTATACTAACACGGGTACAAGTTCAAACTACTCTACTACTCTACATTGCCACTCGTCATCTACCCACAACCAGAATGCTTCACTCCGGATGGAAAATGTTTTGAATCCAATTGTTCTCTCTCAGTTAACAAGTAATACAAATCCAGTAGCCGTGGAGTCCCAAGTTTCATGTAATCAAAATTGGCACGCAGCCCCTGGATCTGATCAAGTTCACAACTGTAGCTCTTCTCAAGGTTATCCATCGAACATGCAAGTGATACCTCAAGTCAATTCTAACAGTGCTGCTTTGCAACTCAGTGTTCCGTCTTGCTCAATGGTAGGGTCAACAGTGAACAGACCAGTAGAGTGCGTGCCACCGCCACCTACAGAAGATGGGTCTCTATCAGTTTTCCCCATGTGCATAGAAAGTGCAAAGGAAGTGTCACAACAACCAGTAGACCATCCACCATATACCTCTCAGATGCAAAGCAGTGTAGTGTCAGGTTTCAGGGCACATGAAAAAAGACACATGCAGTCCCATTTTCCCTCTCCAGACAGCAAAAATAACCGAACTCAAAATGACACGGTAGTCGCTGAAAACAATACAGAAATCCAAAAGCGATCCAGAAGAAGCAAAAGGACCAAATGGCCAGCTATTCTTAGGGATGGCAAATTTGTTTGCTGCAGGTGTTACAGAGAATTCAATAGTCCTAAATCTCTTGGAGGCCATTTGTCTAAGCGTACCATCTGCAAACCATACGACGAGTCAGAGCTGAACACGGACCTGCCAGCATCATTTCTTGATCTCCTCAATTCAGAACACACAGCTAACCCTGCTGCTGCTACGTATCCAGAAAAACCTCAACAGCCAGTCACAAGTGCTATGGCAGTTGCAAAAGATTACCCCACTCCTAATTATCTGCAGGATAATCTGCCAACACATGGGAATGGTGAGTCACATGATGATATCCTTAAACAAATCATGGCTGAATCCAATATGTCTGATCTTTGTGTGCACACCCCTGCTCCCCAACCATTGTTTCAAAATCCTTGTGTTGTCTATGGTGTTGGTGAGCGTTTGCCTGGGAGCTCAGTCATACAGCATACAGAAAACATCCAGCTGAAGAGAGGGGGGAGGCCAGAGCATAACTCATATAGTACAGCCCATTATCCAAAGCCAAGTGCTGACACATATGCTGGAAATGACTTCCCTGACCCTCTTCTTTCTCAAATCTTCACAGAAAATCCTTCCACTGCTGTTTCTGGCAATGTTCCCACCAAGCATGTGAGTCCTGGGGAGATCCGCAGTGACGGGTATCACTCTGAGGTGCCTGTGCAGACGTCAGACACAGAATTGAAGCTGCAGTCACAAACAACGTTACCTGATAGTCCATCAACAAGTGGCAGGCAAGCTGAGATTCAAAAGAAGACGACTGAACAAGACATTAAAAAGAGACTAAGGGAGCAGATTTTGGCTGGCGACTTTCAGCGTAGAAACAGCTTATGTCTTTCAAGCAACACTGACCTTACTGCCAATTCAAAGAACCCCATATCTTATGGCCCACTGTGCAGTCCTCCCAATAATTTAGCTCTTAATCAAATGTCCTGTGATTCAAAGAGCCACCTGGCTAGTCAAGGTCAAGTAATTCAAGAAAAAACTGTATTTGTTCCAGGAAACAGTGGAGAAATCAAGTGGCGGCTGAACACTGAGAGTTTTACTTGTTTCAGAGAGACCTTGACCCCACCCCAAGAAGTACAAATCCCCACAGGCATCACTGCAGCAAATGATGCAGATCCTGAACCCACTCAGTTATCTGCCGTTCAGCAACACTGGATGAAGGAAATTCAAAGTGCATTTGAAAAGCTTGACTTGGTCAGACAAAAGTCAGATGAGGTGTCGACTTCTGTGAAAGAGAAGAATAATGCTACAAATAGTCAGACGAGATCTGCAAAGGCGGACTCGCGTTGCTTGGCGTCACCAACTTTAAGCAAGCCATTTGCTTGTGAGAGGGAGGGCTGCACGTTTAGTTCCGTGTCAAGTGAAGCACTCTGGAGACATCTGTCTAAAAGCCACAGTTACACGCTTGATATGGTCAATGTGGTTAAAAAAAGGTATGGCCAATATGCCCCCTTTAAGTGTCAAAGATGCAGTAAAACCTTCACCAGAAATTCAAACCTTCGCACTCACTACCAGTCGGCTCACAAATTATCAGCTGAAGAAATAGCAGATCTGGATATGAAGCGTAGACAGGCCAAAGCTGCTGCAGCCGCTGCCGCATCTGCTGCCATTCAGAATCTGCCAAATAGGGTGAACCGTGCTCCTCAAGTACCTCCAGCCACAGCAACTACTCATTCATCAGTGGAGAACGGGAAACGGCCATATTCAGTTCAGGATGCACTGAAACCTGAACACCCACGTGCTAACAATGACCTAACTTATAAAAGGTTTCAAGATGACAGTCGCTCCACGGTTATTCAACCCTTGCAAACCATGCACAACCAAATGACTCTACCAGCACAGCCCCAGATGTCCACATCACTTCTCCGGTCCATACGAGAAGACACGGCAGCAGAAAATCACACACCCGAACGCCCAACACATCTGCCCATGGTGTCCACTCAACAAGTTGAAGCCCATGTGGCCAGATTGTCATCCCCTGAGAGCCACGCTCTGTCTGCCCCTCTGCTGGTTAATGGGTCTCCATCTACTAATAAACAGTCTGCTATAAAGAGGCAGTCTGTAGTTAAGCCAAGCTTAGATGTTACCAAGAAGGCAAAGGAGAAGAAGTCCCATTCAGCCGATTCGATGAGTCCATACAGGCCGTACTGCTGTGTTCATCAAGGCTGTGTGGCAGCCTTCACCATCCAGCATAATCTGATCCTCCATTACAGAGCTGTTCACCAGTCTGCGTTATCTGCTCTGGAGGTGAATAAAGAGCAGGACGCAGGCGACGGAGTGGATGAAATAATGGAACACGAGGAGGAGGAAGAGGAGGAACCGCAGACAGAATTGCCCCAAATCTTTGAATTCAGATGCCAGGTCAAAGACTGTTCCCGGGTTTTCCCAGATGTTCCCAACCTTTTGCAGCACTATCTCCAGCTGCATGAATTCAGCCTCGACAAAATTGGCAGTCTCTTGTCTGGCACCAAGCTCGGCAAGTTTGCATGCGGTCAGCAGGAATGCCCAGCAGTGTTTACCACTGCCTGGAAATATATAGCGCATATCAAAGACCAGCATAAAGACATAAAGTTGGCCAAACCCGAACAGGTGAATGGCTCATTCATGTGTGAATTTGAAGGCTGTGACCGTTCATATGCCACAAAGTCAAACCTGCTCAGGCATGTCATGAAAAAGCATAATGACTTGTACCAGCCTAAATTAAAGAATCAGCATATAAAAGATGACGAGGCGAAACAAAACTCAAAGATGCATTATCAAATTACAAAGACGAGCAATGGGAAGGAAAACATTGAGAGCAATAAAAAGATCTTGCAGAGGGGAAATGACACCAAGAGAGCCAGCAAGACCGAAAGCAATCACTGGACTAAATATGGAAAACCGTCCCTTAAGTCTAAAGTAGAGGCGGCTGCAATGTGCACTAAGAAATTCTCTCTGCAGTATCCCTGCATGATCAAAGGCTGTGAGTCAGTCATGAAATCAGAGCGAAGCATATTAAAACATTACACGGGGCACGGGCTGTCGGATAAATACTTAGAACTGCAGAGGAGCCACTTCATATTCTGCAAGAAGTTACCGAGGCAGAGGTGCCGATCCTTTAGGAGCGACGACTCCAAATCAGACAACACATCGGACCTGTCAGACACTGAGGTGACGGCTGATGCTGCTCTGGAAGGAGGGGAATACGGATTTTCTAAGCCTGTGCTACGCAGGAGGGGCACAGGAGAAATCCCCACTATGTTGTTTGACAGCAAACTGTCCAATGACAAAAGCTCAGACAGCTCTGTGGTGCTGAAACGGAAACGTGGTCGCCCGAGAAAACTGATCGATAAAATAGTGAAGCGCAAGAAAATCCCACGCACGACCAAGATGGGCGTGGTCTACGACAGAGATGATGAATCAGACTCCTCCTGCCCTACAGTGCTGAAGGAGGGGGTGACAGACCAGAGTGCTCCTCTGGCCTCCTTCAAGCCAATGGGATTTGAAATGTCTTTTTTGAAATTCCTGGAACAGTCAAATAAATCAGAATACGGCGTCACGAATAAGGCCGAGGGGCCGGTAACTTGTAGAAAATCATCAGGTGTGATCAGCAGAGACACCTGCATCAGGTTTAGTAACCGTCAGAATTTGAAATCACTTAGCAAGGTTAAAGTAATCATTGACGGGACCTTTTCTGGTGTCACAAACCTTATGTTGAAACAGCTGCAGGACATGCAGGCCACAGTAATATTGGAAAAAAATGAGTAACTCAGGACTTGAGTCAAATCTGCTGCAGACCGGTGCCCTACATCGCTTTTACACACCGGTTACAGCAAAACACTTTAGAATTCGTTTGTTTTTTTTTATACAAATGTGTCTGGCATGTTTTTATTTATGGAGTCAAAAGGTTAACTGAAAATTGAAATGCGACATCAGGTTTCGGTGTCTTAATTATCCCTGTGGGACTTAGTCAAAAATGATTTTGAAGTGGACTGTATTGCTGTGTGTAGTTTGTGATTTAAGATGTTAATTATTGTGCGTTGTGTATATAATGCGTTTGGCCACTGCCACCAGCAGTCTGTTATTAAAAGTACAGTTTTACAACTAGTTGAACTTGTTCCTTATCCTTTGATCCACACTGCCTATTAGGAATTCTGTCTATGCTGCCGAGCACGGAGCTGCTGCATTCACTCTGGAAGGAAAAAACAAGCACATTATAATGTTAAGCAGCTACTAGCTGCACTCTAGTGATATCTTCTGCTCTAATAACTCATTTAAATCATTGTATGTTATTGTCTTAGCTTACTGAAAAATCTCATTAAGTCACAGTAATCACCCAAAGTTTGAACTGATGTAGTTCAGGGTGTAAATAAATAATTTATTATTGCACTTAACACATTCATAAGCCACATTATGCAAAAAAAACAACTATACACGGTGACATCATCTTGTTACAATATCATGCATCAAACAGTATTATCAGTGCTAAATGTTTCACACAATAACTCCATGAAACCAGTCTGTCGTCTGATGATTGAACAAAAATCATTTTCAAACTGGGCTCGTGTTCAGTTCTTAATTTATAATTAAAGCTGATATGAGGCACTACTTTTGTGGATTAATGCACAGGCTGACAGGCTGTAGCCTAGGGGCCCCCGTATGCAGGGGCCCTGCATTGGCCAGATTTTCTTTTTTTAAGGAAGCCGCCTCCCTGACGCTCATTGGAGCTGATATACTGTAGACATAACCCGGTCAGTTTTACATTAATGTAACATGACACCACCGCTCTTTTACTTTTCTGTGTAACAGCAACATATCGTACAAATATCAGAATCTTTACAATCTTAACAGCTGTTTATATCGTCGTCATAGACTCTTCCCGAACTAGACCCGAGCTCTCAGTGCTACAAACACACTG
>JAUMTR010000016.1:1707203-1717367 GCA_032270685.1 Microctenopoma stevenorrisi
TAGAATAAATGCTGTCAATGTAGGTGAATTTATGAATAATAGTAATAGTATCAGCACATTATAACAGTAACACTACACTAATTTTATGAGTATAACTGGGGCTGTATATTTCCAACAAAGTGGAGCCCGAGCACCTTAATCCTCCTGGTGGTGAGCAGTTTAAAAAGCAGAGGTCACAGCACTACGGAATCATAAGTGAAGATAACAGTCTGAAAATATCAACAAATGAGGTTTAAGTGAAATGATGCTAATGGTGAACGTGTGTCCTGATGCTGCTGACAGAATGAGCAGTGTGTTGGTGTTCACAGTTCCATGTAGGAAAGGCGCAGGTGTAGTAGATGGAATAGAAAACAGAAAGCCGGGATATATTTTAGTCCGCTGTTTCCAGGGAGTTGAAGGACAAAAACCAAAGTCCTTACACAATCGTACTTCTAAAGTCAAATATTGTAGTTAGTGTAACAAATTCTCATGAACTCATGAGGGACGTGTGCATGTAAAGGTAACTGAAGGTGAGTGCGAGCAGTGCAAATAAGGCTTTGACTGTGGTTTCATGGGAGATGAGGACATGATGTGTCAGCCTGTCCCTGCCTCCGGGACTGGACAGGCTGGTTTTCAGCCTCTGTGTTTGCTGTTGACTCACGAGAAGCCAACGTGTTGACATTGGAAACAGATGGTCGGCTGTAGCTGAAAGCTTCCCGCTCTCTGGGCACGTACCGCCGAGTGAAAAATCTCCACAGCTGCTTCCACACAATGTACAACAGCTCCGTGAAATTGAGGGCGATGCACAGAATGGAGGTGCAGCCCATGATGTAGAGGAAGATCTTCTTCTCCTTGGCCTTGGCAATGTAACAGTCCACAGTGTTGGGACACGGGCTCTGGCTGCAGCGGTGCAGGATGGGCACGTCAAAGCCGTTGTACAGGTAGTAGAAAGCGAGCAGGGAGCCAATCTCGAAGGAGGTCTTGAAAACCAGACTGATGATGTAGGTGCAGAACAAACCTCCATCGATGCTACCTTTGTCCCTGTACAGCTTCCGCTTGTGTTTGGTCTCCCGGTGCTCCCTGTAGGCCACGTGCAGGGCAACCAGCAGGGACGGGGTGGACACCATGATGAGCTGCAGGGCCCAGAGGCGCACCTGCGAGATGGGGAACAAGTGGTCGAAGCAAGCGTTCTCACAGCCGGGCTGCTGAGTGTTGCAGACGAAATCCTTCTGCTCGTCCTTCCACACCTGCTCGGCCGCCGCCACGTAGATCAGGATCCTGAAGAGGAAGACCACAGAGAGCCAAATGCGCCCGATCACGGTCGAGTACCTGTTCACCCCGCTGAGGACATTCTCCAAAAAGCCCCAGTTCATCTTTCTCCAAGTGTCCTGTTTGGGGATAAAGGATGAAGTGGAACTCATACACATTGATTGCACTGTGGTATCTGCATGATTGTGGTTGTGGGAACTTACACGCTCTCGTCCTGATCTGTCCCTCACCACAAACATAAGCGTAGGATAACTACGCTTATGTTTGTGGTGAGGGACAGATCAGGACGAGGGCGTGTAAGTTCCCAGAGGCAGTGGCCCTTAATATTTCAGAAATGTTTTATTATAATTCTATCAAACTACCCACAAAATACAGCTGAAAGAGCACGCGAGGCTTTGAGACTTGAGTGGTCCAGCAAAAACTCACACGCTGCCCATACATTGTGTAGGATACCTGAGAGCACCTGTCACCTTAGGCCTCCACACAGTGCTCAGTGTGTCACTAACGAGCGTGAGCAAGTGCAGATTATACCTTTAACTGAAGAGTAGGACGTTATTCTTACACTGATCCCTTTTACACAGCAGGAAGAAATCCTGCGCCACAGCCTCCAGGATTTCATTTGCAAATATTCAAATGATCATAGACCAATCACTCAGCGTTACACCAGCACGTATCTTTGTTTGTTGTTATTATCTTTATAGTTTACTATTATAATTCAGCATTTTTTCTTTTCTGTTACTCTTTTGCTGTTTCTATGGAGACAGCGCGTCCGTACACTTACAGGTCTGACTGTGCGCTTTTTTTTTTCCCAACATGTTAAAATTATTGAAATACGAGTTTTTTTAGTAAGAAAGACTTTTTGGAGACTTTGTGAAACAGAAGTGAGAGCACTTACCGGGGGTACCCGGGGGGATTTCACCTCTGTATTACACCAGCTGGTGTCCGGTGTGTGCGTCCTGCGCCGAGTGCGCAGATGGAGCCGCTCCGTGCCACACCTTATCCCGCACTACTGACGACACTAGTCCTCAAATGTCACATGCTTTCTGTTTTGTTACGAATCGCTGGAAATTGTGTGATCTCTATCACCAGTCTGAAAACAAAGAATTCACTTTACTTGCGTGAACACGCAAACATCACCATGGAGCTGTCCGATGCAAATAATATCTGCTGCCTGCCCTGTTTAGGCTGCGTGTTAAGTGGGGTGGGGGGTGGGGGGTGAACACTGTCTATTGTGTCACCTACACACGCGCATGTAACTTTGATGAGAGCTAGATCACATCACACTGCTGATGAATAATACAGGTGATCTCACCTCCCTCCTGTGCGCGCCAGGCTTCTGTCTGCACTGTTAAAATCCTAACGGACACACAAAGCTACGATCTAGCAATCAATCAATAAGATTTAACAGAAACCCTGCAGGAGTTTCTTCTAAGCTTACTTCACCTACTAGAGGCTGCCAGTGGGTGGAGTAGGTACCTACTGACACATTCATACGGTCTTGATAACAACAGATGACGGCTCTTCAGTGGCCTGATAACAGCATCAGACCACCAAGAATAAATTGTTTTTTGAGTGTATTTCTAATTTCTGAAACCTAATTTAGTTATTTTTTGTGTTTTTAGATTTGACGGTTAAATAACACCTCTTGTGTGTTAAATAAGATCATTGCTATGTTAATTGAGGGAGGACGATGCCGTCTGTGGAGGCACGGCCAAAGTTAGGGCCAAAAAGTCAGAACTCAAATAATGTCTTTATTGTGCTGCTAATTCTGGTCATATGGAGGCGTTTTCAGCTGCAAGCAGTTGTTTAAATCATATAAATATAACCAACCTAACCCGTAAATATCCCACATTAGAGGAAACCTGGAACTGACCAGCGGGGGGCGCTGTGACCAAACCCGCCATTCTCGTCTTCTTCGTCAGTGTCGTCTTTGACTTTGAAACATGGCTGCGTGTTTCTAACATCAGCCACTTTACGTTGTCACGTATTTACCAGACACTCGTCGTGGACATGTCAGACAAAGAGGCCGGGAAGGGGAAGGGGAGTCCTGCGGAGAAAGGTTTCAGGACCCCGGGGCTGAGGGGAGCACAGACCACCACGCTGTTCCGAGCCGTCAACCCTGAACTCTTCATCAAACCGGTAAGAACCGAACCGAAGTGTAGTATGAGTTCATTTCTATTTATTTTGTTCTAAAAACGAAAGCATGAGTATCGTTATATCCGCTTTGGTTGGAAGTAAATTAGTACATTTACTCATTACTGGACGTAACAGCAGTTTTGTTTGTATTTCATTAAATTATAGTAGTTTCTAGTTTTTCAATTATCTATCATCAGCAGTGGATCAGCTGGTAGAGCAGTGGTCTACAAACACTCTGCTCCTCCTGGATTCAGACCTGCACTGTACTGTACTGTCTGACAGCTGCACAGCAGTTTCCCCAATGGGATCAATAAAGTGTTATTGTTTTTCAGAATAAACCGGTGATGGCGTTTGGACTGGTGGCCATCACTCTGTGCGTGGGATACCTGGGCTACATGCACGCAATGAAAGAAAACAACCAGCAGTTGTATGAGGCCATAGACAGTGAAGGAGAGCGATACACGAGGAGAAGATCTTCCAAATGGGACTGATGACACAAAATGTTGCATGATGCTGAGTGTGTGGGTTTGTGTGCTGCATGACTGAGTGAATGAACTTTAGACAAAGCAACCTTTCAGGAGTCTTCTCAACGTGACCCTAAACATTTGGATAGCGGAGTACGGGCTGGAGTTGTGGAGGATCACCTGCCTCCCACATGTGGAGATTTAGTGCTTTTGTGTATATTGTACTGAATATCATGCTCGACAGGCTAAACAACAATATGACATCTGTCTGTGGACAGTACCAGGATCACACCTGCTGATGTATACAAATATAAAACTGATTCTTCTAAAACTGATTTCTAAAAACAATTGTCCTCAGACTGATGGAAAATGATTGTCTTTAATGACTACATAGATGCACAGTCTTGTTTGTTACAGTAGGAGAAAACTGCAGCATGATCACCAGACGTCTGCTCAGTCAGCACTGCTCGCATCATTTGGCCTTTTCCTCCTGTAGAGAAACAAAACACATTTGTGGACAGTGGTCAACCACATGCACAGCACACTGGTGCAGAAATGACATGCTGACTCCTGCTGGTCACAGTCTGCATCCCTGTTCACCCACAGCCTCAGGTGGACTGCTCTGAATGATAATAACACAAACATATTTCCAGTTCCATGTAAAATAGGATTTTACAGACAGGAGTGTAGGATGACCTCATCCTGCACGTGCCAAAAAACAGTGACTTTGCAAACTTAAGTAAAGTGAATTAAGAAATTACAGATTTTACTTTTTACTGCATTATAGAAAAAGTTCTTGTTTTTCTGGCAGTGGGCAGATATGCACAGCAACATATTGAACGTGATGTTCTGTCCACCTGTTCAAGGTGTTACCTTGATAACGTTAGCCAGCTCCTGCAGCGTGTGCTCGTATCGGGCTTCTAAACTCTTCAGATTCTCGGGTTTAACTATCTGTTTCTGAATCCCCGGGCTTCCTGCTTCCTTCACCATCTGAAGAAAGTTCTTCTCCTGAGCGAGTGAACATAAACAGACTGTCCTTTACAGCATATTGGTAGACTCTTCCTACTATTCATACAAATGTAAACACGTCTCACCTGTACTCCTAGGAGGAAGGTGAAGGCCAGGCCTGCTTTTCCCGCTCTTGCAGTTCTACCAATCCTGAACACAGACACAGAAACCAGCAGACTTCTTCAGCCAGAGCATCCTCTTCTACAATCCTTTGAGCCATAAGTCAGTCACATACGGCTCACCTGTGAATGTACGTCCTGATGTACTGTGGCGCGTCGTAGTTCACAACACATTTGACCCCGCTGATGTCGATGCCTCTGGCGGCTGCGTCTGTGCTGATCAACCTTTAGGATGACACAGTTCATTGAGAAATAAAAGCAAAGGAGACTTGAATGCATTGGTTGCAATAGTTGATCTGAATTAGTGGTCATTAGATGGATTAGATGCTTTACAAACATGGGCGGACTCACAGTTGGATCTTTCTTTGTTCAAATTCCTTCAGGGTCTTCTTTCTCTCACCAGGGGAGAGTCTAGAGGAGAATTCGGCAGCATGGACTCCACCAAAGAGCTTCACCAGCAGGAAAAGTCTGCGGAGGGAAGAGGAAGGGACAATATATCCACACAACCCTTTGTGTGAGTGTTTTAGGAGCTCTGTCCTACCTGTGTGCAGCCTCCCTGGAGTTGGTGAAACAGAGGATGGGGCTGAGCTTCATACGCAGGATGAAGTGGAGGATGAGGAGGGGCTTTTTGCTTAACGTGCAGGGAACGTAGTACTCCTGAAAACACAAATCTACATTCTCAAAGAGTCTGACTGCTTTCTTTGCTTTGCTCCTCTGTGGAGGTCAAAAATCTACTTCTTACCGTCAGACCCTGGGGAAAGTCGAAGCGGTCTTGTTTCTGGGCTGGGGCTGCTGGTGTTGAGTCAGACCGAGTGTGGACGGAGCTGAACAGTCGGGGCTGGTGGAGGCCCAGCTGCTGCAGCTTCTCTGGGTTCTGCGTGAGAGTTGCAGAAAACAGCAGCTTCTGCAGCGGCACCTGAGGCGGAGACACACTGAGAGGAGAAATCAATTTCTGTTTTAGAAGGAAAATGCTTAATGTGCAGCAGACTAATTATTTCAACTTCATTAATAAGTTCAGTTGCTTCCTATTTATTTTCTTCTCATTTCCTTTTTTATTTCAGTAATAACTGTAGGGCTAAGAGTGTCATGCTAATGGATCAATTTCAGTGGAAACTACTGTTTTCACCATCCATTAAAAATACCACTTTAGCTGGTTAGTTTGGGTGTAAATTATGAGACATGAGGAGATTTTCTCACTCACCTGGCTGCTGTGACATAAACTGGCTCAGTCCTCTTGAAGATGGCATCTGCATCACTTCCTGGTCTGTACACTGCCTTCACCACCTGACTGAGCCAAGACTGGTGCATGCTGTCAACCATCCTGTCCGCCTCGTCGATGATCTAAGATGGATGAGAGAAGAAAAAATAAACCACACACTTGACTTTGCCGTCAGGTTTTTCTTACATTATTCAGGACTCACAAGAAACCTGAGGTGTTGCAGACACAAGCCGGAGTTCTTGTTGATGTGATCGACCAGTCGACCGGGAGTGGCCACGACAATGTCTGCTAAACTGCTCCTCTTGCCGCCTCTGGAAGATGCACGTTAGAAAAACTTAAATAAGTAGAGATTATTATGTAGGACACATTATTAAGAATCCATCTTATTTGAGCTTCTAACCCGTCTTTATCTCCTTAAAAAAGTATGGTTTAGAAAGAATATGAATATTCAATGATGTACAAAAGCTTAAGTAATTTTTTTATTTTAATATAAATGTAGTAAAATTTTGTTTTACACATTCTTTGCTGCTTATTAACCCCTTATTAAAATACGTGTTTTAATGTTGGAGTGAATGTGGAATTAACAATCAATATTAATGAAGACACTAAGTTAAAACTACATTTCCCAGTGAAACGTGAAAGCTTTGTTCCATTCCAACAATAAAAGAGTGACGTACATTCTGCTGTTTATTATCCATACTTACTAAAGAAAGCCTACTAAATACAGTAATGGTATTATAACAACATAAGCCTGCCTATGTCATAAACAGCTAATGAATTCTCACCTGAGTTCTGAGAGTGACTCCTGCTCTGCGGTGAAGGACCTCTGACCTGCCAGCATGGCCACTTTCAGAGAGGTTCCCTCTGCGTACGCTGTGAACACTTTGCACACCTGTACGGGACGCCATCAGATGTCAGCTGAGCTTTTGTTCCAACAGAAAAGATTTTTGATTTTGAAAACTTTCTGACCTGCTGAGCGAGTTCTTTGGTCGGCAACACAGCCAAAGCGCGGACCTCACAGACCACTCGCTCCATCAGCGCCTGGGGATGAAAACAGCGCTTATTGCCCTGAAGAGACACAGTGACTGTACGTATTAAGATGCTTGAAGGAGCTGGCAGGTCGCCCACCTGTATTACAGGTATGACAAATGCAAGCGTCTTGCCACTGCCTGTTGGTGCAGACACACAGATGTCTCTGGGTTTGTAGCCGCCACGTCCGACCAGCAGCCCCTGCTGTGTGCTCTCCAGGATGGCTGGGATCACCTCTGCTTGCACTGTGCAAAGAACACAATAACCGCTCATGTTTTGAAGTCCAGAAACCTGTTGCTGAATACAGAAATAAATTCAGCGTGTGTATCACCAGGGAAGAAGTGTTGGATTCCATTGTTTTGGAGTTTTTTCATGAGCTGAGCAGAGAGTCCTGAGATGTCAGAGATGGAGACCATGTGACTTTTAATGTCGCTGTGAATCACATCGGGCTGAGTGAGCCACTGAGGCAGGACTCTGTGTACCTGTAAACACAGGAATAGACACGACTGATACTTTGAATCCTAAAAAGAATACTAGTGATACTGGTGACTCGTGACACTGCGGACAAATGACCTTTTGGACAGGTTTGTTCTCAAATCCACCCAGAACTGGGAATCCTGTTGGAGCCGAGGTTTGATTTGGTGCATCATTTTCTGTCTCTGCTGCTTCTTCTCCTCCTCCTGTGTCGTCTCCGCCTCCAGCTGGATCACCTGACAGACAGCCTAAATAATCAGAGACATATTTTATTATGCAGGTGGTTTAAAGATCCATCACATCCTCCCTTTTCTAACGCTGATTACTAGAACAGGGACTAGCTACTTTTCATCCAATATTCAAACCTGTAATCAAGATTAATGTTACCGACCATCACATCTATTTGAGATAATTAATTAAGCGTTTTGTTAAATTCCAAATTCACTGAGTGAAGATAGCCGTCTGTCCATGACTGGTAGAACATGTCTGAACCAGTTTGTTTCTCAGAGAACGATGCATAAGTCACAAATGCTCTTAAATATCTGCTGTTAAGCACAAATCTATTTGTGAGACTGGTTCTTGTATAACAATCAGTGAGCGGAAAGAAACTACAGGGCTGGTGATGACACACACCTGACTGATCTTTCTTCTTCTTTTTGTCATTTGATACTTTCTTCTGTTTCCTTTTTGCCTTGACAGATTCATCATTGTTATCCGAGTCTGAAACATCCAGAGACACTACTTCTGTGTTCTTCTTTTTGTGATGTGGAGGCTCTTCCCTGCTGTCCTCATCTGCTTTTCTTTTCTTGTTGACCTTGTGCTGTGTTGTTCGGTCTTCAGACTGGTGTGGCCTCTGTTCTGTTAAACTCTGCTTCTCTTTTGCCTTCTGCTGCAGTTTAGCCAGTAACATCTGAGAGCGAGACTCATTTGAGACACTTCCATCTTCCTCCTCTCCAAGATATCTGTGAGCGGCATAACGGGGGTTAATACGTGTATTACATACAGCATATGCATATGTAGGAATAGCTAGCTAGGTACTGAATATTAAAGTGATCCGAGGCACAATTGTCCAAACTGGAGAAAGCCCAAACCGTTAACAAAGCTCCAACAGAAACTTGTGACTTACGCAAAAGACCAACCAAAGTACATAAATAAAACAAGCTTTACCTGTTCACAAGAAATAAAGACATTTCAACAGCACAAACTGTTATTACTATTACTTATTATTTAACGTTCCGCATTTGAAAAATATTACGGCAAATATTCCCTTTCCTCGTCCAGAAATGTTACTACGCTCGTTTAAAGTAATGAAGACTAGGTTCCTAAATCACGACTATAAGCACCACTCTCTCATGTGTTGGTATTGTAGCAGACGCGACTTGATGACGCAAAGTCAGTCGCATTTTTCTGACAGCACATGGGCGCGGCCGAGGCAATTGTAATAATTTGTGCAAAATATCGATGTAAAATAAGCCAAATATTACTCTTGTGCGATTCTTCCATGAGTTAAATATTTTTAAAAAGTGTTTAAATATCTTTTTAAAAATCACAATCGCAGATGCAGCGTAACGCAACCATATTCGCTGCGATCTCACATGGAACAGTCCACGCGATGACGTTCACCAATCAGATCGCAGAGGCAGAATTCAAAAATAGTGAAGGGAGTCGCTCAAACTGCGCTCGTACAAGTCGCTTAGCCGTTTGTAATATCGTTTATTAAAATGTATTAGTTCGACTTGTAATATTAAATTTGGTGGGGAACTGTTCAAAAGAAAATGACGGAAGAGTCAGCTGTTAAGGTCTGCGTTCGCGTCCGGCCACTCATTGCGAGGTAAGTTTTGAGCTACCAGAAAGTTTGTTAAGATGCTAACGCTAACAGTTAACGTTGCTAACTTAACTAAAGTGGTATTAACGACGTATTAATGTTTAATTAGCTAAAATATTGACGTAAATTGCGAGTTATGCTTTAGCAGATAATGGCGTCAGTTAATTCTGCATTAGATAATGTATTGTATTATTAGTACTGCAAAGTTCCAGGTAATTTATTTAATAGTAGTTAACCTAAGCTAAATTAGGGACGTGGGGACACGGAAACGTATGTGAAGCTAACTGAAGCCTTAACTCTGTTGCATTAATTTGAGTAACAGTTACGGTATCAAGAAACTGTGGTTCGTTGTTTTGTGATCTGTTGCTGTGACGTTGACATGTAGCCAAACTGCAGCGAGCAGCTCTGGAGATGGCGCCTTTTCGTCCTAGTTTATTGTCCATTACTTCTTATGAAGCGCAAACTCAACTGAAGAGTTACGGGTAGACTGAGCTCCCGACGCTATTGCTGAAGTAAAGCTTGCCCAAAATGTAACACAGACACACCAGGTATACAGGTCATTCTCAAAAATGTGCATATTGTGATAAAGTTCATTATTTTCTGTAATGTACTGATAAACATTAGACTGTCATATATTTTAGA
>JAUMTR010000016.1:1717467-1727814 GCA_032270685.1 Microctenopoma stevenorrisi
CCACAGGCTGATTGCCTCCATGCCACGCCGCATTGAAGCAGTCATTTCTGCAAAAGGATTCCCGACCAAGTATTGAGAGCATAACTGAACATAATCATTTGAAGGTTCACTTTTTTTGTCGGATGAAATATGCTAATTTTTTGAGACAGGAATTCTTGGTTTTCATGAGCTGTATGCCACAATCATCAATATTAAAACAATGAAAAGCCCTGAACTGTCAGACACACAATCAGTTGTGTGTAATGAATCTAAAATAAATGACAGTCTAATGTTTATCAGTACATTACAGAAAATATATAACTTTATAACAATATGCAAATTTTTTTAGAAGGACCTTTATAATCAATGTGCTGTAGCTACGTTTGATAATCATTAATAGAGATATTTCTTAAATGCGACTAAAAATAAAAGAACATGAAACAAACCACACGTGGATAACTTTAAATAATTTCTATGAATGTAAATAAATACTACAAAATATTCAGTCAGACTAGGTGACTGACCAACAGATGGCTTCCTTAAGCTGTGGTTGCAAAATATTTCAGATCTACAAGAGAAATCACAAGTGAATCGACAAACCTCTCTGTGAAAGATGCTGGGAAAGTATGTTTATAACTTTATATATCTATATATCTTTTAATTTGTGTCTTTGTTGCAGGGAGGAAAGTGCTGCATCAGAGAATGCAGAGCCTGTCCAGCTGTTTTGGACAGCTGATAAGAAATCAATTCATCAGATTGATGATGGAAATTCCACCAAAAGTTTTAGTTTTGGTATGCTTTGCAACATGATTTTATTTTCTCTTTTTTTTCTTTTTTACAGGTTTACTGCATATTCTGTTTTGAGTCATTTAGTGTAAAGTCATAGTAATAGAAATGTTGTACCATACATTCACTTTCCTCCTGTTGTTTACAGACCGAGTGTTCACTGCTGAAGAAACAACCAATCAGCTGTACCAGGACATTGCTAAACCTCTGGTTGTTTCCACTGTTGAGGGATATAATGGTACAGAATGTATTCTCATTGCCTTCCTTGTAGTACTATGTTGTTCATCCAAGTGTAACTGCATCTTCATGTTCTGCATTTGATCGACAGGGACCATATTTGCTTATGGGCAGACTTCCTCTGGGAAGACCTTCACCATGATGGGTAGTGACCATAATCACGGAGTGATACCACTGGCCATAGAAGATGTCTTTCAAACAATTAAAAATGTAAAAAAACAGCAATCCATTTGAACCACACAGTTTATTTGTGTAATCACAGTTTATTCTAACGAGTGTGTTTTTATTTGCATACAGTTTTCAAAGACAAAAAGTATAGAGTTTCTTCTGAGAGTGTCTTACATGGAAATCTACAATGAGACTGTGACTGATCTGCTTGTTGACAGCTGGAAGCGAAAACCCCTGGAAGTTCGAGAGACAATCAATGTGAGTTTTCCTGTAGATGTCCCCCATTCTGCTTATTGACTTGTGTGTACAGATATTTGTTATTGCCCTCTTTATTGTAAATCATAAATGAATTGTGGTTCTTTTGAAAAATTTCACTCGCCACACTCAGGACTGATTAGTTAAATAGAAACTCTCAGCATTTCATTATCTTATGTGTAATATTAAAAATAGTTTGATCAGAATAACTGAACAGCGACAAATATGCAAAAAAGCTGGAAAGAAAATACTTTTTTACAGCACTATAGCTCTTTCAACCATTAACAGTTCTTCATCTTATCTTAATACAGATGTTAGTTTCTTCAATAAAAGAATACATTTTTTACCTCTTTAGCATTTGTAGTTTGTTGTACGGCCCTTTAATAAACCCTGTTATAAATTGGTAGAGTGATGGGTCATTCACCAGTTACTGATGTGTTAAGATGTTTCATTTGGAGAGGTGCAGTATCTGTTTGGAATTCTGTATTGACCTGCGCCGCTGACATTTTAAATATTTTTTTTATTATTTAAATGTTCTCTAATTGTATGGGAGCGAAAACAAATGTGTACTTTCTACTGTGGTCAGAAAAACATATATGTGGCCGACCTCACTGAAGAGGTGGTAACATCTCCCGCACAAGCCCTGGCCTGGATTCGGAAAGGAGAAAGTAAGATCTGAAGTCAGTGAGTATGACGATGGTCAAACAGTGCACACAGCAGACTCTGTAACACACAATCTTCCCCCGTAGAGAACCGGCACTATGGAAAGACGAAAATGAACCAGCGGAGCAGCCGATCACACACTATATTCCGAATGGTAAGCAACACCACAACATGACCTGTAGGATTCACTGTGAATGTGGATTTTGATTTCTCCACTGACCGTTTCTTAGATCCTGGAGAGCAGGGAAAGCAGTGAACCAGCCTCAGGGGAAAATGCTGATGGAGCCATTATTGTGTCTCATTTGGTAAGTAGCCTCCTTTTTGTCTTTGTCTTCTTTTGTCTGATAACTAATCACATCCCTGTTGGGGTTATTTGTGTAAAAATGATTCTCTCATCTCCTAGAATTTAGTTGATCTGGCTGGATCTGAGAGAGCGAGTCAAACAGGAGCTGAAGGTAACGTTAAGATATTAAATGAAATGTGTGGCTCATTAGTATTATTTTAGTCTAACGGAGTACACACTACTCGAGTTTCTATTCATTCATCTGTTTTAATATCTAAGGTGCACGTTTCAAGGAAGGTTGTAATATCAATCGCAGCCTGTTCACACTCGGACAAGTGATCAAGAAACTGACTGATGAAAACCAGAAGTGAGTAAATTCACAAAGCGCAGTGTTTTGTTTTTTCAGCCTGTGATGTTGGTGATTAACGTAACTTGTGCTTTTTACTGTTGGCTTCTGTTGTAACACTGATATTCGTCACCGGGCTGCTAGCCTTCATCTTTCTGCTAATGATGAGAGGGCATGTTGTTTGTCAGAAGCGATCAAGGTTCTTACACTTGCTAAATGTATTTATTTTATCTTTAGGGGTTTCACCAACTACAGAGACAGTAAGCTAACCCGCATCCTGCAGAACTCCCTGGGTGGAAACGCCAAAACAGTCATCATCTGCACCATCACTCCTGTCACTTTAGATGAAACCCTCAGCACTTTGCAGGTTGGGGGAACACGCAGAGCTCCCAGTATCTCCACCATGATGTTTAAATGCTCCAGTCTGCTAAAAACACACCAACACTCATCCAATCGTATGACATCTTATTTCAGTTTGCCAGCACTGCAAAGAAAATGAAGAATGACCCCCACGTGACAGAGGTGTCTGATGACGGTGCTCTGCTCAAAAGGTATCGCAATGAAATTGTTGACCTGAAGCGGCGACTTCAGGAGGTAAGTGTCGGCACTCGTTCCTCTTCAGCAAATGTTCGTCACGATTCTCTGGTGTTCCAGCACAGCTGACCTGTTTGTGGCCTCCTGCAGGTTTCTTCAGTCACACAGACCACAGCCACAGAGAAGAAGGTTCTCTCCCAGCTGCTCCAAGAAAAGGATCAGCTTCAGAGAGAACAGCAGGACAGGATCAGAAATCTGACCAAGCTGCTCGTCACCAGCTCCAACCTGGTTCCCGTTAAAAAGGCAACTAAGATGCAACGTGCAGCTTCTGTTAGAGCCCAGCTTTCTCTGTACCGTCATCAATTCTCATGACTGCTCCTGTTGTTGTTAAGATGCCTAAACGCAGGGTTACTTGGGGAGGGAAGATGATGAGACTTGCCCGTTTGCCTTCCTGTGGCGATGAATCGTCAGACCTGAGCTTCGCAGAGTCTTTCACTCGGAAGAGGAAAGCTGACCGCTCCTGTCTGGTGGAGCTGGGCGAAGGTAAGGAGACGGAGAAGAATGTAAAACAAACAAGGAAGACAAAGAGTTGTCATAATGCTTGTTCCAGTTCCACATGTGAGCTGCGTTTTCTCATTGACTGAGAGTGGTTGATGACTGATTTAATGCCCACATGCTATATGTTAACAGAAGATGAGTTTGACTCTCAGTGGGAGATTCCTGATGAGCCATCAGATGAAATGGAGTTCAGTCAGTGCTCAGTGACCGTCCGAAGCTTTGAGGACAGGTGAATGTCTTTCTGCTTACTACAGATGCAACAGCTGGATCACCAGAGTTTTCCTTGCCTGTTATCCCATCGGTTCATTTGACTCAGTATTTTACCTCTTTTTCCAGTCCCAAAAACTTTGTGTCTCCAGATCGGATGCTTGAGCTCTCAGGAAAAGTGTCCAACCTGGAAATGCAGCTGGAATTGGAGAGTCAACAAAAAGAACAAGCCAGTCTAAAAGTTGAAGCTTTGGATGCTAAAGTGTCAGAACTGGAGCTGCAGCTGCAAAAAGAAGTTCAGCAGAATCAAGAAGCTATGGAGAAAATACTGGAAACAGGGCAGAGGATGGCAGAGCTGAAGCTGCAACTAAAAACAGAAGCTCAGCTGAAGCTGGAGGCCGTGGAGAAGGTTGAAATGTTAGAGATCAGAGTGGCCGACCTGCAGCAACAGCTGGAAGAACAGAGCCACACAAACAGTAGAAGTGACAAGCAGGTGTGTGTGTGTGTTTTCTTTTACTTGACATGCACTGTGTTGTCCTTCCCTGACTTGGCTGGTTCTTACGTTGTGTTTTCCAGATGAGAAGAGAGTTTGCAGAAACCATCCAGCTGTGTGAAACTCTGGCTTCGGAGAAGGTAACGGAAAGTGCTTGTCATGCACAGTAGCTTATTTTGCCTGTGAGGCAATTATTATTTGTTGCAGAATTAAATCTTTTATAACGTTTATGGTCTGTCTGCAGGACACGGTGGTTGCAGAGCGAGACTATCTGAAGCAGGAGCTGGGGATGTTCATAGAGCAGACAGAGAGTCTGGAGAAAGAGAAAGCTACTCTGTCTCAGGAACTGGAGGAGAAAAGAGAGACGGACGAGTTCAAGTCTCTGGAGGAGGAGTTCAGGAAGGAACATGAGGTAAAGTTATTTCCATGGGGCAGTGCACTTTAATGTAGCCCATAGGGAGGTTATGCTCCATAGTCCTAAATTGATTTATTTTGAGATTATTTATTTATTTACCATCTTGCAGAACGAGTTGCAAGATGAAATATCCAGCTTGAAGAATTCTCTGGAGTCGTGGGAGCTCCGCTGTCAGGAACTTCAGGTACGATGAGATGCAGAGCCAACAGTTTGTCATCAGGTTGATCAAATGTCAGAAAGAAAAGTGTCTTTGGTTCAGCATTACCAACTCAGAGATCTGTGCTGTTCTTCTTAAAGTGATTCGATGTTTGTCTTTTTAAAGAACAAGCTACAAACTGTGACTGAGAAGCTGAAGGATAAAACCGAATATGCAGAGCAGCTTCAGAGCGTGGTACGTTTTTCACTCGAGTAAAATAATAACAGCGCTGTTATCACAGGGAGGCTTTAGTTCTCCCGTGTTTGGTTTAAATGTCTGCACTGAAGCATTTCTGAGCTCTACAATATCCCTCTAGAGACTAAGTTATAGTCACGTAGTCATCACCTTAGTATTAAAGTCCTGCAACATAAGAAATATTCTAAATAAGATGAAAATATAGTTACATTAGTGTGCTGTTGATCATCTTTTTGCTCTAAAAATTACTAATAATAATTTAAAATATTGATGTTTGAAGCTGAAATCAGTAAAACAGCTGCTCTGTGTTTGGTTCTCCTCCTTGCAGAGCGGTAAGGACTTGGTCCAGGAGGTGGCAAAGCTTCGTCGCTCCCTGGACGATGCAGAGGGCATCAGCAGAGACACCAAAAAGCAATGGGCTGTGCTCCGCAGTCAAAACATCTCTCTGGAGGAGAGGACTGTACGTGCACAGAGAGTTGTTTGTTTCAGCTGATCTTTGGTTGTTGGGCTACTAATGACTCCAAGACAAATATCTTTATCTTTTATTTTTCCTCTAATGCTGTCGTGGATTCCAGGCGACCCTGACTGCCGACCATGAGAAGATGGAGGCTGAGGTGAATAGCCTGCGCTTTCAACTTGAGACTGAGAAGTCACGCTACAGAAAGATGCAGAGCGATCTCCAGAAAGAGCTGAATGTTGCTTTCGATGAGAACACCAAGCTCACAACTCTGCTAGACGGCAAAGTGCCAAAAAGTAGGTTTCCTCCCAGTGCTGACATAATGTAACTAAGTTACCAGGGTTCTGCGCAGAGGAGCGTTGTAAAGTTGTTGTCCCGTCTCCAGATCTGATAGACAGCGTTGAACTCGAGAGAACTCTGGCCAATCTGAATAAAGAGCTGGCAGCATGTCGTGAAGCGGAGGCAGCTCAGCGGGAGAAGCAGGCTTCATTCCAGGCTCTTCCAGAGAAGGTGGACAACCTGATGAAGCAGGTAGGTCTTCCTCACATGCACCGAAGATCACACACGGAGAAGGGCAGCACATCCAATCAGATTATGTTTCTGTGCTTCAGGTTTGCGAGTTGACGGAGGAGCTGGGTGCTGTTCAGACTCAGAGGGACAGCCTGCTCACAACCCAGGTTCAGTGTCAGCAAGAGGCTCAGCAGCTCAGAGACTCCCTGCAGGTGTCTCAGAGTGAGATTCTGAATATCCAGGCAGACCTTAGTGCCGCTGCTCTGAGGGAAGAGGAGCTGATCCGACAGTGTGCTGACGTAGCGCAGCACTGTGATGCTGAGAGGTGTCAGCTGCTGGCTACCACTGAAGAGATGGCCTCAAAGGTAAGCTACAATACACACAGGTCAATGCCCAGCAAAGCGTCTGGAGACTGTTCCTACTGCGTTCTTATTGGAGATCAAATGAGTCCATTGTTCTTTCCCTTCAGCTCGAGGAGAGCAAGCAGCACACAGCGACGCTGCAGGAGAAACTGGAGGAGACGCAGCAGCTGATGAAGGATTTAGAGGAGAAGCTTGGTGACAGCGAAGCTTCCAGAGCCACTGAGGAAGAGATCAGCAAAGAACTTCAAGAGCAGGTATGTTGATCATACCTTGTTGTTTATCTTTAAGTGGATCACTTCAGTTTGAGTCAGATGATCTTGTCTGTTTGTTCCACTGTTGCTCCTGGAATGAAAATGAAGTTCTCTTGTCTCTGTGGACGTTTTGTAGGTGAACCAGCTGACTGAAGAACTGCAGTGTGTGCGAGCAGAGAAAGCCGTTGTCCTGTCTGAGCAGAATGACACTCAGGAGAACCTGCTCACAGCAGTTACAGCAGAGAGGGACCAGCTGAACCTCGCCTTACAGCAAAATGCACAGATGGTGAGTTGCTTTGCTTTTTCAGTCACCTTCGACTTTATATTTGAGTGATTGACACAGTGTTTCCTTCTCTTTAGGCTGCAGAGACACAGGTTCTTCTACAGAACCTTCAGGACGAGCTACAGGAGCAAAAGAAGAAGAACTTGGATCTGGAGACGCTCCAAGAGCAGAAGGAATCGGACACGATGAGCAGTGCGCAGAGTTGTGCAGATGAAGTGGAGAAGCTGCTGTTGACCGTGGCTTCTCTCAGTGCAGAGAGAGACCAGCTCAAGATGGACATGCAAGACAATGTGGAGATGGTCAGTTGTCACGCAACTTCCAAATCAGCTCTTTGTCTCTGAATGTATCAGCCAAACTCATTTCTGTGTTGAAACTCAACCAGATGATTGAGAACCAGGAGGAGCTGAGGACAGCTCTGGAGAAGAATCGTGAGCAGAAGGGGAGAATCAAAGAGCTGGAGGCGGCACAAGCATCCAAGCAGGACTGTTCTCACAGTGAGCAGAGTGCACAGATGCAGGAGCTACAGGCACGTGTAAGTGGAAGACTATGTGCTTTGTCAATAATGGCATTGATTTACATATAAAAAAATATCCATCGTGCTGCTTAAACATGATGATGTTGTGGATCCGGACATAAGGAAGGTTTCTCTATCAGACCTCCCTAAATCCTACTTGAATGAAACACTTTACGCCTGCTGACATACTACTATTGCTTTAATCTGATACAAAGTGCATTGTTGTTTTGTGTAAATAGTCCTGATCTCTAATTGTCACAATCTCACAGGTGAAGACGTTGACTGAGGAGCTTGAGGGCGCGCGTGCAGAGAGAGACCGTCTGCTCTCTGAGAGGATGGCCAGCTCTCACAGCTCCACCGAGGAGCTGGAGAAGCTGCAGCACAGGGTGACGTCTCTCAGCGAGGAGAGAGATCAGCTGCAGGAAATGCTGCAGAGCCTCAGACGGGAGAAGCAGCAGCTCAAGGAGGAGCTGGAGGACAGGATGGAGACGGTACGTTGGCATTGTTTGCTATGTCTGCTGAATCCCAGTCTGCCTACAAAAGCCAATGTAAAAGCGATGCACTTTGGTTCATAGGTTGTACAAGCACAGAGTGGATTCAACCAGTCTGACATGCTGACCTCAGAACTGCAAGCGCACAGAGAGAGAACCAACCAACTTCAGCACGAGGTAAAAGTCCCATTAAAACACACACTGTACTTCTGCCACTAATGTTCATAAGGGAACAAATGTGGATTAATGTGTCAGTGAAAACAGTGGAGTATATGGTAATGTTTGTGCCCAGCTGTTTTAGAAAATTCCTGAGACCTATTGAAAAGTAAAACTATGCATGAAACTCTTGCATCTTCAGTAAGAACCAGTGGACTTGAGTCTGTGAGCATTAGACAGGCTGCACTAACACTTCTTGTATAATGATGGGATTTGATAACCAAAAAGAAATCTACAGCATGACAGCGATGTGAGCCTTCAAAAGTGCTCCTTGATTGAAAACGGTTGAATATTGCTGTGTCACACTTGTCGCCCACAGATAGAGCAACTACAGGCGGCTCTGCAGGTTGTCAATGAGCAGAAGAGCCAGATGGAAGCAGATCTGCAGCGTACGGTGAGAAGAGTCAGAAGTGTGAAGTTGAGGTACTGATAGAAGTTTCTTCTCTATGGACAAATGACACTTTTCTCTCTGTCTTTTAGGCTACAGAGGCTGAAAACAGTCTCCAGTCACTACAGGAGCAGAATCTAAGAAACTCTGAGCTGGAGAGACTCAACCAGGAGAGACGAGCAGAGTTGGAGCAACAGGTTTGTTTGTTGCCGCATATTTCATTAAAGCTGTGTTTGTTTACTTTTTCTGAATTACAAATTGTTCTGTAAATGAATTTAGGTTGCAGAGGCGCAGTGTCTCCTACAATCTTATCAAGACGAGCTGCAAGAGCAGAAGCAGAAGAACTCGGATCTGGTGACGCTCTGTGAGCAGAAATATTCAGATTCACAGCAGCAGGTGAGTTAAAAGCTCGGTGAAGGATGTTTTTGTAAACTCCTTCAGTGTCAGCGTTCTGACTGCTCGTGTGGGAACCTTCAAACAGGTAAAGACCCTGATGGAGGAGCTTCAGGGCACACGAGCACAGAGGGACAAGCTATTTGAGAAGGAGAACAACGCTCAGGGCTCCACAGAGGAGCTGGAGAAGCTGCAGCACAGGGTGACAACTCTCTGCGAGGAGAGAGATCAGCTGCAGGAGACGCTGCAGAGTCTGAGACAGGAGAAGCAGCAGCTTAAGGAGGAGCTGGAGGACAGGATGGAGACGGTAAAACCCGAGTTTCCTGACGTCCTGAAACAAGTGCAGCTCAGGACAGCTGAAGGAACTAAAGTGACGATCTCTCTTGTTCCCTCCCTGCTGTTTAGATGCAGCAGCAGCTCAACTCTAAACCACCGTCGCTGAAAGACGAACAGGAGGATCAGCAGCTTCTGCAGGTGTGATTATGTCACTCACCCAGTTTCAGCTTGTGAATTTACATGTAAAGAAAGTATTAAATAATGTGTGTATTTAGCCCTCAGAAACCCTGAGTAATACTGAAAATGTGCTTCAGATCCAGCATCTAGAGGAATATCTGGAGAAGTCCAGAGATGAGGTGACCCAGCTCAAGTCTGACCTTCAAGAGAATGTGGAGCTGGTGGGTGAAACTGCACCATGCAGGTCCACAGCCCATCTTCAACATCTGCTTGTGAAGTGCTGTTTTAATATCTTCCAGATGATTGAGAACCAGGAGGAGCTGAGAGTGTGTCAGGAGAAGATCAGAGCCCTCCGGGATGAGATCAGCATGCTGAGAAGTCAGAAGGCCGAGCTGGAGAGCAGACCAAGCTGTGGTAGGGATGCCGCGAATAACGTCCACACACAGGAGCTTCAAAACCAGGTGAGGCAGCATGACCCTTCCTAACGCTGGGTGTTGCCCCTTGTTTAAATCATTTATCACGTGAACCTGCGTTAAACGGTGAACAGATTCCGATACATGCATTCCCTATGTTTCTTTCATAATTAGGTCTCAATTCTTTCCTCACAGATTCAGAGTCTGACTGAGGAGCTCGACTGTGTGCGAGCAGAGAGAAATAGCCAGACAGCCGCTGCCCACAGCTCCACAGAGGACAGAGAGGAGCTGCAGCACAGGG
>JAUMTR010000016.1:1727914-1744692 GCA_032270685.1 Microctenopoma stevenorrisi
TGACGTCTCTCGGCCAGGAGAGAGAGGAGCTGCAGCACAGGGTGACGTCTCTCGGCCAGGAGAGAGAGGAGCTGCAGCACAGGGTGACGTCTCTCGGCCAGGAGAGAGAGGAGCTGCAGGAGATGCTGAAGGCTCTGAGACAGGAGAAGCAGCAGGTCAAAGAGGAGCTGGAGGACAGGATGGAAACACTACACAGTCAGGTTGTGCGAGCTGCATTGCTGTTGCTAAGGAGCTATTTTAATACGTGCTCTGATGAACTGTCTAATACATGTGATGTTAATCTGCTTGTACAGGTCGTGCAGCTGAATTCATCTCTACAAGCTGTTAGTGAGCAGAAGAAACAGCTGGAAGATGATCTGCAGCACAACACGAACATGGTAAGAGAACCTTGACCAGATCATTTTGGTGAAATAAGTTTAAGCATTTCATTTTTTACATTTAGTTTATTTAACACTTTGTTTCAAGGCTCGCACAACACAAGAACGTCTAAGCTCAGTCCAAGAGGAGCTGTGTCAACAGAAGAAGGTGAACTCAGATCTGCTGAAGTTCAGTGAGGAGAGGGAGTGCTCCTTAGATCAACAGGTCAGTGTCTTAACACCTCACTTTGATTCTAGACCTCTGTGAAACACTTATTTTCAGAGCAGCAGGATCTAACTGCTCCTTTCTTCACAGATACAGAGTCTGACTGAGAAACTGAAGAGCCTTGAAGCTGAAAGAGACACTCAGACCACCATGGAGGACATGGAGAAGCTGCAGGAGACGCTGGAGGCAGTGAGCCAGGAGAAGAACTTGATGAAAGCAGAGTTGGAAGACGGAATGGAAACACTACAGCTTCAGGTTTGTGAGGAGCAGCTCTACCTAAAAACGCCATCACTGCAAACACGTTAGTAATCCTTCTCGTGTACGCCTTCCTCACAGATGCAGACGTTAACAGAAAAACTAGAAGGCATTAAAGCAGAGAGAGACCGTCTGCTCTCTGAGAGGACGGCCAGCTCTCACAGCTCCACAGAGGAGCTGGAGAAGCTGCAGCACAGGGTGATGTCTCTCAGCGAGGAGAGAGATCAGCTGCAGGAAACGCTGCAGAGCCTCAGACGGGAGAAGCAGCAGCTCAAGGAGGAGCTGGAGGACAGGATGGAGACGGTTTGTGCCTTTAAACGCTTTGTTATCCTAGAGCAGTAACTGTGTCATCAGTTAATTCACACTCTTTCATCTGCAGATATCAGCCATCCAAGTGAAGCTGGGAGAGCAGGAGCAGGTAAACATGCAGCAGCAGACTGAGAGAGGAGAACAAGAGGCCAAACTGAGACAGGAAGTAGGTTGCTGCCACAATTTTGCAGGAGTAAGACAATGATTTACTTTACAACCGGTGATCAAATAATCTGACCCACCTGATGATTCAGCTGCAGCAGATCGAGGAGCAGCTGCAGACGTACAAGGAGAAACAAACCCGTGCTAAAGCGGAGGCAGATGCTTTGCAGCAGGTTTGTGTTAGAAACAGGAAAAACAGTTGTAGATCTTTTTCTTAAAACTGCATATTGTGATATTGAGGCCTTCGTCTTCTCCTTTCAGTTCCTCAGTGAAGCAAACACGACCATCTCGATGCTCAGAGGGCAGCTGAGCAGTGTGGACCAGAGCACTGCTCCAGTCAAAGACACCATGTCATCAGGGCTGCAGGAGTCCACCGAGCAGCTTCAGGTAACTTAGGTCACCAGCATCACAAAGACATTTTCACATTCCACGTGATTATAACTGACATAACTGATGATTGTTGCAGGAGTCCTTCAGAAAATTCCAGCACTTTATAGACATGTGTTCCAAGTATAGCTCCAAATCCCTGGACAAGGCCCTGAGGGTGCAGTGTACCCTGAAGCAGCCCAATCTGACCTCTCCTCCAAAACCCACCATGAATGTCTACAGAGCTGTGTGTCAGCTGCAGCTGGAGACTGTTGAGAAACTGGGAGACATTACAGTAAGTAACAGTCTTCTACCATTTGGAAAGTTCTAAGTCCTCTACCTTTGATGAAGTGATAACCCAGGAACTTGTTCTCCCCTTCCCCAGGAGCACCTACAGCTGCGCGCCCAAGGCTACAGGAAGCTGTTTGAGGAGCTGGTGAAAACAGATCTGGCTGTTTTTGAGGAGAGGCGGCTGCAGGACCTGCTGCTGTGCAGAGCACAGGCACCCACACACTCGGTCAAAGACGAGGGCTTCCACGCGCTGTGGGAACACAGGCTGACGGAGCTGCTGGACAAGAGGCAGCTCTATCTGCAGGTAAGACTTTAAAGATGAGAAGGTCTGCAGGTAATATCTCAGTATGTACCATCTCCAACATTATCATACAGACACTTTACGACATCTCTGTTGTCCTTGTAGAAAATGACCAGCATTTTGGAGAAGCTCTATGCCAACGTGACCTCTTTCTCCAGCGGGCTGGCTTCTGAGCTCAAAGAGAGGGAGAGGTTCAGGGAGCAGCTGCAGGCTGTGGACAGCTACAACGCAATGGACAGCGTCCTGAGCTGTGAGCTGAGCCACAGATCAGCACTGGTGAACAGCAGAAGGATGACTCTGCAGGTAGCGTTTCACAGATAATACATTAGTACATGCTTATACCCGTTTTCTACATATGTGAGTTAGGTGCTGGGTCTAGTGACGGTTTAGACCAGGGGTCAGTAACCTTCAGCGCTAAAGGAGCCATTGTCGCCTTTCCCACCAAATAAAACTCATCTGGAGCTGCAAAACCAGCTGATCCTTAAAATGAAAACTGCGCGTATCAGCCTTGTCTTCTAAAAATTATGTTCATAAACAACTAAACTGCAATCCACGAGGCCATCCATCCAGGATTGGTTGCAACCATTGGACTGGTTGCATTACGGTGATAGGATGTCGTCTGTAAACATTTGTATTTTAACATATATTTACGCTTTTTGTGAACATATGATCATTTTGTCATCTGGTCCCCCCCAAAAAATTTTATGTCGTTTTAAATATAATTTTAGGAGACATGGGACATTTATGAACTAAAAGGGAACTACAATCTGAAAACGGTCATTGTACTATTTGTAACCTCCTGAGCTGTGTCATTCTCTGTGCACCATCACTAACCATCATCCTGAGGGGATGTTGTCAGTTCGGTTTAACACCGCCTCACAGATTTCCTTCCTCCGACACCTTGCACTATGTGGTAAATCTGACTGACCTTCGGTTCGTCACACAGTACACTGGTGTCGAATTAATGCTTCATCAGCAGTCAAAGCTACATCTGTTTCTGTCCATGTGACTGTGCATAAAACCAACCTGAAGCACATTTCTGCACACGCTGTTTAAGCTAACACATGCAGCACGGTCTGTGACTGTAATGGTAACGGTAACAGTCTGATGGTCAGACGTTGCCCAGCGATCGTAAACCTTTCACCTGTAAACTATGATGATTTTGTGACTATTTGAGCCGCCAGAGATGAGCACAGCGGTCCTAAGTGGCGTGATAAACTAATCGGAGCGCACGGATTAGTAATTCGTTCTTTCAAAATAGAAAATTAAAATAGAAAATACACATTATTTTTCCAAAACCACCGGGACGCCCAGCAGAGCGATGTAACAGCCGCAGGCTGCTAACCCCTGGTTTAGACTGATTGACTCACGGCAGCCGTTGTTAGCCTTAGACTTTCTCTAGCTAACTAGCATCAAACGTTATCAGGTATCAGTCATACTGAACTAATGTAGTTGATGACTTGTTTCCATCTTTACGCAGCTCTAGTCAGTCTTGTTGGTAACTTTGTTTGCTACCTCCCCGCAGGGCATTTCTGATGAGCAGAATGTTTTGTTTGAAGAGCTGAAGCTGCTGCAGGCTCAGGCTGAGTCCCAGCTTCATGAAGAAAGAAGCAAGAATTTCACTCTGCTGAAAGTGCTGGAAGGAGCGCCCCTGAAAACTGAGCTGTCCCTGCTGAAGGACAACCAGCAGCTTGTTAACCAGCTTCAGCAAACTGAAGAAAAAGTTCAAGTGCGTCTGTGTGCTGTTTTCGATCATCTGACTGATTCTTCTTCATCAGTATATTTGCAGCTGTGACCAGCGTATCATCTTTAAATAGCGAAACTCTCATTTATTCTGTTTTCCAGGCTCTGCAGTCCAAGAACAAGAAGCTGGAGGAGGCTCACGTCAAAGCCAACAGCAGGGTGTCCAACCATAAACAGGCCACACAGCTCCTGCAGACAGAGCTGCAGGACAGTCGCGCACAAGTGGAGGAGAAAGAAAATACAATCAAAACCCTCAAGAGTAAACTGAGAGAGTCTGAGGTGGGTCTGAAGACGTCACCTTCACCAGCCTGTTGAACATACCTTGATCATTTTCTGTGGTTGTTCGTCTTTTAATTTACCTTATAACATTTTCCTGATAGGAAAACGCATCTCCAAGCGCTGTTGAGTTGGAGAAACTCCGGGCTCAACTGTTCAAAATGGACGTGGAGTTGAGTTCAGCGTCTGCTAACCACCAACAGGAGTAAGACTTGGTTTCTGTCACATTTATTGAGTGACTAAAGCTTGTTAGAATGTCAGGGTTTCCTTTGCAGACCAGCTGAACTTTCTTCTGTCTCTGCTGGAAAAAGGACAGATGACTTAACTTTCTTTTCCAACCCCCCTCAGGATTCAGAGACTGACCACTGTGTTAAATGAAAAGGAAGATTCATTGAGGAAGCTGAAGGAGACCCTGAGAAAAGCACAACAGCAAGGAGAGGAGTCATGTAAGTCATTATTACTCCCCGACAGACAGGTCGTCTGTGGTGTGAGGCGTTCAGGGACCGTGCAGAGTGAGAGCCCTCCACCCCACAGAAACGGGACTAAACAAAATGAATATATTTGCTATTATTTATTTTTAATGCAGTTATTTTCAATTCAGTCCTGCAGGGTGAGGATCTTCATGCCAGACTCACTAACCCCAGAGGATTAGTGGTCAAGAACAGCATTCTGCTGGAGAAGACCAAACTGGAGGAGGAGGTCAGACAGCTCCACCTTAAAATAGCTGAACTGGAAAGGTAAGCTGAACCAGTTCACGTGATTTATAGTAACCCATAGTCCAGTTCTGACACTGTTTCTGTCTGTGCAGCTTGGTGTCCATTCAGCAGGCAGAAATCAACAAGTGGAAGAACAGAGCCATCAAACTGAAGCTTAAGAGCAAGACTGAGGTGGACATGCCTACATCAGGCTGCACTCCCACCAAGAGAGGACTTCCAATGAGCTCCGATTCCACCAACCTTTTCAGTTCGCCGAAGAAGTGCCTGGTTACTCCCAAGAAGATCCTGGACTCTCCCAGAAAGCTGCTGGACTCTCCAAAGGTCTCGCTGCTAGACTCCCCCAAAAGCAGGTTCTTTGATGTGGGCGGAACCTCGGAGCTGCTGTCCAGAACCTGTCCCAAGCAGTTCTTCGATAACTCCAGCCTCGGAACCATCCCAGGTAAGTGGCATCCAAAGTTCACCTGCATTGTCCTGGAGCTTGTTTGTCTCACTCCCAAAAGTTTCCTTCACATCATGTAAGATTCAAGGCATTTGTTTTGTCAGAGATTTCCCATGTTCCTGAAACCGAAGATGCAGAGAATGGTAACTGCTGGATTATCACTGTGTGTTTGGGGATAACTGGGGTTAAACTAACAGAAGTGTGGGGTTGCTGGGAGTTCACCAGACGAACACACTGAACTGTCACTGAATCTTTCACCGTTAGTTGCACATTAACTGAAAACAATTGTAAAATCTAATCTGACTCACGGGTGCACAGTTGGGATAAGACCTTAGAGAATGTGCAAAAAATGTATATAAGTTTCTGTGTTACTTTTTCATAGTTTTCATTTTTCTAATCAAAGTCTGGTGTGTTGCAGATGCAGCTGTCGGTGCAGACAAGGAGCAGTGGTGGCCTGTGTCTCCAAAGCAGGAGGAAATGTGTAAAACCCAGTAAAATGTCCACATGTGCAATATTATGTGTTTTAAAAGGTTTATGGCTGTTTATTGTTGTCTAGTGTTGTTCTTCTGTCTCCGTCTCTTGAACTTGTAATAATAAAGCTTTTTTTGATAAATCTATTTTTTGTGCTGTCTCCTTTGGTGTGGCATCTTTTTTCTGCAACCATGGTGCCACTAGAAAGTATGAATGAAAACAATAGAAGGGTATGTTTGGTTGTGCTCTGTTACACCTGTAATCACGCCAACCTGTGATGTCAGACGTTTAATCTGTTAATGCAATATGGTTTTGTTAATCTACCATAATCTCAATCAACATCTGAGCAATATCAATAAAAAGTACAATTATGAATTAACAATTTTGAAGTAAACCTGTGACCACCGTTATTGGTCTGTTTACCTGACATTCATAGATGCACTATGAATGCAAGTTTAATTAACTAAATGGAAAGATGTTTGTTTTAGATACTGTGAAGTTAATGGCATAATAAAAACGTGTCCCGCTAAATTTAAGTCACAGGAGCAGTAATAATCTCAAATAAGATACATAATTAGCAACATGCTAATAAATTTAATCAATGCTCTATAAAGAATTGCATATGAACCAAATGTTAAAGAAACACCACGTTTACAGGTTTGCATCTGCATTATATAGTATTTTGTTGTCAAGTTCGATTTGAAACGGTGCGTCATGTGCTCACTTTTTAAATGAAATGTCTGTTCTTTTACTCTGAAGGATTAATTGGCTGATTTCCTGTAGTGACCATGGCTTAATGACCCGCTTCGACGACGCAAAAGAGGCGGTGTCCTTATGTTCAACGTCATGACGTTTCATAAGTGCGTGGCGCGCGGGAGCTTTGGTTATCGAATGGTTTTTAGGGAAGGAAGAAGAAAGCAGGTAAGTAAAACATCAACCCTGTCGTTTTGGTTGCATATAATTAGAATACGTGTAAGGTTTGTCTATAAATTTGTGTTAAACGTGTTATTTCGATGTCCTGGATCGAACAGCGTTGTCACTTGGCGGATAACTAATGTTAGCGCCGTATGTGAAATATATGCTATGCAAAACAACACTAATGCTAATTAGCTAATAGCATTATAAGCTAAATGTTACGGTAAATACATCATGTTTGTAACTAGCTAAAATGGTTGTGTAATGTTTTTACCGGGACTTTATGTGCTATAAAAGTAAAATCAACTTTGCCGTTAGCAAGTGGTTAGTTACATACGTTTAAAAGGTGTTTCTAAGCCGTTCAGTTCTCAGGAAAAAAACAACGGGTATTGCTTATCCTACGATCACACTGATTTTCTCTTCCTCTCCTTCAGGTTTTCATATTCAGACCATGGCTATGAGGAGTGAGTCCAGGGTGGAGGCGGAGGTAGAGGAGGAAGAGAACTTCGGGCCACAGCCTCTGTGCAGACTGGAGGTACGTGTCTTGGTCATGTTTGTCGAAAAGAAACGACCGTGCACCGCATTTCCCCGATGTCTGTCTCCTGTGGCAGCGTAACTGGATATGATATGGTACTGGGGGAAAAACATGTGCTGTTCCTGTCATTCATAATAAATCCTACTGGTCCAACTAGTTCTACACGTTGGACAATATGAATGAAACATGGTGATATTTACAGCAATTCTCTGCAGAAAGTTTTTAGACCTGCTTCTCATTCCACTGCAGCAATGTGGAGTCAGCGCCAGCGACATCAAGAAGCTGGAGGATGCGGGTTTCCACACCATTGAGGCGGTGGCCTACGCACCCAAAAAGGAGCTGCTCAACATCAAAGGCATCAGTGAGGCCAAGGCTGACAAAATTCTAGTGAGAAACACAAACGTTTTTTCTGGTGTTCAATTTTAGTTTTCAAACATTTCTGCATGAATCAGATGCTCATTTTTAAATGTCATTCTTTTCTTCTGTGCCAGACTGAAGCAGCCAAACTGGTGCCTATGGGCTTCACCACTGCTACTGAGTTCCACCAGAGGAGAGCGGAGATCATTCAGGTCTCTACAGGTTCCAAAGAGCTTGACAAACTACTACAAGGTCAGCGTGACTAGAGCAACTTGTTCTGCACAGACCTGTTTGAACACCGGTATTGCAGATGGGATTTAAAAAGTACTAATTGGATTTGACTCCTGCAGGGGGGATTGAGACAGGTTCCATCACAGAGATGTTTGGAGAGTTTAGGACAGGGAAGACTCAGCTGTGCCACACACTCGCAGTCACCTGTCAGGTACAGTTCCAAACTTTGAAATGTCTTTTAAAGTCAGTACATTATTTTTTTTCTGTGGATACAGTATAAAACACGTCACAACTTTGTGTCTGCAGCTGCCCATCGATCAGGGAGGTGGAGAAGGTAAAGCCATGTACATCGACACAGAGGGAACCTTCAGACCAGAGAGGCTCCTCGCTGTAGCTGAGAGGTGAGTCAGCTGTCTGTGCTGTTGTTCACCTCCTCTGAGAGTAAACCAGTGATGGCGTTGTGGATTTTGATTTAATGTTTCATCTCTGTGTCGTCAGGTACGGGCTGGTCGGCAGCGATGTTCTGGACAATGTGGCCTATGCCCGAGCCTTCAATACGGACCACCAGACCCAACTGCTCTATCAAGCATCAGCCATGATGGCAGAGTCCAGGTTTGTCAGCACAAATTGTTGTGTAAATGATGTGAGGTAGAAATATGGACAGAAGCATTTCTAGTAGATATCTGAAGACTGTCAGTCACCCGGGTCATGGTTCTCCCAAAAAGGTTGTAATAATATAATAGAGGTTGAAGTGTCTTCACAGAACTAACACAAGTGCAGTTGCCACTGAAACCTTTTGAATAGAATCAAACCCGCTGAGCTTCGTTGATTTCTGCAGTGTTTGTACCAGGGTTCAGGAGACACTTCGTACTAGTAAAACATGGCACAGACGGCCATGTCAGGCTCGGGTGGGAAAAACACATCATAGTCCACACTCTGTTGTAAAGGAGCCAAACTGGTTACTAACTACATTACCCAAAATACTATGTGCTGTTTCCACCACTGACATGTGTCCCAGTATAACGCCAGCTCACTGTGTCTTTGTGTGTCAGGTATGCTCTGCTGATCGTGGACAGTGCCACTGCTCTGTATAGAACAGACTATTCAGGCAGAGGAGAGCTGTCGGCCAGACAGGGACACCTGGGGCGTTTCCTGCGGATGCTGCTTAGACTGGCAGACGAGGTGGGCAGCTGGCCTGGGTGCATGTGGACTCACTGTCCTGGTTGTCTCATGATTGAACTTGAATATGTTTCCGACCTGTGTCACAACAGTTTGGCGTTGCCGTGGTGATAACCAACCAGGTAGTAGCCCAGGTGGATGGAGCAGCCATGTTCTCTGCAGATCCCAAAAAACCAATTGGGGGCAACATTCTGGCGCACGCCTCCACCACGCGGTGAGTGAAGAAGTTGGTTTCTCTTCATCCCTGCAGCCGACTTGCTTTGTGAAACGTTCTGAGACGACACTCTTGTTGCAGTTTGTACCTGAGGAAAGGCCGAGGCGAGACACGGATCTGCAAAATCTACGACTCGCCCTGCCTGCCTGAGGCTGAGGCCATGTTTGCTATCAACGCTGACGGAGTGGGCGACGCCAAAGACTGAGCGGGTGGAGAGGCAGGAGCAGCAGTGCATGGTGGGACATGTTCTAGCACTCCTGCTAACTTGTTTCTTGGACTGTTGAGAAACATTACTGCCTTCACACAGAACACCAGACTCATGGGTACGTGAGATGATCCCTGGGGGGGAGGGGTGAAGGTCAGGACATAATTTGAATTAGATTTTGTCAGGCTACATGTGCAGCCGTGAGGGGGAGAAGTTTACTGTCACGCTGCAACAAAGGAGAAAGGAGGATATATTCTGTTATATTTAGACCTGCTGAGATTCTACATCCATGTCCTCACGCAAATGTCCTTTCCTTGTAGTTGAGAGCTCTTTAATATGTAACTGTGTCATAATTATGAGGCACTATGTTGAAATATAGGCTCTCCAATTTTTTCCTTGGTTGAAGTTCACAGTGCAGTGGTTCAAAAATGTAAAAAGCATCTTCAACGTTTGAGCCTTTTCTTTGTCACTTTGATATAATTTCCCAGTTATTAGATCTTTTCTGTTTCTTTACCTGATCTTTCTGTATATAAACTTCATAACTAAATTAAACGTCTTACTTTTACATTCACGTGTGTCAGCTGTGAGCACCAGCATCGTGAGGGGTTTGATGCTGTAAGTATTGTGCATCAGCCACAACATTAAAACCAATGGGTGAAGTGAATAGTGCTTCTGTTGTGGTGAAATATATGAAAAATACATTTTAACATCACAATGACTTTGGGGAAGAGATGGGAGCACGATGCACCCCCACCTCACAGCACTCAAGGAGCCAAAGCTGGGTAGGCAGCACAGGTAGAACTACACGTCACGCAGGTGGTTTTAATGTTATGGGTGGTTGATTCGTCAGGGAACGATACAAATACATAAACAACATTTATTAAATGTGTCTGTAACCTTCAGAGTGGAGGCGGAATATAATGTGAAATCACATTTTACTTGATCACGATTTATTCACTCAACAAGGACGGAAAACAAAGTTATGTTTGATCAATATAATAAAATACTGCATCTTCACTTTTACTGCAGAGCAACAGGAATGTGGAAACACTCAAAAGCAGCTAAAATGCCCTCCAGAGAGAATTAGTGAACAGTCACTGTCAGGTTACTGATGTTGCAAAGACTGAAAGCAGCTGCTCATCACTAGTGTCAGTCATCTCCACAAAACGTGTCCAACTCAAAAAGAATTATTTTTACTACACCGGAGACGTTCAGTCATATTTGTTCTAGTGATTCTTAAAAACTCTGTCCACATTAAAGCTCTTAACACGTCCCTGAACAAGGTGACTCCAGGTTATTTAACTGTCTGTAACACCTCTCTGCCAAAGACCTGGACCTCACTAAAGGGAGGGGTGAACTGATCCTTTAAGTATTCCTGGTGCTGAATAAAAAATTAATTAATCACTTATTAGACAAAGGAATAGTCTGGAAACTTTCAAGCTGGTGTTAGTACATCTATATCTATATCTTTGTTGCACTATTTCTCTTTCTCTGAATATCAGTCTGTTGAATATATATATATATATATATATATATATATAAAAAACTCAGCTAAACCATGTGAGAGTTAGCAAAAAATAAATAAACATCAGTAAATCATTTCACAGTGACAGTATCTCACACACACAGAGGGAGGGAGGGAGGGAGAAGAGAGGCCCTCACAGGGCTGCTCAGGCAGAGGTAACTTAAGAACCCTAACACACGACGGGGTGGATTACGTCCGTTTCGTCAGTGACTCCCAGAGAGAATTAGTGGGCCATTTGATCCCATCCTAGTTGACGATCGCTGATTGGCAGCCTGACCAACCAACCAGGGTCATGAACTTAAGTGGCTCCATCTGCTGGATCTCAGAACTGAGCTGTTTGGATCTTTCTGTCAGTTGAGGGCTGAAGTTGAGCCTCCAGTTTATCTTCTTCTTCCTCCTTGAAAACCAAGAACAACAATGAATGAAACATGCCTAAATAAATTAAATGCACAAGTGCTTACAAACACAAGGGTGATCCTACATCATAAGTGTCTGAAGGCGTCTTCAGGGCCAGCTCAGTCCAGTTTGTGGCCTCAGAGATGTTCCCGAGCTCCATGTGACACTATGAGCAAACATGTTGATTATAATGAGTCCCCACGATCAACAAACGATGAATGACACATGTCTACTTAACGTCCCTCCCCGTCATGTGTGTTATGTAGGTGTGATGGGGGTAGGGGTGGATCTGACGCCTTACCTTTGCGATGTAAAGTCTCACTGTCTTGGAGAAACCTGGGCTGAGCTCCTCTGCCTGGACAAGGGAAAAAGTTGGAATAGAAAACGAACAGGTGAACCTAGAGCCACGTTGGCCTTTGCATTGTGGGTAATGAGCTCCCTGGTGGTAACAGGTGCCTGTATTTCCTGTTATTAACGTTTAAAAAGCACAGTATGTGTTTGATTCCACTTGCAGTGCATTGAGGGTCAGCAGGCAGCACAAGACCATTGACATGGTTTTAATCTGCACTTAAAAGCTGCAAATGAGTTTGTGTTGGACTCCACCTGCTTACATGCTTCTCCTTATGCAGCGCTCGTCTGGTCTCTGTGTTAGTATCTAAGAAAGAACTTTTGAGGGTGGTGCAGGAGTTGAAAAACATTAGTTCTACTGAGGGCGTTTACTCATGAGCAGGGCTGACACGCCCAAAAGATAAGGGGGCAACCCTCACGTGTAATAAAGCTCGGTCCCAATAAACTCTGCAGTGCTTCATTTGTGACGTGAACTGGGTCTGACTTCAGTCTGGTCCCATTAAAACCTGCATGTCTGAACTAAGTGGCCCCTGGAGCCTGGGTCTGACCTGGACAAACACCGACTGTCTTAGTCCCTCTTCGCTCTATAATTTCACTCACTGTCTATAAATGTTTATAAACGTCCACAATGAAAAGAGCAGTGTGCTAGCTATCCCACGATTCCGTGCTCTCCTTTTTACACATCTGTGGGAGTTTACCTTCAGGAAGTACTCGAGGGCGTCATGCAGTGTGGAGGAGGGGGGGCTTTGGTAAAGGGCAGCAGCTGCCTTCTTCTCCAACCAGTCCAGGGTGGCTATCTGCAGAAACAGAGCAGATGCTGCTGTAATTTAGATGTTTGAATGAGGAAATCAGCATCTGATAAGACCCCCCCCACTGCCCACCTTACCCCATAGCACCATTTACCCAACAGGTAGAAACACATGGGGTCATCGTCTCTGAGGGCGATTGCTCTGTCCAGGTGCTCCTGAGTGAAGAGAAGATGTCTTTCATGTCTACACCAGCTTAACCATTCAAACTAAACCAAATCAGCGTCCCTCTGCGTTACCTTCAGCATGTGGCTGCTCTTCAGTTTCCCGTGCATGCTGTCATGCTCACAGGTCAGTCCCGTCAGCACAGCGAACCTGCAGGCAAACACCCAACATCTGTGACATCTATTCACCACAAACTGGCGGCCATTAGCTCAAAGTTCAGCGACCCTCATCTTACCATTTGTGACACTCTGCGTTCAGTCCGTTCTTCTTCAGGGCAAGCTCCGCCTCCTCTAGACCTGCAACACAGACTCACATTTTATTCATCAAAAAACACGAGAAGTAAATGAGTCTAGTTTATTTTACCTCCGCCACACACCGATGCACTGAAATGGTTCTACTGGTGCGTTACCTTGTTGTGCATACATCCTCTTCTCTTGTTTGTCTTCAGTGGACTTGTACATATCAGTGTAAGCTCGAGCCAGTCGCCATAGAAACTCCCTGCTGTCTCCATACTGAGGATACAGGATGAGAAGAACTAGTCATCACATTATTTTTGACCCATTACAGATGCTCACCCAACACCATTTATGTTCTGTTCTGTTCTTTGAATATTAACACTGCGTTAATGGTCTTAAGACTGTAAGCACTAGCCTTTTGTTTTTCCTCACCTCTGCTCTGTTGTCCAGCAGCAGTCTAAAGCCCTCTGCCTTTAGGCTGACACCTCCTGTGTGGAGGATGTCACTCTGAGCCAGGAGGAGAGCCAGCTCCCCACTGGGAACCTCTGTCACCTGCTGTAGCCTCCCTTCATCACCTCCCTCCTCGTCCAGCCCCCTGTCTTCTTCCTCATCTTGAGAATCTTCTTGCCGGAGGGTAAGGACTGTGGCACAGCTTCTGTCCTCCTCTTCTTCGTCTTCGGACTCCTGCTCAGGCTCCGGCTCGCCCTCCTCTCGGTCTGTGTCCCGGTCCGTGTAGTCTGACTCAGCGTAGGCTGTGGAATACCTGGGACAAAAATATGTAAAAGTGGTCTAAAGGTGAGGCCGGTTTAACCTTCCCACACCAGCAGGATTCAGCTGGAGCCGCTCAGAGTGGGATACTTAGTGTTAGCCCCAAACAGCACTATTTAACAAGCTCTAATTGTCTTACAGCCGTTAGCAGATGAAGCACGTTAGGAAGCCAGTTACATGTCCTCAAACCTGGAGCATTCTGCTGCTACAGCATGTTACTTTACGCGTCTTTCACACATCACTGAGGTAAATGACTTAATGACCTCATGTGTCCTTCAAAGCTGCACTGCTTAGTATTTTCAAATGACAAAATACACCTAAACAAACACAAGTGGACAGTGATTTTTCACCCCCCAACCCGTGTCGTACCCTCCTTCGCTGGTCTCTTCATAAGTGCTGTCTACACCCTGGCTGGCAGTGAAGTAGATGGAGCTAGAGCCGGTGGAGTCTGTGCGTTCTCTGTGAACAATATGTCGCCGTCGACGCAACCGCTGACTGTCCTCAACTCCTTTTCTGAAGGTGCACAAGAAGAAATACACAATTAAGAGAATACAGCTCTACTTGGAACGGTCTGTGATGTTTTCTCTGCAGTTTAGTCTCATGCATTTGAAATAACTGTAACTAAAAGGAGGAGGGGGCTTGGTTTTGGTTGGTGTGATTTAGTTGCAAGTTTTTCTAAGAAGCTTCAGCTCAGCACTCACTTGACATCCTGGATGATCTGCAGGGCAATGTCCTGCAGGCCACCCCTCAACTCAGCCACCTCTGAACGCAGAGAGGACACGCAGGTCAGCACCTGGTCCAGTTGGTTCCTGAGCTCCAGCTGTTGTTCTGGGGACAGGCCCTGCACTACTGCCTCCACTGCTGCCAGGGCCTGCTGCTGGGCCTCCTCCTCTGAAGGAGACAAAACATGTTACACATGTGGGTTTAATCTTGTAGCTCTAAACGTAGCCTATCACCACCCTAACATGAACATTTGTCTATTTTCTCCTGCTTTTAGCAGCAGACAAATAAAGATAATAATCCAATTAGCATCTCCTAGAACTGATGGGATATATAGTCCCCCCAGCATATGCCAGATTTGGCCCAGAGCTCCATGTTCACTCAAGACAAAGTGGGCACAACAAAAACAAGAAGCAACAACTCTGGTAGAAGGTTACGTCATTTAGACTACAAAAACCGGGGCTACGGGGTGTTTAAAGTCTTGTACCATAATAGTTTTTACATACATTTTCAGGTTTTAAATAAAAAAAACAAACAAATCAAGAACCTAATCTAACCCAGTTTGTACGAGTTACCAGTGCCAGGCGGAGCTGGGTCTACCCACCCTGTGCGTCCAGCGTCGCCCGCAGCAGCACTGCTCCATCCGCCTCGTTTAACAGCCGAGGAGCTGGCCGAGTCTCCATGACCAGTCTCTGCGGTCTCCTCTTACTGATCTCCCGGTATATTATGAGGGCAATCAAACCCAAGCCGGCTGTAGCTCCGACTGCAAGTCCGATTAACCCGTTCCTGCCTAGCGGCACGTTCATGTCTCCACAATAACTCAGCGCTAACGTCACTTACTTAGTTACGGCTCTCACTTTCATTTGTATCCGACCATTACTGACTGTAGTGAACCTCGCGGTACCAGCGAGACGTCTTCAGCTTCTTCACACAAATGTAACGACGTTGCTTCGTAGTAAAGTTACACGGAGGAACGTATGCTTACCAATCACGGTAGCCTAAGGTGTAGCCTGTCGCTGTTACTGCGTTCACTGGCTAATAACACACGGACAATATTTAATATGATTAATGCAAATGTTTAAATGTTCCTTCTGGAACTCGCGAAAATTTAGTTATTAAGAAAGAAAAACGCGTCTGCTGCTATTATTACAAAACGTCCAAACGTTATTCTGCTAGCAGACCACAGATGCTGTGAAAATATATAACACAACGTAACGTTAGCTACATCGCATCAGCACCAACTACGTCAACGCGGCGAGCGCGTGGGGAAACGATTTCCGGTTTTCATTTACAAAATAAAACCTGTTGCCAACCCATTTCCGCCCGGAAAACAAAATATAAGCCCACAAAGGAGGAAGGCCGAGCTCCGATCACACAAACCCCAGATGGCGTACATCTTATCCCTCCGCTGCCTCTGCTGACGCGGTCGACAAACCTGAGAGCTATACTGATGCGATGGAAGTTCTTCCAGGACATTGTTGCACAAAATATTGAATGGCTTTTATTTTTAGCCCAGGGGGTTGTGTTGCCTCATCTCCAGTCTGACTCCAGCAAGGATTAGCAACCCAATAGAAGCCCATAGCTCCTTCTCATCTATATCTCTCCAGTCTGTTACTGTTTGTCTCCCCCTGCAGATTCAATTCATATTAATCCATCTTTATTTATATAGCGCCAAATCATAACCAAATTAATGTAAGGGCACTGTGCATAGCATGCATTTACAAGATTCGTGTTCGTAATGATAAACTCAATACTTTCGTCAGTAATAAAATGGTCAAAGGATGTCTTTGGGCTGCTGATCCTGGCTTTGGCAGAACGCATTGGGCCTGAAGTCGGAATAGGTGGTGGCAGGGGGTTGCAGCCCAGATTAGATTCAGATTCAGATTCAGATTTTATTTGTCACATGCACAATCATACACAGTACAATATGAAGTGAAATGCTTGTACAACTGACAGCGACCTCAGAAACATAAAAGAAATATAAAAGAAATAGGGAACAAGAGGAACACAATAATAAAAAAACAATAATTCAGAACACAAGTCAAAAAGAACAATAGAATGTCTAGTTCAGAATGTCTACTTTACAATAGGGTATCTAAGTAGGTGGAGTGCAATAATATGTTAAGTAAAGTATAATATATTAAGTGAAGTGATTTGGTAGGTGTATTGTAGTATAGTTCAAATGATGCAAGTTGATTGTCAGCGTCTGTGGGGAATGACTCTGGTGTGTGCAGTATCTCGTTCAAGAGCCTGTGGGTCCGGGTGTG
>JAUMTR010000016.1:1744792-1827476 GCA_032270685.1 Microctenopoma stevenorrisi
ACAGAAATAATGAAACTGTTTTCAGATGTAAATTTATAATTTGTGACATGTTAATCAACAAGAATATGTATAATTATAATGGTAAAAATCGCAATAGATAAAGAATATTTATTTCCATAAAATGTGGTTGTTGGTATGACAGCCATCTTGATAGAGAAAATAAATAAAGTTCCCATTATGCAAACCCATCACATGATACATAACTGGAAAGCCCAGGATGTCCTCTACAGAATACTGAATTAGAATGAATTAATGGGATAACTCCAAATACTTAGGGAGAATACAGGTGAACAATATGTCCACCATAAAGGACATAAATGAATGGGCCGGGTCTCAGGAGGATAAAGCATAAATACTCACATGAACGTCTACATTACGACAGATTTACTAAATAGCACGTAAAATGCTTATTATACCACTGTACAAACTTTTCAAAGTAAAAAAAAATTAAAGAATAAGGTCAACTTAAAAAGTTTTTTTCTAAAGCAACTGGACTTGTTTGGTTTCTTGACGACGTTTCACCTTCCATTCCAGAGGGCTTTCTCAAGTCTGGCCTGAGAACCTTCACAGATAAGAATATATTAAAAATTATTAAGTGCAAGCTAACATGCAAGCAAAGAATTATGTTACATACATACATACATGAGTGTGAATTTTGCAGTAGGAAAAAATACATACATACAAAATACAATGTATAGAATATTAACCTGTAAACTACTGTTTGGTAGTTGATAGGGACTGCAATACAATGCTCTGATGACGGCTGTAGAAACAGCTGAAACATTAGCGGGGAGAAACAACAAACGTTTTCAATGTGTTTTAAAAAAAAAAGAATCAAAGATATAAGACAGGGACATCTGTGTCTCTTGTGAGCCAATGCAGTGAGTGGGATGGACAATGGCTTTGTGTGTGTCATTTTGCTGACAGTGACAGATGCCAAGAATGTGACCAACAAAAATGAACAATGATAACAAGAAGAACGTCCAAATTATAGCTGCAGAACGTAACATTATTTTAATATTGTATTTTAATAAAAAGATCCTCTAAAACTTGTGATATTGTTGTCACATGCTATCAAGGGTTTGTGTGAGTGAGATTCAACGAACAGTTTGACAACAGTACAGAGATATTCCCTTCCAAAGGTTTTTTGAGAAAGGCTCATCTCTCTAACCAATCAAAGTTCAGCATCAGGTGGTGGGAGCTCATGGCTGTCAATCAATGCACATCAAATGTACTGTTCCCCTCACACAGAGGTTTCAGACATCTAAATGGATGATGAACAACGGTATAAGAAATACTCCGTCTAACTCTTTTCTACTGTTTATATGATGTGTTTTAAATCTAACAATTCTAATGTAAATTACAGTCTGCTGAAGTATTAACATAGCAGGGTATGATATTTGCCACTAATTGAGTTGAAGTATGCAGCAAAGTAGTACCTCATTGTTGCAATAGAACCCCTCAGCATACATAATAATGAGATGAAAAATAAAAAATAACCTTGAAGAAAGGCAAACTAAGACATACAAAATTTGTATTTTTTTTTAAACACAGCCTTAAAGTGGAATTTCTCCCCGTTAATAGAATCAAAGCATTGATTTTGCCTTTATTGCACTGTACATGACCTTAATTCTGACACCAAGTAAGCTTGTGTAAGTTTAAAATTATTGTAGTTAAGTTAAACAAAGGGTGCAAATCATATTACCAAAAGGAATGCAGTCAGACCAGATTATTAACAGAAACTTGGCTTCCGCACAGGAAATGCTTCAGGCATAAGTGACCTGACCAGTTTTTTACATCACTACAAGCTTTAGAAAAGTCTTGCTTCATCTTAAGTATCATAATAATAATAGTTTAAGAATAGTTTTGTCATTTATTCAAATGCTTCACTACATTGATTTATTTACTTTGTGTTGCTATATAGTGAAATAAAGTGAATAGAAATGTTTTCAAAAAGACTAGTCATAACTGATCGAGCACAAAATATCTATTCTACTTTGTATAAATACACTTTTTATCATTTAATCATGGTCTTTTACTAGTAAGACAGAACACGTGATACATTGAGTGTGCTGAATTACACCTGTTTGTCATACAATATGTACAACTTTCTTTCTTTGATTCACCAATGCTGATTATTAAAATTTGGGATGCAACACAGTCAAGGAGGACAAATCTGTTTTTAGGTGGATCTTCTTTGAACATGGTTCATAACAAAAAGGTAAACACTTAGACCTAACTGAAAATGGAAAAACTACAAAGAGAGAAAAGACATTTTAAATGTTAAACTATGAAAGACAAATGTGGTGTCTTTTATTGTGACGTGGGGGCTTGATTTGAGCAGACGCAGTGACCTCGTTATTTGTGGCTGCGGCCCTGCAGCCTGTGGTCCGGCCTCCTTTGGGTTTTCTCCGCCTTCTCCACTTTATAAAAGCAGCGCAGCGTCCAGTCGGAGGAGACAGACCAGTCGTAGTTATGAATGGATGCATTGTGGCAGAGCGAGGTTGCCGTCGTTTAGTCTGTCCAGTTATCCAGTGTCAGTCTTCCAAAGCTTTGTGGTAGCGTTTAAACCCGGTGCGCAATGAGGGGACCGTTTTCTAACTCCAACAACAAAGAAAAAGCAGTGATAATGTGCGACGAGTGAGGACTCCAGGATGAGCCTACGCGGAACAGGTAGGACAAACAAGTGCAGCTCTGGTCTCCACAGTAACAACAGTTTACGTCACTAATAAACTCTGTAGAAGTGTGTGGCTCGTGCGTCTTCATCACCTTCAAGACTGCCGCCGCTGCTGCTGCGCGTGAGCCAACTTTAGTTTGTTGAAGGGCGGTGCAGAATTTGCTTGGACCGGCTCCTTCACTGTTCATATAATCCTACAGAACAGCGGCCTGTAGCTGAAACTTTAGCCGGGCGTGTTTTTGGTAAAAATAATAATTTCCTACCAACCTCTCAGGCGACCCTGCGCAGGAATGCAGGTCCTCCCCGCCGCTGCCCGCTGATCACGTGCTCAACTCTGGAGCGGTGTTATTCCCTGGTAGGTGTTGGTCCACTACACTGCCTGCTCCACAGGGCTTCATGTCTACAGTACCAAGTGCTGACTACACAGTTTTAATTCATGCTTGGAGAGTAGTGGTGTGAAAGTGACATTTGTAGTTATTAATTCTTGAATAAAGTGTTTAAATATTGGCTATGGCCATATTATTTTCAGCTGTTGGCAATATATTTCTTTCATGAACACTGTGAATTTTGCATTGTCCGTCTCCACAGGTGCTTTTGATCAACATGGCTGCCATTTGATTGTGTTCCCAGTGGAGGGACAAGGCAGACTCTCGTCACAGCTCAGCAAAGCAGAAGTGGTAGACTTCATAAATTACTTTCTTCGTCTGCACAAGTACGTGGAGCCAGACAGACGTATTGTGCGCATGTGAGGTCGGGGGACTGTGAGAGATGCACTGATGTTTGCATTTTCTGCTCTACAGCAAGAAGCAGGAAAAGGAGAGCCTGGCATCAGTGGTGGCTGATTTGAGGCATGCTTCCCTTCCTGAAACCAGGTTCATCGCTGAGACTCTGCTTCTGCTTGAGGTATTGACACGGCTCTATGTGGTGCTGCTGTAGATTTGCCCTGGGCATTGTCATTTCCTCTGGAGAGAGACAGAGACACGTAAATCTAGCCCAAAGACTGAGAAGAATGTTCCATCCTGAAGACTGCGTTCTTTACTGAGGCTGAAAAGATAAGACTGGCGTGGGGGTGGGGGTGGGGGTGGGCAGTCACATGGACCACTTGCTTACGTGGTTGGTTATTTAATAGAGAAGCCTCAGTGAAATGACATTAAATGAGCACCAGTGTGTGGGGATCTTACACATTTGCAACCACATCGACTTGAAGTAAATACGACTTGTTATAGTTTTTGTGGTCGTAGTTCTTGGCCTGCTCTCAGTGTGCATACCAGCGTGTGTATTTATTGCATTTTATTTTATAATTACAAACTGCAACGATGGGGGAAACGACCTCAAAACTACTTTTTTCTTAATTTATGTGTGTGGTTGTCTAAATGTTCAGATTCAGGGCGGGTTAGTATCAGGGTGTCAGAATGTCTAGAGTCAGTGTTGTCTGTCAAATTATAAGTGTGAAAGAGTAACATTGTAAATATTTATCTGGTAGGATCGGTCTTGTAGTTGGAACTGTTGAAGCGGATTTAGTGTTGGTCATGTTGACAGCATCAGTGATTTGGTTGCTTCTAATGTTGATGTGGCCTCTGTTTTTTAGGAGCATAAACGCACCGTCCACAGTGTGTACATAATTCAGCCCAAAAAGAAGGATGTGGCTAAGCTGCTGCTCAAACTACTGGCTCCAGCAAAAACTCACACTGCGTCTTTCAAGGTGACTAAAGCCACATTTAGGCATTTAACCCAGATGGGACTTCAGTGAGTAACGTGGACTTTATCTGTTGCAGAGAGTGGTTTTGAAGGAAATCTCTGAGCTCTCCAACTACATTGACAGAAGCCAGCTAACGGCGTCGCTGGGTGGCTACTTTGTTTACTGTCACCAGAGCTGGGTATCCTTCATTAAGGTAACGTATAATAACAGCATGGCAGCTTTATACGGTCTCCATGGAAACCAGAAGTTAAGGCTGCGTAAAATCATGCGAGGAGATACAATATCTCCTAAATAGTTAAGTTTAGTATCAAGTCATTTAAAACATCATCACATCAAAGCAAATAAAATATTTATTTGACATAGTCATACACGGTACGATATGCAGTGAACCAACTCTTTCCATAAATATGTATAAATAAAATGGTTAACTAATTCTATTTAACAAAAAATGAAGAAAATATGTAGATTTTACATTTTATACTGTACTTTGTTTGGGTCTAGTTTCTACGCTTGTTTAGATTAAATAGCAATTTACTGATATTCATCTTCATGATGGTTCATTGATCTGAGGCCCCTATAATTATTTGCCATGTAATGTGTATCCAGTAAATTCAAGCAACAAACAAACACCGTTCTCCAACCATTTTGTCCTCCTGTCTGTGAAAAGCACAACGGAGTCTAATTCACTGCAGAAATTATGAAACAGTCTTATGATCAGCGTTCAACAGAGGGTAACATTGTGCTGCTGTCCTCAGCAGCTGGTGCGAGTGTGCATGCTTGGACTGACTAGGTTATTCTACTTATGTCTGAAGTAACCCACACATTTCTCCATTTATCTGCTGTACAATACTACAGGCAAAATATTTATTCTCATCATCAGAGCGTGCTCGGCTCACTCAATCAGAAGAGGTTTTCATTTGTGAATCCATTCATGAGATCCTTTCAGGCGGCCTGCGTCTATTGTCGGTCACCGTGGTGAAGCTTGTGCAATTGCTGTGCGTAATCAGCTGACCTCATTAACAAGTGAATGGAGTTCTGCTTTCCATGACATTATACATTCAGTCATGTTCCATGGGTGCATTTATTCCCTATGTCAGGATTCATTAACCATGGCAACTCTCTGCTGTAGCAGACCTGATTAGGGTGCAGGCTACGTTTAAGGAGAGCAACCCTAGCACCAACTTCAACATGTTCGGTGCGGCCTCTGTCTCATTGCTTACAGTGCACCAAATTCCATTCAGTGCTAATGAAGCTCAACGGTGTCAAAGACCCCCACCCCCAACTATTGTTGTGTAGTTGCAGCATGACGCAGATTCAGGGATGAATGCTCACACTTGACGATTTAACACACAACATGAATCAAGATCTTATGATGACGGTGTTTAAAGTGCCCCTTGCTCTGTGCTGCTTCCTGAAGGAGATGGACACGTTTGTACGGGAATTCCTGTCCGTAGTTCAGCGACTACCGTCATGCATCTCCACCCTGCAAGTTCTGTCCAGGCTGCCTCTGCCCACTACCTTCAGCGAGCTCCAACACTTCTGCTCCACCAACCAGGCCAAATTTCAACAGCTGAGAAGGTCGGATCACAACTCGTCTTCTACTCCTCTGGGCCAGCATGTGGTTAACTGGAATGTCTGGCTTCAGTCAAGGATTGTAATGACTAGAAATGAGAAATGAGTGTGTGTTCTGTATATGTATGTTTTGCTGTGCAGGGAGCTGGGCCTGGATGAGCTGCTCAGACACTGTGAGAGTGTGGTGGAGAAGCTGCGCCGCCCTGAGATGGAGCCGTGTTACCAAGCAATGGCGGGTACTGCCTTCTTCACCCACACCACCTTCGACATGCTCCAGAACTACAGCAGGTACTTCACACTGCTCAGTCACAGGAGAGTTCGGCTGCAGTCTTAATCCTCTGTAGTACAGTAAAGCTGCTCGAGCACAGCATTCAGCTGTGATGCACAGGAGCGGTTTACAGTTCAATCACGTGAAACATGACTTATGAGTTTTTTTGCAGAATGTTAAACTACAGAACACCTTTGTCCTCTACTACGCTTCACATTTAGTCCATTTAGAGAAAGCAGCGAGTGAGGAAACCAGGGAGAAAAGCAGCTGCAACAGTAGCTGAGAATAAAAATGATCACATATTGGCGTGTTTGCATTCTCCAGGATAACTGCAGCTGTGGAGAAGGTGGAGCTGTTGTGGCACCAGGCCTTTTCTAAGGCTCGTCTGCAGCTGCAGGTGTTCCAGCTGCGGGAGGATGCACTGCAGGTGAATCGAGTGTTTTGACTGATTTTAACTATACTTGAATCACAGATCTTCCCTCTCAGGTTTCTGTAAAGCCTCCCCTCAGCTTACATGTGGAGGAGGAAATGTATCATCGTTACTGTGGTCTTTCATGTTGCCATTTAATTTGAACTTGTCTCCATCTGGACACGTTTGCTCTTGCTTGCAGATCACGGAGCAGATGGAAAGGCTTCTTCAAGAGAAGCTCCAGCCTTACAAAATGGAGATCGCCAAGAGCGCTGCAGAGGCGGTGGTGATGGTGTCCCACTTTGAGACGTCCATTCACACTCCAGCGATGGTAGTCAACAAGTTTCATTACTTGTGTCGATCATTTTCTTTCAGCGTATTTGTGACGTGGCGTCCGTCTCCCTTGCATGCAACTTACCAGGCACTTGTTCGCTGCGCTGAAGATGTGATCCACACGTTGGCTGAGATCCTGCCGTGCGACGCTCACAGCAGGGAGCACTGGGTGCTGGATCTAGAGAGGCTGAAGGAGAAACTCCACTCGACCGTGCACTTCACTCTCCAAACCCTCAGAGCGGTTTTTCACTACCATCAGTACTACAACAAGGCAAGTGCTCTGCTGTAGCCTGAGGATGTGGCATCAGTACTGGAAGCACTGTGCGTCCTCAAGCTCCTCTTTGTCCTCGCAGGTCAACCGATGGTACACCCTAGTCCTCCGTGAGAATTTCCTTCAGGAGCTGTTGTCAGGTGTTAATACAGACCGCGTTCCCGCTCAGCGGCGGTGGAGGAACTGGGGATCCATTCCTGCATGGAGGCACATGCTGTTGGCGTTCCTGAAGAAGAACCCTGCTCCGAGTGTGGAGGAGATGCTTCATCTGAATCATCTGTCTAGTGTCATCCCAGATGATGACGTCCAGGAAAATGGCAAGCAGATGTCTCAGCGGTGAGTTTGAGAGGAGACGTTGTAAAGAGGAGCCTATGACCCTCTCTGTATTAGAATCAAGTTGTTCATTCAGGGATGCGATGACCACGTCATTATAAAATGAAAGACTTTATTTGCTTTACTATAACTCACTAAATGAGGCGTGGAACAGAAATACAACAGTGTTCTTATTTTCCTGTGTTCAACAGATGTATGACTCTGAGGAGACTTGTGACATCATCAGGACCCGTGGCAGTCGGTCACCTCCAGCTGGCGTTACAGTGGCAGTATGAGTTGCTGCGGAGTAGCAACATAAGTCAGACCCCTGGTAATGGTGCCAGAGGTGTCCAGGACAGTCCCTATGAGTCCAAAGTCAAATGTGAAGGCGGCAAGGAAAACGCCTGTGTTCCTGAAACCTCTCCTTCAGCTGTAGCGTCTGGGGTGATGTCAGCGGACGGGAAACCTCCCTCCCTCAGCTCATTCGACTCGGGCTTTGATGGAGCAGGGAGTAGCCCGCTGGAGGCCTGGAGAAGGAGAGAGGGCATGGAGAGTCTGTCTGGATTAGCTGGGCCCAGAGAGTCTGTAAGACCTGCCTTTAGTCAGCCTCACATCCACAAAGACAACGACACTAGCGTTTCAGATACTGAGGATCCTGCAGATGTGTTTGACTTCGGCTCTGTGGGGAACTCGTCTAGGGCGAGCATCCACATCGTCCCTAAAGTAACTGTGGATGTCCTCAACTTTGAGATCACAGTGAAGCGCTCAGCAGCATTACCTAATAATCCTTGGCTCAGCTTGCCAGTAGACAACCTGGAAAACTCTTACACAGTCACCATCACGCAGAATCAAGCACTGCAGGAGAGAGACCCACAGTCTCACGAGCCCTCAGATAACCGTCCTAATGTTAAGGCCAACCACTCTCCCTGGCCTCGAGATCAAGATGATCCTACACAGATGGAGATCTTGAGCAGCACTCGGAGCAGAGTGTCACAGAGCAGGGACCAGATGCTCCGTTCACAAAGCAATACGGAGGATCCTGCTCTAAGTCCCATCGCCAACATACTGTCCAGTACTATTACGGATGAAAGGGACAAGTCCACCTGCACCACAGAGGGGGTTCCTACTCTTCTCTGGGATTCATATGACCTCCATCATCAGAACGAGGACACTGTGGATGGGTAAGGCTTCTGTTTGGCGTCAGATTTAACCTTGGCGCATTAAGTTACAGATGTTCGACCAGTCTTTACGTCCCCGTGTTGCAGACGCAGTGTACTGTGAGATTTCTCACCTAAAAAGTTGAGTTCTTCTTGCTCATTAGGTCTGTGGGAGCAGTCGGACCAACGGACTCAGATGGTGTTTAGTTAACAAAATAAAGACATGCCTGATGGCCTTAGCTCTTCAGAACGTATGTTCAGCACCTGTAGACACGGCGCGCCTTGTTGTCCAGTGGAGCAGCACTGCTACAGAAAAAGAAACCACAGACTGGGAGCTGACCATCACCATGTGGAATTAACTTCAGCTTGTAGTATTTTTGCCATGTACCTGTTGTAAGTCTGACTTGATGTTTTCTAGCGGGATGGATCTCTCCCTGAAGGACTGGGATGTGAAGGAGCAGGAAGGTTTGAGGGAGGTAGAGAAGATGTTGGACAGGGCTGATGGGATACTGGAGGTAAGCTCGCACCACTTTGTCTAAAGATGTTTGGGTGATGCGGTGAGTAATGTCTGCGTCACGTTGTGGCTTTCCCTGCGGTCTATCTTACAACAGCTTGATGTGTCGTCATAAAAAATGTCCCGTTACAGGAGGAAGAAAGTGTTCTGGCTCAGGAAGCTGTGCTGGATGCGCTGCTGAGGTCAGAGGACGGGGATGAACACTGGCCACTGTGTTACACGGAGGACCAAAGTGCCATGGTACATTCAGCAGAGACCAACTTTACATTCCTGTGGATGTTTGATCTTTTACTAATGCCATCTTTAAGTTTCACATCATTTGACCAATTTATATGTTTCCATACTCATTCAATGTGTTCATATTGGCCTTTTAAAACTCCTGTTCATTATGCTTCATCTGCTTTCACTCATTTTTGAAGATGTCATCCAGTGAGTTAACTGAAGCTGGTGTTCTTGGCCTTGATGACTCCCGGTCAGCTGGATCTGTAAGGGAAGCTAAGGCTTCTGAAGCAGACACCATAGCATCTTACAGCAGACCGGATCTGCTGACGGAGCTGAAGGAAATCCATGTGCTGGATGAGCTGATCATCGAGGAGAACTTAAAGATCCACGAGCTCCGGAGTTCTCAGGAAAAGCCCAACAACCATCTTTCAGGGAGCAAAACTTTGGACACAAATGATCTGTCAAATGTGAGCGAAGAGAGGGAGACCTTCCGGTTACAGATAGAAAAGGAGGAAAGGGAGGTGGTGAAGCTTGAGAGGAGTCTGGACAAAGACGGTGCAAATAAGACTGTAAAGGGCAGAACTAGGAGGGTTGTAAAATGTTCCTCAATGGAGAAGGCTAGCGCTGGAAATCAGGAGGACCAAGCACTCTGTGAAGAGCTTTTATCAAACGGCAGTGACGGAGAACAGAGAACCTGCTCAGCGTCGCTGGATCAGGAGCAGGAGGTGGAGGCTTTCAAGGCTGAAGGAGGCTCTAATGTTAAAGAGGCTACACCAAACAATGTCGTGCCTCCCCGTCAGGATCTCACAGGCTCGGAGGCCAGTCTGATGATGAGCACCCTGGATATGGAGGAACAGTCTGTAGAGGTGGGAATTAAACCTCAGAGATGCATCGATGCGCAAGAATTATTTGGATCTGGTGCTGATCCTACCAAAACCAAACCAGAAGCTTCTCTAACCCCTGAAATGAAGCCCGACGATGGCGCGTTTGACCCGGGTGGAAAATCCATCCTTCCTCCTGTGCCTCAGCCAAGAAATGCATCACTTTCTCTGAACAACCTCGCAGATCAAACCCCTCATTCCCCCGAGCCGCTCCATCCAGGTCTGTCCTCACATGCTCAACATTTGGGTTTTGTGCAACCAGAGCTACAAGATAAAGCTGACTGCCTGCCAGAGAACACGAGTCCGGCCGAGAGTCGCGACTTTGTTCTCCATCCAAACGTCAAGGAACACGGCAGCAACAACAACAACAACAACAACCTCCGCAAGAAACGCCAGGAGTCTGAAATGTCCTCTGAAGACAAAGTGGCACCAGTATGTTTAAATGAGACGGCTCTACACCCAACTACAGAAATCAGGAGTTGGTCTGATTGTCTGGCTCCTGGCCAGCCTCTGGAGTTTGACCCTGGTGGAAGAGACGATGTCATGAGGGTGTCGGGCCCGGCGTCACCAGGGATTCAGGCCCAGCCAAACGGCAACGTGAGAGAGGTATCATGCTTATGCCTATGCTTCCACTTCTGCAGTTCATTCTGCCCAGTGGGAAGAAACTTCTTTGACTTGAATGTATTTCTCTCCTTTGACTGCAGGTGTCTTATTTTAAGACCCCCTTAGTCCTGGACACTGGCTCTGGTTTAATGAAAGCTGGATTTGCAGATCAGGACCTACCAAATGTTATATTTCCAACAATAATTGGGATTCCGAAATATGAGGTAGGTGTGTTATTTCTGTGTTGTCTAGATGTTTGGAGAAGTGTGGTGTTGTCTCTAGCCATCAAGTTCTGTCTTTGTAGGAAATAATGAGCGGCAACCTGGAAAGGGAGACCTACATTGGACATGAGGCTCAACACATGAGAGGAGTCCTGACTCTGAAGCACCCCATAAAGAATGGCATCATCCACAACTGGGATGATATGGAAAAAGTAAGGAAGCGGTCAATATGACGTGTGATGTCTAAAAGCGTTTGTAGTCCTGAAGTGGTCGCTGCCGTCTGCCACCAGTTTCCTTCACTAACTCCAAACTCACTTTGGTTTCAGATTTGGCATCACACGTTCCAACAGCTGTGTGTGGATCCCGAGGATCACCCCGTCCTGTTGACGGAGGCAGCCATGAACCCCATGGAGAACCGGCAACGCGCGGTGGAGATCATGTTTGAGTGTTTCAGCGTTCCTTTCGCCTACGTGGCCATGCAGGCGGTGCTGGCACTGTACGCAGCAGGAAGATCAACTGGTAACTTTGACGCGTCTACATCTGCAGCGTGAGCTTCGTGTTTAGCAACTTAGATTTAGAAATAACTCTCCCTTGTAGGTGTGGTGTTTGACTCTGGAGACGGGGTGAGCCACAGTGTACCTGTGTTTGAGGGGTACTGTCTACCTCATGCTGTGCAACGCTTCCCCCTGGCTGGGGCCGACGTTACCATGCAGCTTAAAAAGGTAGAAAACATAACGGCAGGTGTACACACAATGTAAAGTGACCTGTCCTGTGCGAACATCGGTCACATCATCTGACTCTGAATGTTCCTGATGTCAGACTAAAGACGTGCTGTGTACAGGTTCTGCAGGAACAAGGGGTGTGCCTGCGCACCACAGCAGAGATGGAGATCGTGAGGGAGATAAAAGAGAAATGCTGTCGCGTGGCTCTCAACTTTGAAGCCGAGCTGGCTCAAGAGGGATCGTCCTGCAGAGAGACGTATTACACCATGCCAGACGGGCAGATCGTCGCCCTCGGCACAGAGCAGTTCAGGTAACTGCACACGTCCTGTAGACGCTGCTTCAGATGGACAGTCAACACGCTGAATGTGGGACGTTATAAAGAAGTGATATGAACATATGTTTAGTTAATTTAGCTGTGATTATCCAGCGGATGCCTGCTGCATCGCTGCAGCCGAGAGTAACACGAGGAGACTGTGGTGGCAAACGGAAAATAAACCCTAACGGTGTCGGATAACGCCAGCAGAGCCCGGCTTTAGAGTAGACTCCCTATTAAAGGGCTGCTGTCATACGAGTTTTCCACTCCCCCACCCAGGGCCCCTGAGATTCTGTTTAAACCAGAGCTGATTGGAAGGGACCATTGTGGGATGCACGAGAACATCTTGAAGTCCATCCTCAGCACAGACATTGACCTGCGGCGCTGCTTCCTCGGAAACATTGTGCTGTCAGGTAACGTCTCTCACCTGCTCTCCAGCTGTGCCGCTCCAAACCTGTGTTGAATGGTTTCCTTTCCCTGTTGTTAAAGGAGGGAACACTCTGCTCGCTGGTCTGCCTGAGCGGCTCCAGGCAGAAGTTAAGGCCCTGCTCCCAGCCGACACGGGGCGAAGCGTGCGCGTCACCAGCCCCGCTGACAGAGACTTCTCGGTGTGGAGCGGCGGAGCGGTGCTGGCCAACCTGCCCACATTCAGCTGTGCGTGGATCAGTCGGGAAGAATACGAGGAGCACGGGCCACAGATCGTCTTCAGGAAGTGCTTCTGAGATGGGCCGCTGTGAAGTCTGCAGGCCTGACTCCAGTGTAACGTACTTTTATCTCACCAGCTGCAATAGACGCATGACGGTGCCCCAGTTTCTTCTGAGCCTTTGTGAAGCTTTTTAAATATTTAAATATTTTTTCCTCGTCATCTGTGTGAATCTTTGCACCAGCATGTTTCTGATCACAGGCTACAGACGTGAGATGCGTTGAGATCCACCAGTAAGACAAAAATGAAATTAGTTTGTCATGATATTTGTGTCTGTTGTCTTAAGCTCCCTGTTTGGAGAATGTGTTTGTGTCATGGGAATTTAAGCCTAAGGGTATTGATGTTTGTGTTGGAGGGAGTAGAATTGAAGCTGGCCTTTAATCGATGTCTGCCAAGAATCTCCAAGCATATATTAACATAATATCAAATTACTAAGTGAATCTGATCTAATAAATGGATTTTTATGTCGTACGTGGTGAAATTGGCATCAAATGATCACAGGGAGCGTTGGGAACACTTGCAGGAGTAAATGGTTGTCGTAACAGAATGTGCCTTTTATTTTTTGCAAAACATTCTTCTTTTTCTTTTTAAAATCAACCATTTCTCCCCTTCTAGCAATGGCCCTAACACCTGTGAAAGAGGTTTGCTGTTGCTGCGCTAGTGTGGACTGAGGAGTGAAATGAGGTGATGTTTCTATTCAGGTAGAGCTTAGACCGTGCCACGTTTTGTATTTGAACCAGTACATTCAGAGTTGTTCTTCGTGCTTGACTCTGAAGAAGAGAAACGGGTCTTTAACCAGGCATGACTTTCCAAACCTGCGCCACACTGGTAAGGTTCAGGCTGTTTGCTGGTTCACAGCTCAGATTTCATATACTTGGTAATGAAGTGAAGGTTTCTGATGAGCCGTGTTCTACAGTAGTGTGTTTTCTTTGGTCTTCCTTTAGCCTTGTCTGTTTGGATTTTTGTTTTATTGTGAAAAATGTTCTATTGGTGCCAAAATACTCTCTCTGCCAATGACTACCTATTTTTATTTATTTTACCTTGCATGGATTTGTGTTGCATGGAATTTTTTAAATTGCCTTTTGTATACTTGCATGTGGTTTTGTATCTCCTCTGTAAAAACACGTAGTTCTCATGTGACCTGAACCTCGGCTCTAAGGTGGAAAAACTGATAAAATGTGGCTGGAGGAGCTGAACAGGCTCCTCTTTCTGTCTAGCACTTCCTCCTCCTCCTCCAAAGTACTGTAACAGTCTGCACTGAATCAAGCAACTTTTTCGCTTAAACATGCTATTCATGTCATGTCTGTTTTTATAATAAATATTTTAATCTTCATTTGGTTTCTTTCACTTATAGAGTATTTTCTGCTTTAGAAGGGCATTTACATAATTTAGAGCAGGAAATAAATGACTCATGTCCAATGGAATTCTGCATCCATCCATCCATACACATCTAGTATCAGTCACGTGACTGGTAAAGCTGATCCTTGCTGATTTGCAGTTGAAGGAATTTTGTGCAAAAGGCTGCAAAGTTGTAAGACATCCACCAACTCATTGGAAACCATAATGGACTGAATGCAACAATCCTTCATAAAATGTAAATTAACAAATCTAATTTATTAGACACAGTTGAACCTGTGTAACAGTGTGGTATTGCTAAGTAAAGTAAAAGTGGAAAAACAACTGCAGTGTCCATGACAAGGAACGTTTGTTAGATGTGCACTTGTGGCGCCCTCTAGTGGTCGCTGTCTCACGGGTCCCGTTACCGTAGCAACCGTTTGTCAACGAGCTGCTGTGGTAAAAACTAGCTAAGTTCATCAGCACCAATAAACTGTCGGCTAGTTAACAGTTAGCTGCCTTCTGTTGGGAACAATGTCTCAGGCTCACGCAGAAAGCGTGATAAGAAAGATTATCCGTGAAATAGTGCATGAATGTGCTGTGAGGGGGCACGTTGTGTCCAACACTTTGGTGGCTTTTATGGTGAGTAAGTCCAGTCTGCGTCTGTTGTCTGTCAAGCTAACTAGCTAATGAAAAATAGGTTAGGCTCATTCAAATAGTGTAGGAATATGTAAAACTCTGAAAAGTTATCTCACCTCAAACACTGTTTTTGTAAGTTATTGAGAGTACACATTGAGTGACTATGTTTGAAACACATTATCAAAACTTTATTCTTTTTATGAACATCTATTTTTCAGGTGAAGGCAGTCGTATTAGATCCAAGAAATGGGTTCAACGTAGATCGGACACTGACTAAACAAGATGTCCAGAACCTTGAAGAGGTAACGTTAATGTATTTATTTATTGACTTGTATCTTGAAACAAAGCCACAGATTCAGTCTGGTAGTTATGTTAGTAAGTCAAAGTTAATATCCATTTTTTCCATTGCCCAGTGAATTGTGAGGTGCCTGCTCCTCATTCGATGGATTTACCTATTGTCCATCTCAGACAAATCAGCTGACACACAAACATTACAAACACAAAGAAACGTGCCAACACAAAGCGGGTGATTAAAGAGAATCACCCCTGAGTCACGTAAACATGACTTACAGGGTCACAGTACACGATACACATCAGTCCTTTACGGTGCACAAAACAAATCATTTACATCCTGCAGTTTATTCTCAGCGCACTCCAAGTAAAACATCATTGTAGTAAAAACACTTTATTCCAACAGCACTCAGGTGTGATATTATTGTATTTTGGCAGGAATTGTAGTAATGCTGGACTCATGAGGTGAAGGTCATTATTATATACTGTATGAAAATAAAAGATTTAGTCCATATAAAAACTTTTTACACAGTGTAAAATCCCTTCAGGTTGATAATACTCACAACAAGTGTGATCAATGGAAGCTACAGCTCTGTTTCTAATCTCCATTTAAAATATTTCTTGTAGCTGTGTCTGGAGAAACTCTTGGAAAAGTGCAGCCCATCGCTTGACACAATCAAAATGCAAGTGTACTTTGACATGAATTATACCTCTCGACGTGAGTGATAAAAAAGACATTTCTACTGATATTGTGTGCTGCTTTATTACGCTTAAACCTCAGTGTTGTGACCCTAAATAAAGCCAAAACGTTTGTTTTACATGAGAATGTCCCGGTGTGACATCTTCAAACAAAAGTGTGTGTTTTTGCAGATGAGTTTCTTGAGGAAATCCATCGGCTGGTGGAGTCCAAATTGAGTACAGCGAGCAGAGAGATCACCGACAGCAGGGTGAAAACACAGGAAGAATTAGATGTCCTGTACTGTAAAATCATCACTTACATCCTGCTCCGCTCTGGCATGGGCTCACCTACCGATGTCAGCACTGTGCAGGAGGCAACAGGTCTCACACTAACACATTCTTTCACTGTTGGATCTCACAACGTAAGCGATCTCTGTCGGCAGCTAGAGCGCTATCAGGCTGACCAGCAAGCCATATTACATGGCCAAATGTTTGTATTAGAGATGAATAACATTAACCAGGACTGATCACTCCCTCCCACCAGCACCGGACCTTGCTGAATTGGAGGGTTTCACGTCGATTGTGGCTAAATTAGAGTGAATTCCTGTTTGAAGCTGACAAACACGTGATGCAGTACTGTGTTGTACAAGTATCCTGACTCTTCATATCTCTTTGACCCAGTCGCCCTGCAGAGCGTCTTCCCTCTGACTGAGCTGGGAGCCTTCATGGTGCTCTTGAAGAAGGACAAGGAGCAGCAACTCAAAGAGCTCACCATGATTGTCACAGGGATCCGACTCTTCAACAAAGCCAGTAAAAAGGGAGAAGAGGAGACTGACCCCCGAGAGCTCAGTTCAGTATCCGCCCACATGCATGCTGTGTTCTTAGTTTGAAATGTTTTCTGTCGGTTAGTGTAACTATTACATGGGTGTGATGCTTTTAGGTAAAGGTTCCTGTAATGAAGAATAGATATTAATGCAGTTGCAGTCATTTTATATAAATTGTCTCTTTTTTTAAGTCAGTTTATTTGCTAATGATCAATACAGTCATTGATTATTGTAATACTTCCTTTTGCATACTCTGTGCAGTGCCCACAGGTCTAGATGAGGCCCTGTCAGTCATCAGGGAACGCATGGAAAAGGAGCTGGTTGTGTCTCAGCGTTTGGCGTGGAAATACACCGCTGTTCTGGAGAAACTAACAGACTCTGACAGTCCTCATGGAGAGAGTGATGTGTCCATCGTCCTGCTCAAGCAAGCGCTCTACAACGTCAGACAGCATGAAGCCTTCCTCACAATGTTACTGGTCAGGAAGCGCTAGCTGCTTTGTTACGAGGACAGAAGAATGTGTGTGTTGTGTCCTTAAGTCTGATAATTGTGCGTTCTCTCACCACAAGGCTGACGTACGTTTCTCCGCCAAGAACGTTGAAATGCTGCAGACGGAGCTCTCGTCACAGATGAAGTTGCTGAAAGATACTGTACAGTTAAAGACAGCTGTACCCACGGCAACGGTTTTTGTAAGCATGTTCCCACAATGTGACACACAAGTCTTTACTGCATGACAGCTACAAGATTCCTCATGTTTGTTTTCAGCCACTGTTCAATGCACTATCCAAGCTGTGGTCTGGACTTCAGGATGAGTTCGAGCTGCTGAACATCCTCTATAACATCATGCTCAATCTGCAGCCCTACCTCACCTCGCAGGCTCAGGCTTTTTCAGAGGGTTATGTGGACGGCCTGTTGGAGGCATCAGAGGTGAAGACGGATGAGCAGAGAATGACCGAGTCCTCAGGTAGAGCCCACGTGTTTTCCATCTCATAGAAAACTGGACCAAGCTTATCGACTGTTGATGCTGAATGTGTTTGTTGTCCAGGTGAGCGTATCGTTCCAGCTGAGATGAAGACACATGAATGGCTCCTGCCCGAAACAACGGCCGGTTTTACCGACCTGCCATTACAGTTCAATGGAGTCTGTGGCTACACGCTTGTCAGAAGAGACGGGCTTCTACTTCCAGGTGCTGTAGTCAGGATACACTGGTTAGATGTCAGGTCTTTCTCTGACGGTTTCTTATGGCTAAAGGCCTAAAATTTCATCTCACATCAACACATGTAAAGATCTCTGTGTCACAGCCTCATCAGTGTTTGGCTTTTCTTGTAAAAACATATATATACCCTATATATATATATATATATGTATATATATATACATATATATATATGTATCTAGTCTGTTTGGTTTTGAATACTTTACTTTATTTCCAGGAAATTCACACATCGGAGTCCTGAAGCACAAAGAGAAGTTTTATGTTTTCAGCTCTAAAAAAGCTGCCGTCGAATTTTCCTCCAGTCCAGACGACTACATTTCAGAGGTTGCAGAAAAAGCCAAGCTCTCCCCGGAACTCATTCAGCTCCTGAAACTCCACCAGCAGTTTTCCAGTGTTAGTCCATACGCTGAGGTAAGAGCAGCCTGTCTCTGCTAAACATCCTGAATACATGTGCTTAAAGCTACCAGCGTGAAAGATAGCATCACTGTGGCATTTTACAGATACAGCCGGGAGAGACTTTGCTGGTAAAACCCATCACGAAGTGTGACAGCGGCACACAGACCGACACCCACCCCGTGGAAACAAACATCGATAAGTTGTATGACTGGAATGAGTGGGAGCTGCGACGAAAAGCCATCAAGCTGGTGAGTCGGAGCTGTGTTTGTTCTATCACACACAAGTGCAGAGTTCTGTGCAACGCATTTAAGACAAAAATGTGTATTTCTGTGTTAATGTCTAGACTGATCTTCTGACCAAAGTCACACACTCAGCGCAGACAGACCTGAGTCACATGAGGCGGGAAAATGTCACTCAGACCTGGCTGCCCAAGGACGCTGCCTGTCAAAGCAAGAGAGGCGGCGAGAGCAGCGTGCCCAAACCCCAGACCTACCTGGCAGGTCTGAGGGGACAAAGGGACGGACGTGTGGTCAAAACCCACCTGACCAGATCTGTGGATGAATAATCAAGGTGTGCAAAAAGTATAGACTTTGTTAAATAAAGTGGAGTTAAATAAACGCTCATATAATGTGTCTTCATTTAGGTGTTGATGCTATGAAACACACAGCCCCATCAAGTCCTAAATGATTTACACCAGGCAACTTTAAATTCAAACTGCATACGACACAGACTTGTTCTCACGTGACACAGAAAGAATTGTCATTTGTGGCATTTTTCCATGGTGTACGCTGTCTCTCTCTCAGTGAGAAGAAGTGAAGGGAAGAGAAGAAGTGGAGGGCTGCGCCCCGGAAACCGTGCAGGGACAGTCTGTCTCCACTGGAACTTAGCTACGTGGTCAGAAAGCTATTAGTCAAAGAAGTGAAGGTATTTTATATTTGATGTTTTTACTGGTATATTTCATGTGGGCTGTGAAAGGCCTTGAGGTGCCCTCATCTGACCAGTCTGAATTCAAAGATCAAACCCTGTCACATGCTGATGCGAAGATTTAAGATTTAAAATATGACCAGCTGTCTCCAGCACTTCTTGAACACACACACACACACACACACACATCATGTATCCAACCAGAGACTGGGACGGTTCCCGGGCACGTCTACAATGATCATTGAACAAACGTACGAGGTATGTATCCATAAACATAATGCAATGTATGGATATGACGCCATGTAGGCTTTGAGCCTCCACCTGGAGGAGACACGGCCCACATCAGAGATTCTGAGCTGCACGTCTGAGGCCAAAGGTGCAAGAAGCGGCACTAAAGGAGGAAAAACGTACATTTTATCTGGCTTTTCTAGAGCAGAACATAATGTCTCTAGAGGCATGAGAAAACCCAAATATGAAGGAGCTAGAGTTTGGCAGCTACACATATATTGACTAATTGGCTCTGTTGCTTCTTACAGGGATGGATGGATGTCTTATTTTATATGATCTTATACCTTTCTAGGTCTTTTCCTACCTCTGTTTGTTATTGTGATTTTATTTTGTCTTGATTGTAAAAAGGTCGGTGGTGCTGCTTTTTGAGAAACTGAATCTTTCTGAACCACTGAGACCACTAAATCTGAAGCATATTGAAGTGTTCAGTGTTTTGATGCATTTGACACAGAAATGTCACCAACTGCTTGTCAAATATGACTTAATATTACATTTCAGTGGGTAAAATAAATCAGACCCAGATGACATTTAATTCAGATAAAAAGCATCTATATGCTGCTGTTTGTGTCATTTTGATCACGATAAGCTGTGAAATCTGATTTTTCCCTGGCCTGTCAAACACAGAGGACACATGAGTACGTCATGTATGTAAAGCTGTGCTGTCATCATTCACAGCCCTTTCGTTCTTTCTTTCTTTCATTTTTTCTTTTTTTCTTTCTTTCTTTCTTTCTTTCTTTCTTTCTCTCTTTCTTTCTGTTACAGACAGGACCTGGGAAATATAAAAAAGAGAGAGAGAGGGAGAGAAAAAGAAGGAAAAGGTGGGAGGAGGGGAGAAAAGATAAAAAGGAGGAAAGAGAGAGAGATGGAGACAATCTGCTTCAATACCTGTTGGAAAGAAAAGAACAAACAGCAGAAACACAGCAACAACCAATATCTGTATTAATTACAGTATTTAATAAATATTTGTTATTGAACAGCACAGTACTAATATACGATAAGTTTAGAGACAGCAGCTGATCAGGACAGAGTGTGTGAGTGACCTGATTATACCTCCCTGTGTTCACCTGAGTGCACACCTGTGTGTGTTATAAGGTTCCTCCATGTAAATGTCTAATAGTGTAGTAGTGTGTGCGGGGAACTGAAGCGCCGCTCCACAGGAACCAAAGCAGAGACAGAGGAGACAAGGGTGCCAGAAATTCAGCGACCCCCCAGGATACCTGAGTCCCAGGAAGACCCACACAGGCATATCTGTAGCCCCTACCCAGACCAGAGCGAGTGAGACCTCCGGATGGAGGTCAACCGGCAGCCACTGCGCAGAAGCCCCAAGAGGCCATGGCGGTAGTCGTCTGCTCCAGACCTACACTTCAAACTCGCCCTGCATTTTGAGCTGTTTGGGGGCCCGGCGGCAGGGAGAGGGGGCACACGGTCAGCGTGGGCCTCCTGTGCGAGTAAGACACCCTGCTGGGTATCGGACACACATGTGGGCACAACCTGATAGCTGAGGTTGGAGCTGCTGCAGCTGTGGGGCTTAAGGCTGTGCTGGAAAACACAGCTAACCTCCCTTTCCCAGTGCAGGACTCACATCCACCTGTTCCAGCTACAGTCTTCTAGTTTGGTCTGTTAGGACAGTTAAACTGTCCTATACCGCACTAAACTCTAACTTTATGAAGATATGAGTCTCTTCAGGGGTAGTAGGGAGTGTCAGGACACAACCTACCTACTGGGACCTGAGCCAAAACAACTCAGCCAATTCTTCTTCAGTGGTGTCAGGTTTAGTTTAAGCTCTATTGTTTCCACAGCAGAAGAAATTATAGCAAAATAGTTTAATTCTGCCTCTTTCACTTTTCCACTCTCACAGCAAGTCTCTTTCTCTTTATCTTAATCAGATACAGCTAATCACATCATTGTTAAATACATGTTGTGATGGCCCCCAGCACTGGCACACTGACACTGCAGGAGCACCAAGTGAGATGTGCTGACGGTATACATAGAAAGCACCATAGCGCTCCACACCTGGAGCACCATGAAGCTATGTGAGGATGCTCTTCCTGGACCTCAGCTCAACATTCAACCACATCATCCCATATCATTTTGGTCCAGAAACGTTCTCACCTGGGTCTCTATACCTCTATACCATCACACTCAGCACCGCCTCAGCCTACACCAGGGAGGGTGTCAACGCACTGGATGCAGCCGTGCTGTGCTACAGCTACCTGTCTGTGCTCAGGCAGCAGATGAAGCCAGACTGGAGAGTTTATGGTAAATATGTGATCCACTTGATTGTGTGTTATGTCAGGAAGCTTAAGAAGCTCTGATTAGATGATTAGCCTCCCGTCCTGGAGGCTAAAGCTAAGAGGTGTTGTACATCAGCTGTTGTGGCAACAGGCTGCGAGGTAGGATCTAGCTCCTCCCAGTTCCTTTGGATGCATCTCTGTGTAGAAAGGCAGGCAGTGTTTCTGTAAATGTCTGAATTCCTCCCGCTGTTACCATAATGACTTCTATCCTAAATAAAGATGACTGTCCCACGAGCTGATGTCACCTGCACCATGCTTCATAGTTTATATCTTCACCCCTGCTCTGTGGAGGCTGCTGCTGCTGATGAGGTTACGGATGATGTCACTTTTGTTTTGGGCTTTGTCTCTGTCATGTTTTTCTAGGCTTATTTCTTTTTCAGGACAAACACAAAGTTAATAGTGAAGAAGAGTGATTTGAGTAGTTTGTATTGACATAGTGTCTTATCTTCCTCATCTGTTGTCACTGTGCAGCTGTTGTTATTTTTCATGTGATCAACAAATCTTATCTTAGTACACGTAGGATTCAGTTTTGTACACAGCTATTTCAGCTAAGCCTAAATACTGCATATAATGAGAGGTGGTACAGGAACAGACAGACATACAGACCCACGGGTGCACCCAAGTCCTCAATGCATGCAGTCTGAGTGAAGTGGAAATTGGATCACATGTGGCTTCCTTCTTCTCTGGTTGAAGTAGAGTTTTCAAGAAATACATTTGACAACATTCTCTGAAACACTACACTGGAGGAGCTCTACCAAAAGAACGCGCCCCACTGTAGTGGGCTTCACTACAGACAAAGACATGCTCAAAAACGAATCTGGTACGTTGACATTTAACACGGGATATTTTTAATGGGCAGTGACACACATAAACCTTACACAATCATTTCCATGTGACTGAACTGTCACAGGGGAGGTGATGAAACTTGTTGCTGGCATAAAGTTTTACCGTATGTTGAAGCTCATATTTGTTCTCAACGAACTTTCTTCTTTCAGGGCTTTAATAAAATGACAATGACATGAATATGTATTTATAAACTTAGGTTAAGTCAAGCTTCTCCTGACTCCTAATAATTAGCTGCCCCCGGGTGTCGGGTCAGCTCTGCACCTGTGTTTGTGAATGAGAAGCAGTGTAAAAGAACTTTGAGTCAGGAAGGTAGAAGCGTGCACAACATTTCTCACTTCTCGTCTCCTTCTGCAGGCATCCACTCGTACTTCTACATTGGTTCTAATGCACTCAACCACACAGAGGAATATGCAGTTGCTGCCGTTGTGTGTCCTAGCAGGGCTTTTTACACTTGAAAATCTGTCTGGATGTCAGTGTGTTTTGTGTGTTTGTTGCTCCCAGAGCTGCTGCAGAGGGTGAAGCAGTAGCTCACAGAGGGCAAACGGAAAGAGTGCACACAGCAGTCTGCAACGCACTAGTGACATTACCGCACACACACACACACACACACGCTCTCTGTTGTGTTTGAACCCTTTTCTTACCATGATGATGTAGGTCAGTTGTTGCTTCTCAACGTCTTACTCAACGATGCCACCTTATGAAACTTATTGAAACTCTACAAAATATACAAAATGTTACATGTACAAAATTAACAGAAAAGAATTCTAATGAATTCGCCACTTGATTACAAATATTTTGCAGTAGCTTAGCTGAAGTTCAACTGCAGTAGTGTTACCATTTTGAAAAGGTAATTGTTGTATTTAAAATACAGGTACAGCACGAGTTTAAAAGTCTAAATGCATTGTCACCTCCGTCCTGTCAGAGCTCCTCATTTCCGCAACATTTGATCATTCACAGACCAAAGCTCAGAACCAGAGGTGATGGAGTATGTTCAGTGGCCTCCATTTAAAGAGAGGTTTAAAGTGATAATCTCTGTGAAATCTCTGTTCTAATCTCTGTTTTTATTTGCATTTATTCACTTCAGTTTATTGTCCCTTTCATTACATACTCTATCATATATGGAAGCAAAATACCGTTTTAATACATGCGCGCACACACCATACAAACAGATAATAAAAATCGAAATATAAAAACACAACACATAATTTTTACCATAATAACACATGGTAAAAAGACACACTGATTAAATAAAGATTAAAACACACATTGGCAGGTTCATGCAGCATGGTTGCCACGAAGTGCTTCTGCATTATTTGGGACATTTATTCCCTGGAGCTAAGTGAGAAAATGAGGGCAGTTTGTGCAGTGTATTCATTTCTCTGATGTCCTAGTCTAGATGCTCTGAAGTCTCTAGATGAACGGGAGGAATCCAATGTGATGCTTGTCACTGTCCTGACACATCGACCTCTGTAGATGTTTGGCAGTGCAGTGAGATCCTTTCTGCTGTCCTCACTACTCTGCAGGGATTTCCTGTCTGCAGCAGAGCAGCCACCATACCAGACAGTGCATTCTGTTGTCCCTTTTATTTAAAAAAAGATGTTTTGTTTTAGTCTTTGCCAGAAGTAAAGAAGTAATTTTGATTCAGAATGTATGAAAAAAACTTAAATACATTAGTTGACAGTTGTGTAGATTACTGTTCCTGCTCGGTGCATTACCTGCAACTGGACACACGTTTCTGGAAAACAGGTTTCTGGTGGACATTTCAGTGTGTCATCTGGGCAACCAAAAAATGGTAAAATGGTTTAGATTTCTGCAAAAGCATAATTTTACTTTAGATGAGCGTTTTTCTTTAGTTTCTGTGTGTGTATTTCTGTACAGGATAAAGGTTTGTAACTGTGCAATTAAAAGCAGCTCTGGTATCCATTGCTTTCCCCTGCTGGCACACACACACACACACACACACACACACACACACACACACACACACACACACGCGCGCGCGCACACAGACAGACAGACAGACAGCAGTAGTTGCTTCACAGATGTAATCGTCCGTCTACTGTAGGACTTCCTGGACAGGCACTTCTTTTGACCAAAATAACTAAGCGTAATTTGTCCGACTATTTCATTGTAACTTAACACTCGATAGTCATCGTTATTTTCTAGTTTCATAGAGAACGAATACGTTACCATTATTCGTCGTGAAAGTTAGCTGGTAAGCTAACGCTAACGTTCGGGAGCTTGTGCTTCAGTTAGCGATGTCCGCTTCGGCTGGATGCTCCCCGGGAGGCCAGAGCTCGGGCCTCGGCCCAGGTATGTCCATGTTCCGTTGGCTCGAAGTGCTGGAAAAGGAGTTTGATAAGGCCTTTGTGGACGTGGACCTGCTGCTCGGAGAAATAGACCCAGATCAGGTGGACATCACGTATGAGGGTCGTCAGAAGATGACCAGCCTAAGCTCCTGTTTCGCTCAGCTGTGTCACAAAACCCAAACGGTTTTCCAGCTCAACCATAAACTGGAGGTTAGTAACTCTAACACCTCCTGATGTACGAGTCGTATAAAATGTTTGTGATTAGTTATTATGCACAGTAACGCTACTCATCCTTCTGTGGGTAACGTCACTTATCAGTGGCTACATGTATGGTTAATAACACTTCTTCTCGACCAAGACCGATCCTTTTTTAAACACCGTTAACAGTACTGGTTGTGTCGTAAGTAAGTTATAACGTCAAACCACATTTGTGTTCAGCAGGCGCATATTACGGGCGGTATAGCCACTGAGTTCGCCTTCGCTGTTCCACCGGTGTTGCACTCTAATGTGTGTTCGCGTTAACTTTCGTCGACTGTTGCTCGGACAACAGCTTAGCTAATGTTGCCTGTTCTTCATTCAGGTTTTCATTACACTGTCGAAACATGGGTATTTAATTTCTGCCTTTAATGTTGTTTGAGTAACGTGTGTCACGTCCAGGAAATAGTCAGAGCATCACATTACTGAAGCTGTTGGGCAACAGTGAACACGGTCACAGAAAGATCTGTAACACCTGTGAATGGCACGTACCACGCTGGCATGTGGCGCTGCTGACTGTGACTGCCGCGTTCCTCCCACGTATGTGTGGCCACAGCAGTTGTTGTTTTCTACAGCCCATTCTGCTGTGAAACTTCCATATGATCATAGCTGAAGACGCAGGCGCGTGATGGCATTTCCCATCGATGTGTAAAATGATTTCACAAGTGTTTCTCATGTAGCACCATAACTTTCGCTGAGCTGATCACAAAGGTGCACCAGCAGCAGCTTATCATCACAACAGGATTTTAAAGGATTTAGACATTTCCCCAAAGCCCCAGGGGCTTCACACTTTAAAAGAAACATTTTCTCTGTTAAGTTATATCAGCTGCAAAATAAATCATTGTAAAACTAAAACTATACTAAATGTATTTACAGCAGATAGTTGGATAGAAGGACGAAACATGTGGAGTGGTTCACAATTCTGAAGTTAGTCTTAAAACATTCAAGTGCTCAGATGAACCCTGAAAGAGGTTTTTCCTCTTTGCTAATGCTCATTTCTGTGGTCAGGACTTGTTGGGTGGGGTAGAAAGGAAGCTCAATGACACACTGTTACTGGTCACTGAAGTGAGCCCATATTCCAAATTATATTTCTACTTACTATCTACTACTTGTAGTCTTGAGCTCTGCCAACAGAGTGCTGTGTAACGTACTCCATGTTTAAAGATAAATCCATGTTATATTATATGTAATATTTCAGTTTATTGGGACTTTTCAATAAGAGTTCTAGGTGGTAGACAAAAAGTTAGTTTTTGCCCTCTTAAATCTTCTGAAGGGACCTTCTAAAGGTTCAGTGGGCACCTGGCTGTTGTGGGACAGACATGACAAGGTGTTCGTTGTTTCAGTCAGTTCACAGCTATTTTCATCACTTACAAATGCATCTGTCACAGTAAATAACCTGTGCTATTAGGAAAGTTAAATACGTTTAAATAATTATTTAAACGTAACTAAAAATTAAACTTAAATTAACAAAGTTGAAATAATACTCTCAACCTGTCCAACTACAAACTTTATTTACCAAGTTTCTTTTTCATTATTTGTCCTCATTCTGTTTAATGTTCTTTTAAGTGGTTGAGTAAGAAGAACTGAATCTATGATCTGTCCTAGTCTCGGGTTCTGTGTTAATCCTACTGGGTAGCTGGTCACAGGGAGACTTCTGGCAGTGCTGTGTAGACTCCAACCTGACATATCTCCTTCTTTTGGCATTCCCCAATCACCCCTCACTCCTCTTCCTCAGGCTCAGCTGGTGGACTTGCGTTCTGAGCTGACGGAGGCTAAGGCTGAGCGGGCGGTGCTAGAGAAGGAGGTCCACGATCAGCTCCTGCAGCTTCACGCTCTCCAGCTGCAGCTTCATGCCAAGCAGGGACAAGCGGAGGACTCTGACAGCATCAAAGGCAGACTGGTAGGTAGGATGAAGAGAAGCTGTCCACGACCTTCAGCATAACTAAATAAAGGTTGTGCACAAAGAAAACCATTTCCATTCCGATACGTTATGGTATTTTGCGTTTCTTTCGAGGCAGCAAAAGACACAGAGAAGAAATGCTGCTAGTGAGAGGAGGTATGACACCATGTTTTTCTTTGGATTCAGTGTGGACCAATGAGGCAGAGCCTTAATCTGAGCACAGAACACTGTTTAGAGGAGAAACAGTACTTCTAGTCTGGTTGAATATACATCTTTGTCCTAAAATACACCAGAGGATGTACTTCCTGCGACAGCTGAAGAAGTGTCTCTGCTGTCATTGGCAGAGAAGATCATTGGTGCACGTCTGTCCCCTCTTCAGGACCTGATGTTTTCTGTCTGTGTGCTACACTGGTCTGTAATTGATTGTTTTTCCCATGTCTCTACTGCCCTAGAAGAGCAACGTGCAGCATACCTGGCGCATAAAGCTGATTCTGATGATCTTTTCGGAGAGTAGTGTCTCTATCATGAACGACATCCTTCTGATGGTGGATTTATCAATTGACCACTGCGAGAGAGGACTTTAGTGTCCCTGAGGTTCCTTGTTACCTCCCACAGCGTTACATGGCCTTTAGTGGGTAGTGTTACACTGGTGTTGAATGTTCTCCATTCGTACACCAACTGTCTGACTGTCCAATTATCTTCATTGCATTTCCTGTTGGGGACAGCAGGGGTAGCAGGTCCCAGCCGTCTGTCTTTGGGTGTGACACCACTGTGTCACTTCATTAAATGGGGCTCCTCCTTTCACATCACATCTAGTTCTTTTCAGTTACACCCCCCATTCTGATGTGCATATTATTGTACCATATATCTACCTCTTGTATTCAATGATTAACACTCTCACAATCTCTGTTGCCTGAAATGAGGACTTTTCTAATCTGTGGCTTCTCTCTGTTCTTCCTCTGCTTTTTTCCCCTAAAGCCTGCATCGTCATTGGAACAGATGGTAAGTTTGTGTAGAAGTAAACAGTAGTTTGCATTGAATGCAGCTTGTGTGCCAGATAAACTTGACACAACTAGTCATTCCTTAAATTGTGGAGTGGAGAGGAGTGAGGCCTTCCTCCTGCAGCCACAGCCGGAGTTTTCCAGGACATTTCTGTCTCCCACGACTTCAAACATCCCATCACATATTATAACACTGCACTACTACATTATCTTATGCAGTCCCCTCCAGACATACTAATGTGTTTTTGTACGAAATTCCTGATCTGCAGAAAAGCCATAGATGCTGTGAATCAGAGACTTTTCATTCACCTTACTGATGCTTGTGTTATTTTAATGGCACGTGCTTTTCTAGGAGCAGGCGCTTGAGGCCAGTAAGAAGGAGAAGTTAGCTGAGACGCGGCTGGAGGCAGATGTGAGACTATTTAAGAAGGAAAACGAGGCCCTTCGCAGGCACATGGCTGTACTGCAGGCCGAGGTTTATGGAGCCAGGCTCGCTGCCAAATACTTGGACAAGGAACTGGCTGGCAGGTACGGAGTTCCCCACAGCACTGTGATCCAGGATTAGAAGAAGCACGTTGCCATTTCATTACAGTTTGCTGGAAACAATGAAATAAATGTTGCCCTCACACCTCCATCCCCACAGCTCAGTGCTGGAAGCATTAGCCAGAAGTGGTCGGTCAGATTCAGGTATAGTTGTAGAACATAGTGTACTTCACTGAATCACTGGGCACAACCGTCCCTGGTAGGTGGAGGGGACCACGTTGCTAGGGAAACTGTTTCCATAGGTGAGCAGCACAAAGTGGACGACTGTCAGAAATGGAAACTGCTTTGGTTTGGCCTTTCAGGGTGCAGCAGATCCAGCTACTGGGTCGTGACATGAAAGGTCCGGCACACGACAAGCTGTGGAACCAACTGGAGGCAGAGATTCACCTTCACCGCCATAAGACTGTGATCCGAGCATGCAGAGGACGCAACGATCCGAAGAAACCTCTTCCCTCCCCTGTGGGGCACGTGAGTGTGAAACCACGCGGTAGTTGAAGCTGTCGCTGCCTTTTTAGTTTTTTCTACACCTGCTACTGTGGTTACAGGACCCAGACATGCTGAAGAAAACCCAGGGAGTCGGCCCCATCAGGAAGGTGGTGCTAGTCAAGGACGATCACGAAGGCCTGGGAATCTCCATCACAGTAAGAAGTCACAGCCTCACAAAGTCGCACCCAACGTCCGTGTGAGTGAGGCAGCAGTTAGAAACCAGCAGCGTAAAGTGCAGGCACACATCAGAGTCGATCCCTCGCTGTGTACTACGTTTTATTTGTGTCTAAACTGCATTAGACTAAACTAAAGACCTCAGAGCAGCTAAGTGAGTGTCTAGGAACGTGATTGTCCATCATACAGAAAGATCAAAGGGAGTGAGGCAACATGGCGCCAGACAGGAGCTGTTCTGTCTTTCCTCACTTAACATCTGCCAACTGTCTGTCCCCATCAGGGTGGGAAGGAGCACGGCGTTCCCATTCTAATATCCGAGATCCATCCGAGTCAGCCCGCGGACAGATGTGGAGGTCTGCACGTCGGAGACGCCATCCTCGCTGTTAACAGCATCAATCTGCGAGACGCCAAACACAAGGAAGCCGTCACCATTTTGTCCCAGCAGGTAGAGGGCGCACACACACAGCGCACCGGCACAGTGTCTCATCTCAAAGTGCTCATTCTGTTTTCCCGTGTCAGCGAGGACAGATCGAGTTTGAGGTGGTGTACGTGGCTCCAGAGGTGGACAGCGACGACGACAATGTGGAGTACGAAGACGACAGCGGCCATCGCTACCGACTTTACCTGGACGAACTGGAGGACAGCAGCACGGCGCCGCAAGGCAACAGCTCGGCACCGCTGCAGGGTACGTCGCCAGAAAGACGCAGTGCAAAAGATCACAGTGCTGAAGTGTAAGAAATAGTGATTTATGATCACACGTGTACATCTGTGTTCACCCCGCAGCTCTGGAGAAGATGTCACTGAGCAATGGAGCAGAGAACGGAGACACGGGGATCTGCAGTGAGACCCCTTCAGAGGAAACCGCTTCAAAACCACCTGAGACTGAGTGCTCCTCCTGAAGGCTCGACCGTGACAGTGGGTTTTCAGAAAGAGAAAATCCTGCTCAAAGAACTGAAAGAAAAAATTCTTTTTTCTAAGGACGAGGGGAAATTCAACACAAACCGTCTGTTTGCCTCTTTGCCTCGTGCTGTTGTGGGCTTTGGGGGGGTGTGGTCTGGGCATGTGGCAATGATTTGGGGTCAAAGTACAGATGTTACAGAAGAAGCAGTGTGTGGCTTTGTTTATTAACTTTATGTTTAGGTATTTGTCCTGTTTGTATTAAACAGCAGTAGGTAGATATCAGGGAGAACCACGTAACTCACAGGTGAATGGGAAATGTTCTGCAATCTGGTCTTGACGACACTGATGAGACTGTATTTTTTATAATAAACCAGTGTCTCAAAACAAAAAAGAATTTGAATGACCTTTTGTGTCAGATTAATAAAAACTGTAAAATCTCTTGCCATCTGGTTTGAAGGCTGTTTTCACACCAGTCGGGTCTGTTGAATGATTCCTGGTCCAGTATTTCACCTTGGGGTTGAAATCTTGATCAGTGTGAGTTTCTTCATAGCTATCCATAAAGCGTAGTAGAGCTCAACAAAGTATGGTTGTGTTTTTCTTTTCATACATTGTGTTAATTGTGACTGTGAATAGGACGTTCCTGCATCCCACTGATTAACCAGGACACGAGCATTGTAAAGGGTTAAGTTCCATTTCAAAGGCTTCCTCCAACCCTGTCTGCCGCAGTGAACCTCTTTTTACGAGTGCTGAACCTTTATGTAACAGACAGTTAAGACGCGTTTGAAACAGGAGCACACCTAGATATTGGTAAAGCATGTCACAACACTCAATGCCTGACTTTGCAGATGCTCTCCTCATGTGGTCGGGTTCTAAATTGTTCTTACTGATGGGGTGGCTGTAGGGTAGACGTCCCGCTGAGCCGCTCGCCCCTCCTCCTCACTTTTACTGTCAGTCCATCACTCTGTGATGTCATGTTACTGAATACACAGTTTTTATTTTTAACTCAACAAATTCTGCAACTAATTGTATTTTGTCCGCATCACCTCACAGTTGACTGCGTAAAAAACAATCCAACCAATCACAAGCTCGGCTAAAGTGGGTTGAGAGTTGATGATCCCTGACAGATCTTATGCAAAGGCGTGTTGTGCTGCTGTCACTACTGCTAACCTCCCGTGTTCATCCACTTCCTCTTCCCTCCTCACATGTATGATGTGCATCATTCTAAGCAATGTATTCAACCTGAACAATTCATTTAGCCTTTAAATAAAGTTTGGTTCCGACTTGGTTTGTCTGTATTGTTTTTGTAGAGATGGCTGCTGATGTGTACACGATATACAACACGTACTCTGATTCTTTAGAAAAATACTTTTATTTTTGCATGTAAACATAGCTTTGGTATTCAAAGAGTAAAGCGAGTAGAACAGAATACAAAGAGTCACTTCTCATACCGAGGAACAAGCCAACCAGTGGCTTGTTAAATCATCCAGCAGAACTGAGGACACAACACAGCTGGTAAATGTTACAAATCAGATAAAAAGGACTGTTGGTAGTTTCACATCTACTGGAAAGTTCAAATGCTCTTTCAGCTCCTTTGGCTGCAGGATTTACTGCACCCGGCTATGACAGGAAACACGGAAAATAATACATGACACATGATGCTGACTGAGCTCTTGACTAGTTAATACATTTTTCTAACTATTTTCTAACGTGTTTTAGCAGGTCTGTATCCAGCCTGGAGTTGTGTAAGCAGAATTGCAGGACATCCATTTAGCAGCTGAATCTCAAGAATGAACATGTTCGACTTATGCTACATTCACACAGCCAAAGACAAATCCGTGTCTCGTTGCTGGGTTCGTGTGTCTCCCTCTCTTGCACAGCAGGGTGTACTGACAACTCAGTGTCGTTGGTGGTGTGAAGTCAAAGGCTTTCCCTTCACATTTGGCGTGCAGCAATCGCCTTAACCATCTGGCAACATGCAGTAAATGTAGTCCTGCCTAACTTAGCAGACGCAGGCACAGCGCTCCATGAAGAAGGCGGAGGACACTTCATTACTATACACGCAACCAGGGCAGCGAGAATCATGTCTGTTTAGGGAAATACACATGGCTCTTTACATTATAATAAATGACAACCTCACATTCTGCACAATTCTCCTCACACCCCTCAAGCTGCTCTGGTGTTTGTCCTGCATCGGCTCTTCCCTCGGCAACTAGGGGGTTCCCAATCATGATTATGCTGTCCTCCGAGACAACTGGACTGATATGTCTCACCTCTTATGTGAAAGGCTTCTTCGCTTGTGAATGTAAAACTTGACCTGCATACAATGCAGCCTTTGCATCACAGCCACATGTTCACCTTCACCTCCATCTGTTAACACAGTGGTTTTCAAACTATGGTACGGCTCCCTCTAGTGGTACACAGAAACACTTGAGAATTGTTGACGGACAACATATAGTTTCCAGGTGAACTGTCTCTGCTCACTGGACACTGTCAGACCGTTATACACTTTACATCTCCATAGATGTCGGTAATAACGTTGCTACATTGATTGAAGTTGGTTCCTGCTGATACGCAGGAAGTACGGCTGTGTGCAGCTCGCTTTGTGAGTAAAACATAAGGTGCAGCCAATCTACTCCTACAGGTACATTTTTTCAAAGTGGTAAATGGAACTCGGTACTACCCACCTCTGGTCACATTGGCCGTACTTGGACAGCCAAACATTTTGGAGAACCACTGCGTTAATGACTTCATGCCTGCGAGTCCCGACCACATGGTCATCAGTGAAGAAGCCCTTTGAAAGGCGGAGTCACTGGGAGACAGCTGTCACCTTTAAACTGGGCGTAGCGCTCTGACATGCTTTTCCTCAGTTCATCGATGTCTCGCCGCAGCTGGCCGACCTCTAGCAGCATGAACCTGAGTTCTCCTTCCACCGCCACTCTGCAGTCATTCTCCTCTGCTGAGACACTCAGTGCTGGACAGACAGAGCACAGGAGAATATTCAGTGAGCCAGACTGTTCTGTGTCCACAGACCCAAGCACAACCAAACCTTGACTGTGTGTGTTGTCCGCATACATTTCATGCCCAGGAGCAGAGACAGGTTGGGCTCCTTCCCCTGTGCTCTCTGTGCCAGGATGCTGCAGAGAGCCTGGAGGTCGAGCAGACACAGGGACATCTCCTTCAGCAGCTGACCCACTTCTGGCATCTCTACATAGGACACAGGATGCGCCAACGATCCATCATCCTCCTGAAAAAGAACAGGATTTACAGGTGAATTGAATTTCTGACATAGACAGTACAGGATGTGACATATGTCTTCTTCATTTTGGAAGTTGTAGAAGAAGACTGAACACTTGAACCACTGACCACCACACGATAAGACAATATGTTTTTTATACCTGCAGGACGGCTGCTGAGATCAGAGCATCGTGCTGGCTCAACTGTTGTGGATGCCTTTTCTTTTGCAGTCTTGTGCTGGTGGTCTAACAAAACACAGAATGAGTGCTGAGTGTTGCCCCTCACCTTGTTGAGCCCACACTGGCTCTGCTTCGTGTAACCTTAACCACACTGAATGCAGAATGTTAGCCATTGTTAGCTTTAGCCTTTAGCCACAGAGCATCAGGCTAGACGTTCAGCACTGGTCCTTGAACTGGCTTGAACTTGCAAGAGGTGAATGAGAGGTGTCAGAACCAACCAAAGGAAAGAACTACAACAGTGGAGGCTGTCCCCTCAGCTCGAGGTTCTGGGACACAGACACAGTAGTTGTGCTGGAATCGTTTTTATCTTATACTTATACAGATAACTGTGCCTGTGCCCTTGGTTTCATAAAGTGAGTGCTTGACATTTTACGCCTACTCTTCCCAACAACAGACTTCCTGTGCAGTGGTTTATCTTCATGTGTATGTGTGTGTGTGTGAACGTCTGTGTTACCTTACCGTGAGTTGTGAGGTCAGTCTGTCAACCTGTTCTTTCTGTTGCTCTATGAGCTGGTGGGGGGGCAGAGAGAATGGATTCATTTGGTTGTTTAAACCTACTGTATGTGCAGGCATGCGGTGTGTGTGTGTGTGTGTTTAGGGTGCTACCCTGCTGCTCTGGTCCTGTTGCTCTAGTAGTTGAGTGTTTTCCTCCTCAAGCCGTTTTAGGTCCTGCACGGGGAACCTCACCCCGTCGTCCAAACACTGCTGCACCTTCTGCTGCAGGCTTCACCACAAACACAGACATGTAGTCATTCTACAGACTCTATACTGCACAGTTACTCTCAGGAAAACCACGGTAACGTTTCTACAAGGTGATTATGTACTTGTGTACAGATGCTATCAACTCCTTCTCTCTCTTCGCCTGCATCTCGATCTTGATGTTTTTCTCCTCCATCAGTCCACATCCTTCCTGTAGACTCTTCTGTAACCGAGAAACCGTCCTCTCCAGATCCTCGGCTTTCTGCTGCACCTCCTCCTGCTGATTGGTTGGTCAATAAGAAGAGAAACATTACATAAAACATACTTCTCCTACCAACACTACACACACTGTAGATGTTTTCTACAGTGCACTTTGTTCTGTGTCTCACAGCATACACTAACATAATAAACAATCAGCTCCAGTAATAAGGACTGAATTCATTTCTTAGTAGAAACCACACTCACAGTAAACTATCCACGACCACTGTTATGATCTTCACTGCTCTCACTAGAGCGTTACTGTGGCATAATAACAGGAAACAAAGTGTTGCTGCACACAGTCAGTCTTCTGTTCCTATGTTGACTAATGGTTTGTCGTGTCAGGTTGACAGAAAGTGTTTGAATAGCAGTAGTTGAATACCTGCTGGGCCTGAGCCTGCACCTCGTCCAATGTGGGCAGGTCACAAAGGTATTTCTCCAGCGTCTCTATCCGTTGCTGTTTCTCTTGGTTCTGCTCGCTTTCTCTCTGACACTTCTTCTTCAAACTACTGATGTAGCGGTCTCTTGTCTTTATCTAAGTACCAACAGAAAACACCTCAGACGATTAGTGCGCTGGTTGGATACTGGTTGTTCTGCTGGGTACATGTAGATCAGCTTGTGTACCTTCTCCTCCAGTCTTTTCATGTCCTCGCTGTGTTTGTGTGTGACTTGCTTGAAGAACTCGCTCAAGTGGAGAACTTCCAGTTCAGCCACGGCTAGCCTCCTACCAACATCTTCATCAAAGCACAGCCTGTCAGATGCCTGTTTGCATGGCGTTCTCAGGACTGATTCCTATTGGACAAGTACAATCAGACTTTTATTGTGGAAAATATTTACTGTGCTATTCATTTTTAGGAGTGTTACCTTAGCGTTTAGGATGTAGGGGTCGTCAAAGCAGCCTCTGGTGCTCTGCAGGACCTGCTGCGCACGGAGCTCATTCTCTCTTATCCTGGCGTGCAGCTGTAAGATCTGTTGCTTTTGTCTAAAACACACGATACATCATACGCTATACAGACTGTATGCAAAATGACTATATGTCAGATCTTTCAAGAGTCAGACTGAAGTAAAACATAAAGCTGTGAAATTAACAATACGTGAAGTAACTACAACTTATAGTGTTTTGTAAAGTGAACATTGTTATTTTCTGTGGCTTTAAATGTTTTGCACATTATGAATATGAATCCATTTCCTCTGGAACAGTGTCACTTGATGGTTAAAGTCAGTGGACAGTCAGGGTACCTATCTATCTCCAGCTCTCTCTGTCTCAGCAGCCCCTCTTTGACCTTCACCAGAGTGGTGACAGGGAGAGACGTCTCCATCAGCATCTGGTAACACACAAAACAACAACAGATAATTCAACACAAGCACAATGTGCAAACATGTTAACATAATGTAATGATATTAGTAATAATATCTTCCTATTAATAACAGATACTGGTAGAAGTTCAGTGCTTCATTATTATCTTTAAAATACAGGTTTGATTTGCTGACTCTCTCTTTTCCTTCTTTCTTTAGCAATGACTAAATATTCTCACCTGGTTGAGCCCTGATTCCTGCTGGGGCCCCTGTTGGCATAGCGATGGTCCATCTCCCCCACAGCCCTCTGCCCCAGCACCACTGATGCTGTGCTCAGCTTTGGGCCTGTACTCCATTTGCTCAGTGAGCCACATTTGGGTGCGAACTGCAGGCTGGATGGGGGAGCCTCTGTCAGTGTGATGGCCCAGAGGTGAGTCTGCCGGCCGCGGTAAGCTGAGCCCATATATTTGTCCACCTCCTCTTGACAGTTTAGCTTCTGGTAAAGCAGTATAGTTCATGTCCAAGCTGCTGTGTTTCACCGGTGAGGACAGAGCCGAGGACAAGGACAGGCTTGTTTCCAAACCAGCGGATCTACTGCTGTGGTTGTACCGGTAGCAGGGGCCAGCACCTGGTGAGCGCTGCAGCAAGCTGTGGCAGAGCATAGAGGAAGATAAAGGTAGATACAAGTCCACATTTGAACCAAGGGGTTCCTTCCTGTACCCATATCGCAGACCTCTGTCCAGGGAGCCTTGTGAGCCTGGGCTGTACTGATAGCCCGGTGTCCTAGAAGAGTTCTTATCAGTCCCAGATGACAACTTGGTGAGAGAAGACCACCTTCGGATTGGCTGATTGGCAGTCATATCCAGGCTGCTTGGTGCACTGAGGGGAGATGCGGTTGGCGTAAGCAGCTGGCAAGACCTGCTAAAGTGACCTGTGTTGCTGGGTGAGGCTGGTACCGGAAACCTGGTGTTGGGTGAGGAGGCTGGAGACGGGATGACGTGGACGACAGGGATGCCATCATCATCCTGGGCGGAGTGATGCTGGGACAGTGGATGGAAAGTCAGAGGTGTGGTACTGGAACTGGAGTCATCTGTGGGCCCAAGAGTGGTCACACATAAGCAACACAGTACCACAAGACAAGGTGTTTAAATCACAGTTAACAGAGCCAGGTAATATCCAGTATCAGGGCGGCCAGTGTTGGCCTTCTAAACCCAACAGAGCCAGACTTAGTTGACCTCGGGTCATGGAACAGGCCTCTGGTGAACCTGTGCTATTTTTGCAGAGCAGTGAGCTGAGTTTTACACAGCTGGGTTTAGAGCTGTGCACATTCCACTTTATGTTGACAAGATGTCTCACAGAAAGATAGTTCTGGGTTTGAACTTCTCTTTCATGTTGTTACGTCTCTGTGGCAGAAATATTGCTGTTTGTGGCATCGTTAAATGACCACAGTACCACAGACTGAACGGGTCTTTTAGGTGTGTGGGAGCCAGGCCATCCTACCTTCCACACTGTCAGAGCAGTAAGTGCCGATGCCAGTATCACCGCTGTCTGATACTGTGCTCTGTCGGCGCCCACCACAGATACTGTTGCCAGCGCCGTGGAGATTGCCGTGCAAGGAAGATTCGTGGCCGGGAACCCATCCTGGAGAGCCACCGCAACTGGAACCTAAAGAAACAGTTTGAGGTACAAGTTATTCAGCCACATTCTCACCACTTTTCTTTCTTTCTAAACAGACTCTTTTTTGCAGTCCCGCTCATAACTGAGCCTTAGTGGCCGTTAAACAGAGACAGTTGCTTGGTGGATCTATCCATCCATCCACACCACTTTATAGCACTAGACAGCTTTTATAATTGGAGTGTTTATTGTCCTGATGATCCTAAGGTAAACAGGAATAGTTTGTTCTCATTACTTAAGTCATTTGCCAGATTACTTCTTCACCGACCTCCCACTGCACCAGCAGATTAATTAAAATGAGACTAAACAGAGTGCAAACCTTACTATGTCTCCTATACTGTATACACGCACAAGTGAATATAGGTAATATGTTGAGTCTGCTGAGTTATTACCATAGAGATTCTTATCACACATAATAACCCACATGACCGTGTGACCCAGCGACCCAACACACCATACAATCTAGATATGTTTAGCGCCTTAGAATTATTACAAATATTGTTTATTAATTTCTTGTCTTTACAATATTATTCATATATTGACTGTGTATTTTACACCACTCCATTTGGATTATTATCCTGTAATGAATCGTTTAATATAGTTACTCCTCAGACTCTTATAATAATAATATAGTATAATAATAAGACTTTATTGATCCACAGCTCCTAGCAGTACGTAAAGTATACTAACGTTTAAAGTGGTAAATTAATTTCTAATCTAAACATCATTTAGGGTATAAATAAGCTAAAGTGATAAACACATGAAGGCATCAATACCTCAATATAGTGATTTCATATTCACTGACTCAGATAAAGAGCACTTTACTTTAGTAAATACTGGTTCTGACGTTACATCTACTTAACCTGCTTTAACCCACCTTTAGTGATCTCAGTTCCTGCTTCTCTCTGACTCAACGTTAAGTTATTCTGGACAAACTCAGCTCCCAACAAAGAAAAGCCGTAATAAAGCAGGATGACAGCAGCTCTGTGCTCAGCTCGGCCTTTAACAGACCCAGCAGTATTAGCTCGCATCTTAGCCGCGGACCGTTATGTTACCTGTTTTGTTCGAGTCGTAGCCATCTTCCAAATCACTTCTGTACCACATTCTCTGTCACGAACACCCGCAGTCCGCTCGGAGGACAAAAGAAACGTGAAAACCAAGGCCAAAGAGTGAAAACACGGACGCTGTGTCGCTCATGACATAACAGTACAGAAGTTTAAAGCCGTATGTGGAGCGTGATAACGGTACTCTGCCCACAAATTACAATTATACGTACTGAGATCAACGTCTTCTGACTGGAAGTGAACCCAGTAGACTCCTCCTCCGCAGCTCAGCCGCAGTACTGCCAGCACGGCACGGCACGGCACGGCACCAGACACAGACCCACGGTTTAACCGGCTAGAACCGCTTCCCGTAATAAATCGGAAGCTCTGTGAGATTGTCTTAAGGTCTCTATTCTTGAAATTACGGTACAGCTTCTACGCGACTGACGTCTGTTTTTGTACGGTCGCCCCCTGGAGGCAACTTGCAGTAAGTTCACAGGTGGCGAACACGGTACTTCTTTTCTGGAGTGTTTTAAATGTATTTTAATGTACATTACATTTAATGTACAGGTGCCGCTCTAAGTATGAATTCGTGTGAAATTATTTCTTATTACAATGTAATAATACATCCCTGCTATGTTGCTACACTATTTGTTGTGTAATTGCTATTATGAAGTGTCAATTGCGAAAAAGCAGAAATTACCTCTGGAGGTCAAAATCGGGTTTTTGAAGTGTTTCTCTTCTTAAATCTCTAGTCTAGTCTTAAAAACATCTTCAGATGCACCTGAACACATCATCAGTTATGTAATAAAATTAAACCTAACAAAGACTGAGCATTTTCGATTACTATATACAACTTATTTATGAGGCACATCTTAAACAAATCTTGACCAGAGTTGCAGTGTCTTGTCACTGTCCTAAGTTCCGTTAGTAGATTTCTTTTTTCTTAAAGAAAATTATAGATTAGTTATTTTTAGTATTTTCTAATGCTTTACTTTTTAACCAGGAATAAAGACTTTGCTCAGTACAAGCAGTAGAGTACAAATTCCAAAATACATATCTCGTCAACAACAACAACAAAGAGATCAGGAAAAAATTAAATAATAAGTTAAAAACTACAAATTTCGGGAATAGAAAACGCAAATTATTAAAATAGAATGGGCTACGATCTCTCACATTCACGAAAAAAATCTAGTATTTATTTATTGTAATAATTATAGTATACGTTTTACAGTTTTGGCAGTAGGTATCTTCTTTAAGGTCTTGTATAGTAAGTTTTGTTCATTTTTAAGTAAGTTTAAGTAGTTTTAGTCGTAGAAACTCTCGTCTGCTTCCGGTCACGTGACAGCCTGTTGTACGTCGTAGCGGTTTTTCCGGTTGACGTGAAGCCCGCGCGCTACACGACTTTTGTTGACACCCGTGAGGAAAGTATTCAGGTTTCACCACGTTAGACATGCTGAAGCTCCTGGAAGTAAAAACACGGTAAATGATTTTTTAACAGCATTTTTAACGTTAATGATTTCATCCTCATTCCGATGTGAATTTGTCAACGGGTGACGAAACAGTAACGTCTTTACAAAATCCTAAATGAAGGCTTCACCGATCACTGAAACAGCTGTATCAGATTATAGGGAAAGGTGTCTGTGTAGTGTGATGTCACACTGATCAGTGCACTGCTCCTTTTTCTTCTTACAGGGCTTTCAAACACATCTCACTATGGCGATAAGTCCAGAACAGGAGGCTCTGATTGGCCGCGTGTTTAAAGCCTACCTGACAGAGCACCATCGTGACGATGTCCTCCAGCTTGCTGCGGATGCTGCTGAAGAGATCCACCAGGCTGTTGTTGTTAATGCCATGACACTGTTTGAAACCAATATGGAGGTAATGTCAACACAATTCAACAGACTGAGACTCGGAGTTAGTTATGTACATTGGCATTTTTGTTCAGTAAATGATGTGTTTGTATATAAGGGTTACCATATGTAACCATATGTGGATAGATTGAATTAGATGAGTTTACTTACCATGTATATAATATATGTGTGTAGATATATATTGATGGTTCTGACATGCCTAATCAGTTAATGTGTTTTTGAACTCGTTGCATGACATCTGTATTTTTTGGGGCCACAGGTTGGGGACTATTTCAACGCCTATCCCAATGATGTCCTGACTATATTTGACAGAGTTCTTAACAGAACAGCCGTAGAGTTGTTAGAGAATGCATCTCCGGACCATCACAGAGGACGAGGAGTAAAAGAGCAGAGAATGAGACACACGCTTCACGCCCGCATTACAGGTTACACACCCAGCTGTTTGTGCAGATGTGTGGCTTTTTATGAAGATTCTGTCATCTGATTGAACGTATTTATTAATGTCTTCCAACCCATTTTGTCTACTGGAGAAATAATGAATGGCTTTAGATGTTTGGTTGTTCACTGACGTTCCAGTGTTTGCCTGCATCACTGCTGATACCACAACAATCCTCCCTCCATCCATTGTGCACACATTAAGTAGGATTGTTGTGTTTGTATTAGATACATTTTATGACTACGAGTAGAAGCCCCCACGGTTATATCTAGGGGTCTGGTGGTTCTGAAATCAAAACTGAAACTCCAAAACATACTTTAAAGATGGTGTGTAGGCCATATTCTCAAAGCCTGCAACCCCTAAAACAAAAGCAGAGGTATGAGCTGAACCATGAAAGTAGCAGAATGAGGGTATGTAAGTGCAGACACCTCTAGTAGAAAGGGAGGTGTGATGGGTATTGTTGCAGATGTAGATGGTTGCTTTACTCCCTCAGGCCACAGTATGAGGATTTAAGCTGTTGCTGTTTATTAGCTAGCATCAGAGACGCTATGTGTATGTAGAATAAAGGATATTGTAAATAATGCCTGTGTTGACTGTATAACTGATTATCAAACATTTCTGTTGTTTATTGTCTCCTGCGTGTTAAGGTCTGCCCGTGTGTCCAGAGTTGACCAGAGACACCATCCCCAGGTCCAGAGATGTTGGACACTTTTTGTCTGTCACTGGTACGGTCATACGTACCAGTGTTGCCAAGGTTACAGCCCACAACTAAAACAATGAGCCTAAATAGAAACTAATGTCTTTGCTTTGGAGTCCACCACCTGCAGTTGACAACACACAGTATGTGTGTGTTACATGTGTGCATCAGTGTCTTCTCCACCCCTCTTAGGTGCTGGAGTACGAGCGTGATTACATGTGCGCAAAGTGTCGTCATGTTTTCACGGTTCAGGCTGATTTAGACCAGTTCTATACGTTTGTCCCGCCGGTGACCTGTCCTAACCCTGATGGCTGTAACTCCTACAAATTCACCTGTTTGTCTGGAGGATCTGAGCCCGCTGCCTGTCAGGACTATCAGGAGATCAAGATACAAGAGCAAGTACGGCTGGAGACTTGTGGGTTTTTTTTTAGGATGTATTATTATATTTTTGTCAGTGTTAATCTTGACCTCCCTCACACCACAGGTGCAGAGGCTGTCAGTGGGCAGCATTCCTCGTTCTATGGTGGTGTCTCTTCAGGATGACCTCGTGGACAGTTGTAAATCTGGTGAGATTTGTAAATAATAGATTCTCTTCTCGTGGTGACAGTGGTACACACTGATATGGAAATGTTCAGTGAGTCTGGAGTGTTTGGGTCCTTCCCAGGAGATGACGTGACCGCGTATGGGGTGATGTGCCAGCGCTGGAGACCGTTTTACGATGGCGCTCGCTGTGAGGTGGAACTGGTCCTCAAAGCAAATAATATAGAAGTGAACAACCAACAGGCTGCTACTGCTCTTCTCATGAAGGACGCTCAGAAAGAGTTTGAAGACTTCTGGAACAGCTACAAACATGATCCCATAGCTGGTGTGGAAAGTTCTCCCCCACAACACTAACAATTCTACTTCATATACAAACTGTAAAGATATATTTTCCTCTTCCTCTCCCTTCGCTGTAGGTAGGAACCAGATCTTGTTGAGCCTGTGCCCACAGGTTTTTGGCATGTATGTGATTAAACTGGCTGTGGCCATGGTGCTGGCTGGTGGGGTGCAGAGAATAGATTCTTCAGGCACCAAAATCAGGGGTATGTCTTGTTTTACTTTGTAGTGTTTGACAGAAATGGGAATAACTTTACTTTTTCAAGTATATCTTCCTCAGTCTAACCTGTCTAACCCAGGTCAGTTTAATATCTGTTTAATATTTCTATCATTCTGTCTGGAATAGAAAATAAAACCTTTTTTTGGGCTAAGTCAGTTGACGTGCGCTATTTTTTAATCGCAGCAAAAGTGTTGGTAAAATGATTCTTTTATAAAACAAGTGTGTGTGAAAAGTTCCTCTTGTCCCCTCTAGGTGAGTGTCATATGTTGCTGGTTGGTGATCCTGGCACGGGGAAGTCTCAGTTTCTTAAGTATGCAGCTAAGATCATGCCTCGCTCTGTACTCACAGCTGGAATTGGTTCAACAAGCGCAGGTAGGTGTTCCCTGTCACCTCTCAGGGTACAGGAGCCCTACTCATTTTAACCATTTAGGTTCTTCATCCAGACTGGGTGGATTGAATCTACTGATACACCATGTCATTTGTTGAAGGACTGACCGTAGCAGCAGTGAAAAATGGAGGCGATTGGCACCTGGAGGCAGGGGCCCTGGTCCTGTCAGATGGTGGTTTGTGCTGCATTGATGAATTCAACAGCATCAAGGAACACGACCGCATCAGTATCCATGAAGCGATGGAGCAACAGTCTATCAGTGTGGCCAAAGCTGGGTAAGTCATACAGAATTCTAGTCCAAGCAACTAATACAATACTGCTGCTGACAACAGTTGTTATTGTTTTTATGTTGGACTCTCTGTTGACGGATATTTTCTGTAAAATATGTGTGTTGGCTTGCAACATTCACTGTTCTGTTTATTTAGTTTTATTTTGTAATCTACATGTACATCCTCTCCTGTCTATAGTATGGTGTGTAAACTGAACACCCGGACCACCATCCTGGCCGCCACCAACCCTAAAGGCCAGTATGATCCCAACGAGGCGCTGTCCGTGAACGTAGCTCTGGCCAGCCCTTTGCTGAGTCGCTTTGATCTGGTCCTGGTTCTGCTGGACACCAAAAACCCAGAGTGGGACCGCATCATCTCCTCTTTTATTTTGGAGGACAGAGGTAGAGGTCATACCTTTGAGTCAGAAACTTAAAGAAATGTCATCACTGTCAGTAAATTCAGATTATGCAGTGTTTAAGAGTGGTGTCCTCGGTCCAGGCGGAGTAGCTCCTTATGTAGATGTACTCACAATGACTGCGCTCAGCTGTCCGTCCTCTCGCTGTGCTCTCAGGCCTGCCTGCTGACTCCTCCAGCCTGTGGTCCATGGAGAAGATGAAAGGTTATTTCACTGTGATCAAACGTCTGCAGCCGCAGGTGTCTGAGGACGCCAACACCATCTTGGCCCGTTACTACCAGCTGCAGAGACAGAGCGATGGTCGCAACGCTGCCCGCACCACCATCCGCATGCTGGAGAGTCTGAGCAGACTTGCTGAAGGTGAGGATGGACTGTGGATCAGCTACTTATCAAACAACAAACTGCACCCCTCACGCAGAACTGTTTTAACCTCACAGCTCACGCCAGGCTCATGTACAGAGAGACGGTGACCATAGAGGATGCTGTCATTGCTGTCTCTGTGATGGAATGCTCCATGCAGGTAAGAAGAGGACATTATGACCATATCCACGTCTTATTAACGTAAAAGGGCTGCAGTAACTATACGATGCTCTCTGTCTCTAGGGCGGGGCTTTGCTGGGAAATGTAAACGCATTACTCACGTCTTTCCCTGCTGACCCCAGTCAGCAATATCTAACTCAGTGTCAGATACTGCTGGAGGGGCTGAACCTGCCCCTGCTCCTTCAAAAGGAGCTGGATCGACTGCTCAGGTGAGTGTCTGACTGCATTTTCTGAGCCTCAGTTATCATTATGCACGTTAATTTGGCTCATGTTATCGTTTTTATTCAAGAAAACATAACGCAGGAAATGCCACCAAGAATTGTAAGCTTGAATTCTCTTGATTCACTAGGGTGAAGAGCAGAACCTCAGATCCACCAACCAATTACCACCAGCAGCACAGAGACATAAGCTCCATTGATGATACACTCCACTGTCAAATCACTGGTAACCGTAAGGGGGACGTCACTGTGGAAAGTGGCTTGGGCTGGTTCCACTCCATTACGCCATCAGTTTCATCGGATGATATGACCTCACCCATAATCACATCGACTCAAGACAGCCAAACTGGACCAGGTCCAAACTCCAGTCGGTCAGAATCGTCTTCAGTAGTCAAACAGCCAAACGGTCAAACTGAGAAGGACATTGTCAGTAACAGATCAAACAGTGATGCCGTTTCAGCTCCTTCTGGAACAGTTCCTGATGCTTCACAGGAAAACAGAAAAAGCGAGAAGCAGTCAGAGAGACAGAACCCTCCAGAGTCACTGCAGTTTGTGTTTCAGAAAGTTTCTAAGAATCTGAGAGACAGAAGAGTCAGAGAACTCAAGCTGAAAAATCAGCAGTGTGATGGAGGAGAACATAGTCAGAGGATGGTGTCAGAAGGTGGTACGGGTAAAAACATGACTTCAGATTCCATCACACTATCATCTGATAAAACCTGCCCCTCAAACAGCCTAGTTCAGGATAATCTGTCCGCTGGGAAACAGAGTAGAGCTGAGTCAGCAGACAGAAGTCAACAGACTGGGACCAAGAACATTAGCACTGTGCTGAGGGAGAAGATGGCAGCTGATGCAAAGACAGACTTGCATGCAAAGCTGTCAGGCTTTACATTCAAACCAAGAAAGATGAAACCTTCAGTCCACAACATTAGTGTCGGCTCAGACGTCAGCGGAGAATCCCATAGAGACCCCAACAGTCGACAGAAGCTGTTCAGGCACGATGTGTCGACCAACTCACTGACAGACACGGAGAGGAATGAAAAAAAGACCGCGCAGGACCACAGTGTCAACCCTTCAGAAGGTGGACGCAGGAGAAAACAAGTAAGCTGTGTCACCGAGGTGGGTTTGTGTGATGCCAGTATTTCTTCCACGTTGCAAGAGCTGGAAAAGGGTGAGGACAAGTCCGCACCGAGAAGAAGTGCAGGTAGAGTAAAGTGGAGTGACAATACAAAAGATCAACGTCAACAAGCAGCCAGAGTCGGTGTGGGTGATGTGACTATGATCAACAATCCTGAATCATCCAAATCAGTCCACAGCAAGTCCACCGTGGCCTCCTCAACGCTGGCTAGGCTCTCACGATTCACATTCACTTGCACATTCGACCCCACGAGTCAAAGTCAAGTGGAAAAAAGCGCAACAGATGATGCTGAGCTCTCAAGAGCTAATTCTAAAGTCAAGAGGACTCTAATTGATAAAGTAAAGAGCGTGTTACCATCACCGACCACTGTGCTTACATCAGGACAGGAAAATGACCGAGGGATGGACTCGCCAACTGAAAGAGAGGACGCAGCAAACAGGACAGAGTCTACTCATCCCAGGCCCCACAGTAGCAGTGTGAACATGGTGAGCGACGGACCTTTTGATCAAAGTACTGTCAACTTGAAGAAGAGAAAGTGTTTTGAGCTGGGCCCTGCTCCGAGTAGCACTGGTGGTTTCAGGGGCCCGTTCTCAGGACTCTCCCTTTTTGACTCCTTTGAACTAAGTAATGACATTCTTGACACTGACTGGGATCAAGAGGTTTCCAAGAAAGCAAAAGTTTGAAATCCTAGTACACCACCACTCTATGCGAATAAAGAATCAACTGGGGATTCCTTCTACAGCCTCAAAGTAAACCTGCCCAACTCAATTCATGAAGAGGTTCAGTTCAGTTCCCCTCAGCTGCAGTTAGCAGAGTTGTACAGTAACCAAGTGACGTGTTTCAAAAGCCAACAACACCTCTCTACTGATGACAACCTCGAGGATGTATCCCTGATTTAAAATAATGAGATTCACGCTGATTCCACCTGAATTCTACCCTATAACAGGGAATAAAGACTTTGCACTGGAAAATGAACAGAGCTAAAATACTGCAGTTCCTCTTTTTGAAGAAAGTTGTGCTAAAGATGATTTTCCAGGATGTCAGAAGCAGTTTCTGTTTTTAGTTGTCAACAACAGGATGTGTTTCCTGGATAACTGTTTCCATTGTTACACAGAAATTAAACCCACAGTGCCATTATTATGCTGTAATGTTGAATGTCACAAGAACAAGAGGATAAATGACAGCAATGCAGACGTTTATGTTAGAATCAGTGCTAATAAAGATGGTTAAATAAACGATAATGGTCACTAAACTAGTGAAAATCAAACGTTTAATCTGAATGTTTAGATTTATTTAATAAAATCTAACTAATGAAAATGGCCATGACAAAAACGATGGTATCCTTTATATTTTGTTTGAGATAATCACTGCAGTCAAGCAATTTGTGTAACTCGATTATTAGGCCAATGAGTATGTTAACCATACAATTCTATGCATATTTCCCAATGCTGAATAAAGCTGAATGTGTATTGAATTTAAGCATATCGGATAATGTGTATTTGTCTAATGAGGCAGGGTGAGGCCTGAGGAAATCAACCCTTTATCTGGGTGTGAATTATAGGCTGCAGCTTTTCTTCCTCTAGGTAAAATGGTAAAAAACCAGAAATGTAACTAAATAAATAAAAAAAAACCTAAGTAGCAAACAGGACCCATGATCCTCTGGTGCGGTCATAAGCCAGGACTGCAGCCTGCCTGGTGCCTTGAAGTTCAAGGGGATGAGATACATGCTTGGATACATGGCTGAGGTAAGCAAGGCTGAAACCCCCCGAGCACAGAACATGAGAGCATGACGATGCTTTAGCGCATGCATCTTACTCCACCATCACTGAAAAGAAGGTGCAGCTATATTTGTCACTGATTTCTCTTTTCTTTTTTATATTAAATTTTTGTTATCATATATTTTCCTGGTGCAGGACCCATGACCTGTTCCTGAGAGCAAGCTTTGTGAAACTGGGCAGCACATTTTCCTCCAGAATACCATGTTAATCTTCTCCTTGTACGCTGCACAGATTCTAGACACCATGTGGCAGATGCAGCAAAGCAGCCCCAGAACATAACCAAGCCTCCTCCAGCTCCACTTTGGTCTCACCTGTCCAAAGATCCTGTAGGTCCTGTATGGCCGAGCTCCGATTGTAGCCGCAGCCGTAGCTACCAGAGCGTGTTTGTAGCTATAAGTGGGCGATGGGCAGCAACAGACGGATTCCTTTACTTTAAACGTTTAGCGACAGATCAGTGCTTTTGTAGCATTGAAAACAGGCGGCTCAGTCCTGCCCCCACGCTAAATAAACATACCAATAAATTTGTATAATTATTACAGTTTATTTCAATACAAGATATCACAAACAATATAAAATTTCACAAATTCCACTGAATGAGTTACTTTTACCTTACTATGTCCTGAGTATAACACTCTCTCGAGTTTCACTGCACACCCAAAATGATCACACTAAGGAAATAAACAGCACTGCACTTCAATTCACACGTGATATCACCATCAAAACGTTAGGAGTCGGTCAAGGTGAGGACCAAGAGCAGGAACTGTTGATTACCTGGATCAGGTGTGTTCAGCCAGTCAGAAGCTGTAAGTGCAGTGATGGTTGGAAAACAAGCAGGGCCGGCTCCCTAGGACCGAACTTGCCTACCCCTGTTCTAGGTAAACCGTGCGATGCGTTTTAACACTTTTTGGCAGTCAATTGAATTATGGCACGACACCAGTCGGACTGACTCAAACAAAACTATGCAACCAAAGACAAAAGGACGACAGGAAGCAGTGGTGATTACAGCTGACGTCACTGAAAAACACCCTATTACAAAGCAATTACCAAGAAATCAAACATACCTTAATATCATTAACAACGTCCTCTTTAATCAACTCTAAACCCACAATAAAAACTGTGAGGTAATGTCTACCTGCTGCGCGGATCTTCCGCATGCACAGTGGTCTTTACCTCTAATGCCCCTTCTTTTAAATGTCATGTGGCCACACTGCAACAACCCCAACACGGAGCTTAAAACTAAAACACAATATAAAAACATCTAATTACGGATCCCCGCCTCCCGCTCTGCCCAGTGAGACTGACAAAATTACTGATACATATTGTTTGGGCATTTTAAGGGTATATGTGGTAAATAACAGTTTTCATTTTGATTTATAAATAATGCCTTTGGTGTATGTTTAACGTATTGTGCAACGTCTTGTCTAGTCGCTGAGAGATTCATCATAATACCTGGAAACTGTTTTCTATGTGAGGACTTATCACAGATTACTAACTAATAAATGAAGTCAATAATGTAATGCTATGCTAACGTGGCGGTAGCTACAGTGGCGGTGTAGTGTTGTGCTCGTAGCACCACACAGCCGATGTATAGTGATGTTCCCTCTTATGCCGAGGTTGCTTCAAAGTCCACGGGGTCGTGTTTTTGAAGCAGTGTCGGAACTTCCTCCAAACGGGAAAGAATCATTTCTCTGCTTCATTCAGGCTTATTGATTTGGTTTGATAGGTGAAACTTACAAATACAAATGTATTTAACACAGCACCTTAGTTTCCTGATAATTCACCAAGTACTCACAATGAAGTATTGTATTATAGCACAGCACTAGAGCTATGACCACAGCACTACACAGCAACACACCAATCCGGCTTGTTCTCACATAGACACCCCAAGAAACTGTTTTCAGGCATTACGATGAATCTCTCAGCGAAATGTAAAGACTAACACTTTCAAAGCACACCAAAGGCATTATTTACCCCATATACCCTTAAAATGGCCAAACAATATTTCACACTCATGTACCTTGACCTTGGAGTTCACCTCTAATTGTTGAAGCTGTACTGGGTTCTTTGGTTTTTATTTGCAATATTCATCTCTTCAATTTATTTGACTTTAATGTATTATTTCCTTTGTCTGTTTCAAGTTTTTTAAGTGACAGTTGTGATTCTTTCTTTCTTTAACAGGAGGGTACCAACAATTCTGTCCACATCTTCAATCAATGGATTGAAATTTGTTTGTGGTAAAACCATTTTAGAAATGAACGTCTCTCCAGAAATGTTGGTCACATACACATTTGACAACACCTCCACCTTCACATAAGGAGATGTTTTATGTTATATTTCTGCTTAGAATTGTTCCCCAAATATAAAACCTACTAATATCATAATGTTATCTGCTGTTAACTTCTGTAAGCTTCTCTGGTCACTGACTCAGAACATCACGCGATGTCCTGGATCAGCCAGACTTTCAGCAGACCTGTGGCTAAACCACCATTACACAAAAAAGCAATCAACACCACTATGGTGTAGCTACACCATTAGTGGTGTTGATTGCTTTTTTGTGTAAATTTATGCTTACACGTGTATGTGGGTTGAAAAAAGTTCATCACAATACTACAGAAACATTGTTTATTAAAAGCTCAAAGAAAAAGGATAATATGTGATTTACTTTGCTTGGCAGACGCTTTTATCTAAAGTGACACACCTGGTAGGAGATGGACCAGGAATAAGATGGGGTTTCGAAGCTGCGACCTTCTGCGTCCCAGTCTGACGCTTAAACCATTGAGCTACGAGGCTGTTAACCAGATTTCTTACTGTAGTTACACAACACATGACACTCAGTGCTTATGTCTGAAACTAAACATGTCTCCTCATATCCCATCAACAAAGTGTCACTCCATCAGTTGGTTTGTTGAGACTGTACAGTTCCGGGGGAAATGAGCCCCTGCTACTCCTTTGACCATCTCTAATCTTTGAAATGGCCAGGTGGAACATCTCCACGATGTTGAGGAGCACAGAGAATACAGACATCGCCATCATGAAGACAATGAAGATGGTTTTCTCCGTGGGACGACTTATGTAGCAGTCTACTGGCGATGGACAGGGGTAGTAGGGGTATGAAATCTTAATGGGCATGTATATGAAGCCATAGATGAAGTACTGGCCTACGACGAACGCCACTTCAAGCAGGATCCTGAACAGCAGCTGTGTCATGTAGCTGCACAGCAGGGCGCCCTTCAGCTGCACTTTGCCACGTTCATCTGAATATTTTGCAGCTTTCACGATCCCATCCTTACTAAGTTTCTGCTCTAGGCGTCTTCTCAACTTGTTCTCTTTACGGATCACCAGCAGGACATGGCCCAGATAGATGAGTGTTGGTGTGGAGACGATGAGGATCTGGAGGACCCAGAGGCGCGTGTGGGATATAGGGAAGGACTTGTCATAGCAAGCGTTCCTGCAGCCAACGCTTCTAGTGTTACAGTTCATGTTTCCCTGTTCATCTCCCCATATTTTATCTATGCCAGCCGCCAGGATGAAGATTCTGAAGAGGAACAGAACAAACATCCACACCTTCCCTACTACAGTAGAGTGGGACTGCACCTTGTCCAGTAAATCAGACAAGAAGGACCACTCCCCCATGATGAAAACCTGTGACAGGTAAAAGAAAGAATACAAGCCAGTCATCCTAAACATGATCCCAGAGTCTGGGGAAGCAACTAAGGGCCCCCAGTACCTAAGGGCCTTACATAGAGGAATTTTTGTTTTGAATTTTGTATTATTATTTGTTGTGCTTTTCTTTGTTTTTTTTATGAAGTAAATATATTTGGGACACATTTGTCCCGTAACACCACAGTTGTTACTAGAATCAATAATATAAAATCAAAAATAATCAATTATCATGGATAAGGAAGCCTAACAAGCTAACCACTAGGTCAGGAACAAATTGGATGATAAATAATTGTTCTGAGTGTATTTTAGGGCTGATTTAGGACACTGGTGAGATAGTAACAGAAAGTTAATACACGAAGACTTCTTCCCTGAGGCATGCTATTAATGAATCAACCCTCTATCCCTGAACCCTCAGAAACATAATCAAAAAATCCATATTTTATTTGAACGTAGTATTAATAGTAATTGGTGTAGTAAAAGTTCCTACCTCAGTAGTGACCAGTGCCTTGTTCAGTTGGTCTTTGTGCTTTGACTGACACAGACACACTTCCCTTTATAAACATGCTAACTCTTGCAGAATCATCATCTTCCCATAATGTGCCCCCCCCTCTGACAAAATGACTGTCACTCACCGATAAGCCTACCCTGCTTTCCTGCTGACAATCTGACACCCCATCAGCTGTTCTGAAAACAGATGAATAATTCTCACTCCCACAGAATTATCAGGTCATGTACGCCTGAGCAACGTGCAGAGCTGCAAGTTAAAGTTTCTCCCTAAAACCTTAGACAAAGGGACCGAACGTGAAGGGCTCTGAAGCCTCCTTGGCAACTGGTTTAAGTCTAAAACACAACGGCAGCTAATGTCAGTTACAGCACCAGGGGTGGGTTCTGCCTTCTTATCTGGTCTTGTCTAAAGACCAGATAAACAATGTCAATGACCATCAAACAAACCAGGTGACATTCCAGCTTATAAAAAAGATGAAGAAATGTGACCACAGATACGCAGAAGCGTGATTTTGCACTGCAACAGTGATACAATAAAGCACTGGAGGCTAGTTTGAAGCTACACCAATAGTATTTAATATGTAAATTGCCTGTAATGATATACATTAAATTCCTTCTTTTGATTAATTCCATGGGGGTCACCACTGTTTTTTTGCCAGACGCCCTGTTCAACCTCTAATTTACTGCATCTAAAAAACTAGCTTACTGCATTAATAGGTCAGGATAGTACAGTGACCCTGAGAGTTCAGAGAGATGGATCAAACACATACAAATTAAGCACATTGCTGTGTTTGTATTTCTATTTTTATGCAGTATTTCTATTATTATCATTATCATATCATTGTGATTAGTCAAAACCGTTGTTGGTTCTAAACACAGAGTTCCATGAAAAGAGCATCATAGCTTCGGTTGAGGATGGAGGTGGCAGTGTGATGGTGTGGAGATGATTTGCTTCTCTGGGTCAGAGCCACCTGACATAATGGGGAAAAAACATGAAGGCCACTCTTTTAACAGAGACTCTTATTTGACTGATGCAACCCTCTGTCCACCATGAAGACCTTGAACAAGGACAGAATACGCAAACATAGAGGAAATAGAACCTAACCCTCATCATCCATGTGTATGACAAAAAGGAACAAAGGAGGAAGTGGTTGAGACAACCCAGAGAATAAAAGTCTAGACAAAGGGCGAGGCAGAGAAAATAGCTAATCATCTGGTACTGGGTCTTATTTTAATTTTTAGAAGCACACAGCATATATATTATTTATAATCAGTTATCACCTGTGAAATATTTTACAATAAAGGAAGTTAAACTATCATTCTCATAACATAACTCTCCTTTGTTTGTCCCTGTATGATTAACATGTCCAATAGACAGGGTGTGTCTGTGAAATGAACGCGCGACGCATTGTATGACTGTTCTGTTTTTCAAAGTGGGAGGTAAATTGAAACATAATGTGTATTAGGGTCACTGAGGCTCCTTTCATAGGAACTGAGAATGTCGAAATCGTTTTTTCATCAGACTCATCAAATATATCACGGGTTTCAAAGGGTGGGTGTTGGGTGAAAGGAGAAGCTGTGTCTGAGTCAGTCAGAGGCCTCACTTGTATTTAAGCCTCATCATGGGCAGTGGATCATGTCTTTCGTAGCCGCAACTCTGGCTCCTCTGTGATGGGCTTACGGCCAATACATTTCTGAAATCTAGAGCCTGACAGGCGAGTACAATTTCTGTTTCCCTTGAATCAAAATCTTATTGTGTTAGGAGCTAGTTTAATTGTTGTGCAAGTCGATTTTGTCAACTCAGCATGTTTGGTTGTAACTTTTCAGTACTTAGTTTTGACATGTGTACTTATTATTCTGCTTAAAGTGAAATGTTGGACTTTTACAAATTAAAATGAAAATACTTGCATTGTATGTCATATTACAGTAGAAGGACTTATCTCAAAGAGCCCGAGCCTCTTCAGAACAGTCAGAATGCTCTTGGTCTTATTCTCAGACTTGTCTGAATGACTACACAACATATCACTGATCATGATGAACAGTACGTTATATAAATGTATAAATTATAACATGTTCATGTTCTTGTCCCTTTTTATTTTGTGAAAACAACTAAAACACTTAAAAGCAGATAGATGCATTCTTGTCTGCAGTGAGCATGTTCATGATTAATGTTATGAGCTTATTCCTGGGCTTCACTATAAGGAGGAGAAGGCTACTCGATGGTGGACACATAATGACACATAGTGGTAGAATATGAGTACTCAAGTACTGATTATTGTGAGATACGTTCACCTTAAGCACACAGAGATGCAGCCAGTGTCTATTTTATAGTTCCTATTACCTGTAAATATTCTCAGTCATTCAGGTCATGGTTATCTCAAAGAAGGACTTGCTCCATTCCAGAGGGCTTTGAGATACAGTTGCTAGTCCACAACCTTCGTTTGTCATGTCTTCTACTAGTGAGGGCACAACTCTAAGTATGACACCTGTGTGTGTGTGTGTGTGTGTCTCCTCGTCCTTTAGACGTTCGTTTCCAGCCATGGGGGACTGGTCGTACTTGTCCTCACTGCTCGACAAGGTCCAGTCTCACTCCACCATTGTGGGGAAGATCTGGATGAGTGTCCTCTTCCTGTTCAGGATCTTTGTCCTGGGTGCTGCTGCTGACAAAGTGTGGGGAGATGAAGTGTCCGAGTTCCACTGTGACTCCCTGGAACCAGGGTGTGCACACACCTGCTACAACTGGATGTTCCCAATATCCTACATTCATTACTGGGTCCTACAGATCACCTTCGTGTCCACGCCTACGTTGGTCTACCTGGGCCATGCTGTTCACGTCATCCACAAAGAGAAGCGGATGTTGGAGCAGCTGCAGGACTTACCCGATGGAAGTCCACTGAAGAAACGCAAGTACACAGACAACAGAGGAAAAGTGATGATTAAGGGAATCCTGCTTGGCACCTACATGACCCAGCTGGTGTTCAAGATCCTCCTGGAGGTGGCATTTAGCGTGGGCCAGTTCTACATCTTCGGCTCCGTGTTCATGGTCTCCTACTTCCACTGTACTGAATCTCCACCTTGTGCTCACTTGAGTGGGGCCCAGTGTTACGTTTCACGTCCCACAGAGAAAACCATCTTCATCATCTTCATGTTTGTAGTTTCAGGCATTTCAGTGCTCCTCAACATCATCGAGATCATCTACTTGCTCAGCAACTGGAGGAGGAGAGGTGCGAGGAAACGGAGTGTAGCTCAGGGCAACATGCACCCTATGAAACAATACCCATCCAATCCAGCATGGAAGGACATCAGCTGCCAGTACGGAAACTTTGTGCTCACGCCTGTGCCCTGTCCAGGTCTGACCAACCACAGCCAAGACGACAAACAAAATGACTCCTCCACCAAAGAGAAGGACACTTGATGCATGAAGTGTACAAGTCACTGCGAGATGTTTGCTCTTGTTCCTATTCTACTTAAATATTTCTTTATATGGTCAATAGCTGCATTCCCTGAAAGACGTTTGATCATGTTTCCAAATGGTCGTGTTTTTTTCAAATGTTAAAAATGTTCAATGAAATGAATGAATAAAAAAAACACAATACTGTGTTCTGATTGGTCAAACTGGCTCATTCAGAGGTGATACAGAGGAAGTGCACATTATTTTAACTTCTTCGTGTACTGCTTCATTCATAATAACACAGTTCCAATGACGGACTGAAGGAGGTCAGTGTGTTATATTATGTGTACTATATGTATTTCTTTACTGTTTGTTAAGCAGTGATCAGCTGTTTAACACAAGACATCCTAATATTACATGGTCACCACGGCGTGCGCACACACCTGCATTACAATATGTCTGTCACTAGGTGGTGCTGCACGCTGGCAAAGTGCATGATGGGAGAAACGTGTACTGGCAATAGTATAAAACATGCACAAACACAAATATGAGTGGACTATCAGCAGGTTTTACTTTAAGAGCAGAGCTCTTAAAGTAAAAGTGAGTGTGGTCCACTTGTTTCTGTCATTTCAGTAACAACAAAGAGTTTGAAGTGTCCAGAAACAGATCACAAAGCACTGTACGTACAATATGGTTAAATACACATTACATGACAGATACGTGGTATTGTTTACTCTTCTTCTCTTTTAAATATGCAGAGATTAATCTCAATACTCAAGAAAAGTACCCTACTGAAGATGTTGTCAGGGATTTTCTTCAACACACCTTCATATCAATGTACATAAGTACCACAATTCTTTATTTGAGTAAGTAAGTACTAATATCTAAATCTAATATCCAATTAAAGTACAAAACAAGTAGTTCACAAAAAAACAAAATACATGTACAAGTTTAGATGTGATTTCTTCTGCAGTAATTACTCAAAACTGAAACATCAGTGAAGGAGAAGCTGCTGTAACATTTTCTGTGGTTTATCAGTAATTAAGAATCTTTATCTGCAAAATGTGCTAATAACTATATCTGTAAAATAAATGAAGGGGAGTAAAAAGTACAAGATTGAAATTCACTTGCAGTACTTTAACTAGAGTACTTAGTTACTTCTGTGAATGAATGCTAATCATCATGTAACAGAAATAAACCTGGACATGGATCCAGGTAATAATTCAGCCATAGTTCATACTTTAGTTTTATTCTAATTTCATTTAATTTACTGAAACAAACACACTCGTCAGTACTTCAGGTTGTCCTTCAGCCGGGTGGCCTAGTTCCAAGTAATAGTAGTATAATACACTAGAATACTAACTTACACCCTGTCCTCTGCTTCCTATCATTAGCCCTGCTGTGGACTCAGCTCTTGAGTCCATACCTTTCTGGGTTTGTCCTCCCTGCAGACCGGACAGGGGGGCTTCGGGTCTTTGACGTAGCGATCAGGTGACTCCCAACTTCTCTGACGGGACACTTATAAGGGAAGTTTTAACAATTCGCCTCACAGTTTCCCCTCATGGTCCCGAACTTGGATTTCAACTTCGCCTGAGAGAGAGAGAAAGATTTGTCTAAGTGTCGGAGGAAGACGCCTCATCTTTCTCGCGCTAACTTTCCAGGTAAATAAAAGCAATTTTCTTTTTTTTCCTCTGTTAGATGGAAACTCTGTCCTCGGGGTTTTGTTAGAAATAAGTCAGCGCGCTCCAAACGTCCCGCAGCGCTGTTTAGGAAGTTTGAGAAGTTTCCTTCAAGAGCGTTTCTCTCCCTCTGATTAGACATTAGTGAGCGACCAGAAGAACATCTGCGTGACACCCAACATGTGATAAGTTATCTGAAGTTTCTCACATTGATTTCTTTTCTTTTTTTTCCACTAAAACGTCCTGTTGCTCTTCTGCTCTCTGAACCATTTAACTCATGGTGTAACTTTTATTTTGAAGGATACTGTTTCTCCATTAACCTCACTCTGTTTAAAAGTTCCTCCTGACAGTGGGCAGTTGAATCATTTCTTGTTCTCACTGATGTCCTGTGACTGCTCAGTGAAGAAGCACTACTGTACTGTCGTTTTCAGTATGGGGGTCATTGTGCTGGAGGCTATTGTTTGGCGCTTTGTCTTTTGGTTATTTCCACCAGACGAACTCAGTCAAGTAGAAAGTGGCGGGATCTTCTCTGTCAACGATGATCAGCCTCGCAGACAACTGTCTTTTTAATCTCTGTGCCGAGGACTGATCATTCCAGAGCTGCAGGTGATTTGCATTTTTAGAACAGGGACAAGGCGCTATAAGTGAGAGCACATGCAGTTAGTTTGTCCGTTACACTCATGCTTCCTCCTTCATCAGTGACCACATGAATTTCCTCAAGCATGGCCAAGACGGTCAGAGAAATCTCTTGCGTGTGTGTGTTTGTTGGAGTTTTCTCCTTTACATTATATGATTGAGTTAGTTCTCATCAACACCCAATCCTCAGTTAGATATATATATATAATTTTAATTTATTTAAAAACAAATATGTTATCATTAAAGCATATTAAAAAAACCATACTGTCGTCTGTTCAACGAGGACCATTTAAAGATGAGCCCCCTTAAAGACCCACTTCTTTGTGTGATTCAGTGTTAAATCATGCTCTCAGTCGTTTTCCTTCTTCTTTGACAACCTTGACCTTTGTAGACATTGTTCATTTGAACCAAGTGGGGCGCTAGTCCTTAGTCAAGTCAAGTCTGCATGAATAATACAGCACTTCTCCTGCACAGCAACAAGTCAGGCTGTTTTACACCAGCACAGAAGACAACTAATCAATATTATAAAATCTAATCAATTCAAATCAAAAACACCACATGTCACAAATAACTTTGCCTCTGCCCTTAAACCCTCGAGCCAGAAAAGGAAAAACTCCCCATGGGGGACACAAGGGGTTCAGGAAACTCGTCATTAGTCTGTGTTTTCTATCCTGTCACAGTGAGATGAAAGCTCAGCCACTGCTTTGGACTGAATTTTGTCACAGTGTTTAGAAGCAAGTTCCTGAACTGTCAACAGGAACTTAATAATAGGCTGATTTTCCCAGAAGAATCCTTCTGCGGATCCTCAGGAACTCTCTGTAAGCACAGAGGACAGAAGCTCACCACAGGCCTTGCTGGGCAGTTTTATCCACAGTGCCACACACACACACACACACACTCACACTTTGAACAGCTTGGACAATCACTGAAGCCTTTTTGCATTTCTGTCCAGCAACTCGTGGTCTTCCATCAATCCAGCTCCGCATATGTTTGCAGCCAAGTGGAAAACATCGGTAGCCGGAAGAGATACTCTAGGTTCTGCACAGCAGGAGCTTTAAAAACTAATAGAAGTTCCTAACATTTAGAAACGTGACAGTTACCAGGTATCCGCACTGTTCTGAAGCCCTGACAAAAGGTTAAGGGGTGCAGTGGTCAAGTACAGGAGAATAATAATTGCATTTGGAAAGAGTCTTTTCCTTAAACCTCTACTGAACTTCCCCTCACATTTCTAGATTTAAAGGTTAGTGTTGCATAAACTGCCCATAATGTAATGTGCTCTCAGTAATTGGATTAGCTTGTGTTTTTGTGTTATGAAACATCTAGTTTTGTCTCCTCCAATAACGAAGCTGTATAATCACAGGATGCTGCCAAAAATCCTCAAGTCAAGAATGGTGAGGATGTTAATCTTTCCCAAAACCCAAACTGCAGTAGTGGAATGCAGCGTTGTCAGTCTGTGTGAACCTGAAATGCTGAACAACTTCTATTGTCTGTGAATTGCTTTCAATTCAACTGTGCCCCTTTTTTCCCCAGCAGCCACCGCTCCCTGAAAATGGGTGACTGGAGTGCTCTGGGTCGTCTGCTGGACAAGGTCCAGGCCTACTCCACTGCTGGGGGGAAGGTCTGGCTGTCAGTGCTCTTCATCTTCAGAATCCTGGTCTTGGGAACTGCGGTGGAATCGGCCTGGGGAGACGAGCAGTCTGCCTTCAAATGCAACACCCAGCAGCCCGGTTGTGAGAATGTCTGCTATGACAAGTCCTTCCCCATCTCCCACGTCCGCTTCTGGGTGCTCCAGATCATCTTTGTGTCGACACCCACTCTCCTCTACCTAGCTCACGTGTTCTACCTGAACAGGAAGGAGCAGAAATTTAACAGGAAGGAGGAGGAACTTAAGGCTGTGCAGAACGATGGGGGTGATGTTGACATCCCACTGAAGAAAATTGAGATGAAGAAGCTAAAGTATGGCATCGAGGAGCACGGCAAAGTGAAGATGAAGGGGGCTCTGCTCAGAACCTATATAGTCAGCATTTTTTTCAAGTCTATGTTTGAGGTGGGCTTCCTGGTTATCCAGTGGTACATGTACGGCTTCAGCCTTAATGCTGTCTACACCTGTGAGAGGGCCCCATGCCCCCACAGGGTGGACTGTTTCCTGTCTCGTCCGACAGAGAAAACCGTCTTCATCATCTTCATGCTGGTGGTCTCGCTGGTGTCTCTACTGCTCAACGTCATTGAGCTGTTCTATGTGTTTTTTAAGAGGATCAAAGATCGCGTGAAGGGCAAACAGCAGCCCGTGCTCTACTCCAGCGGCGGCACCTTAAGCCCCACCCCTAAAGAACTGTCTACTACCAAGTACGCATACTATAACGGCTGTTCCTCTCCGACTGCCCCTCTCTCACCCATGTCCCCCCCAGGGTACAAGCTTGCCACAGGGGAGAGGGGAACCGGCTCATGCCGTAATTACAATAAGCAGGCCAATGAGCAGAACTGGGCCAACTACTCCACAGAGCAGAACCGGCTCGGCCAGAATGGTGCTGGAAGCACTATTTCAAACTCCCACGCACAAGCCTTTGACTTCCCCGATGATACCCACGAGCATAAGAAACTGTCCTCATCAGCAGGACACGAGCTGCAGCCGCTGGCGTTGATGGACGCTAGGCCCTGCAGCCGGGCCAGCAGCAGGATGAGCAGCCGAGCCAGGCCAGACGACCTGGACGTGTAAGCCTCCTCCTCCTCCCACCTCTGCCTGGCTACAGTTTGAGCATCAGGAAACACACACTGCATCATGTAGGTTCGTGAGAGGTGGGACTAACCTCAATCACTGTCTTTATCACAGAGACTCTTAGTCAATCAAAGAGACATTAAAACTTGTTATGTAACACTGTTAAAGGTACAAGTTGCGACCGTTTTATTTTACCGTAACCTTTTAGTGGAGCTAACCCAGCTTTAAGAGAAGAGAATAGCTGCAGATTTCTAACAGAGGTGCGGTTACTTTATAGAAAAAAAAGTCTCATTCTTATTTTCTAGCCTTCGTATTGCTGAGAGATACCAGATGCATTGTGTCTGTCACATAACCTGATAAAGAAAGCAAGAAACACTTAAACCATATCATTAGGTATAAAAGGAGTGATTTGACAGAGAACACATCCAGACTGTCTATTCTGATTGAAGGCAAATAACAATGTCATCATAGATCCAGTGTGACAAACCATAACTGTTTTTACTAGCAGTTTTACAGTGCTTTCCAATATGACCTGAGTGTGAACGGTTTCTGATCTGCCAGCTCCGTCATCACAGGGCAACTTCCCTGATTTTTTACTTGCTTAAGTATAAAACATCTCATTAAAGTATCATTCTGCGGAAACCCTGAGATAATGTCCTATGGAAGTTGTATTCTTGTTTGACCTGCTTCATCAGAATCTCTCCAAATGACCCCCCAATGATGAGAAAGTAAAGCAGAGTGATGTTTTAATGGATGAAAGAAAGTAAATCATATTTATGTTCATGTACTCACCAAACTAGAACCACAGAAAGTTAAGTTCACCTTTGACACGAGTTAAGGTTAGGAACAATGGCTTGGTCTGAGATAGGATGATAGGATGATCTTACAGTATGCTTGAGTAATAAAGCTGAGTTCATGTGTGAATTAACATTATTAACACATTTCCTTCTGTTTTCACCTACATCATAACTAACTGATCCCTGGTTCTCAACTCAAATTCCACATTTTAATGTCCAGGTTCCTGTCTGGTGCCGTCACATAGACAAAGAGCGACTCCACACTCGGCTCGTACTCTGGGTGTGACTTACAGTAAAGACTTGGAAGTGGCTGCTTAGTATCAGTCACGGTGAATATTTATTGCTCGTTGTCTTGTAGGACACCTACACTACCACTAAGATGAAGAATTGACTACTATCCAGTATTTTTACTCACCATAAACACCCAACATTCACTCCCCACAAGCTGTATATTTATTGACAGTAAAAACAATTTGTACTTTTTTTTCTTTAGTAACTGTGTCAGTCGGCGTAGACTGTTGTTTCCTGATAAACTTTGAATTTATGTGGTGTTATGTTTTCATGTAGTGGTTTTGTCTCACTGGGAGCGTGTCTGTGTGCGTGTGTGGCAGGGTTGAGGGTTCAGGCTGCTGTGATACAGCAAACTCAGCTTTTATGTGGGTTCTATAAAGAAAGGCTTTATTTCTGTCATTCATGCAACATGTGTGTTCTCTTCCTTCATCTTTTGTGGGTGCTCGAGAGAGGCGGTAGAATGATTCTTGGGGTTTTACATATTTGAGTGAATGACTTTTTTTTTCATTCTGTAGGTATTGTTTTTTTTATTTCAGACTCAGTGTAACCATTGCTGCTTGAGAAATAGATATTTAGTACTGTAAATCAAGCTAACTGTGTCACAATAAAATGTGAGTTTTTAGAAGACTGCTTTTAGATCTGGACTAATATTTAGTCAGTTATATTAAAATGTATGCCAATGTAGCTCCACAATTACCAAACTCTAGGATAAATCTCAATTTGGGCTTCTTTTCTTTTTATTGTATTGTTTTTGAATGCATCATCTTGTCGGTACTTACAGTGTGTCATGGATCTTTCAGCTACAATGGCGTTTGCACTGAGATCTTGGTGATAGAGATGTAATATGATGCAAACAGTAAGTGCTAAGAGTTTTCTGATACACATGTTACTAATTTATTTTATAACACAGGAATCACTACAGTGCATAATATCAGACATCAGGCCGCAGGTGTTATTGACTGGTTCTGTGAGAGATGTCTCCCACTGACAGAGCAAGAGCAGTAGTCATTTGTCGCGGTTCTTCAGACTATGCTAATCAGTGGGGATCCACTGTTGTACAGTGTAAGTGCATGATAGCAAAACCAACACTCATTAATTGTATCTGTGAAAAGCTATTTTAACCAATAAATATGTTTCTCTTTCTTAATGGCTGTTTGATTGTGTTTGTTCTTTTTGTTATCACATCATGTTGAACTAGCTGTCAGTACAGGTTAGGTTAATTCACCCCACTTACATTCAGGTTACTTTTTCTTTATTATTTAATTGCACACTTTCTGCACTGACAAATGAAAACGTCATTGTAACTGGTACCTACAGCTGTCATGTAAATGTATTATAGAAAAAAAGTACAAGAACCTCAGAACTGTACCAGTCGATCTATGACTCTGGCTGTTTCACCAGAGCTGATGGCTGTGCACTATGTTCTCCTATGGTTCATAATCTGGCTTTAGCTTAAGCTCAGCTGCTAAAGCATCATGTAACATTAACATGGTGATGATCTCATCCTTGAACCTGCAGAAAGAGATTTAGATATCAATCCTGCACTAATTCGTTCTGATAAATGAACGCTGACTGATTATACGTACCTCCACGTACACAGCCCTCAGAGAACGTATTAATTTGTATTAGCTTAGTTTCTCATAGTTGACAACATGCTGGCCTGCATGTTTTGTGGAGTGCAAACTCAGCAATAAAACCCTCAGACAGAAAAATATGCGTGTATCCATAATGGAAATGACCAGACCTGTACTCAGCTAGAATTACTACACTGCCGCTGTGCACCTCTGCTAACTATTGAATTTTAGGAAATTCCCAGCGTGCATTTCTGACACATGACATTCACAACCAGACTTAGATGAGCATGAGATGATTGTGACTTTCACCTTTGACCTTTGGTCACCTAAATCTAAAGTTGTGGCGAATTTGAATAAGTAACCTCGCATTCCTGATTTCACATAGACGCTACATCCTTGACCTTTGACCTTTGATTACGAAAATCATTTGTTCATCAGTTTGAATCCCTCACATATGTCAAAACCTGCATAAACGTAAAGTCAGTGTAACCTTGACCTTTCACTCGTCCACAAAAATCAAACCAGTTCATCCTTTGATATCAGATCAAAAACTAAGGCTTCCGTCTGTGGCTGTTTCTGGCGTGGAGGCATAAAAAACTGCAACTTATATAAGTAAAACATTCACCTAATGTAATAGTTTTGCAAGGTTGATGCCTTATGTCTTTTGCAGAGATTGAGGACTCAGTTACATAAGAGGCATCTCTTTTCTTCCTTTTTAAGCCTGTATGAACAGAGAGATCTGTGTCAGTGTTCAGTCCTTTATTTGAACAAATCTGACACTGGATCTACATCTTGAGGTTTTCACTTTTATCTACACTTTGCGTACAGTAACTGTTGCCCTGGTTCCTTCCCTCCATCTGCCCCGCTAGCTTCGTCTCCTATAATGTATCTAACTATTAAAACTGATGCATATTGTTGTTTTGTGACTTAACTATTGTAACATTTATGGAAGATTGTGTCATGTGCTTGGAAAAGACAAACACTCAGACTCCAGTTAATACTGGCAAAACGTAAACCAAGTCCTGATCCAGATAAAGCTGAGCGATAGGACTGTAGCTGTAGATAAAAGCTTCCGAGAGACGCAGTTAAATATCATAATAAGAAAGAACAGAGCTCTTTCTCGCTTCTCCAACTTTCCTATGTAATCTTTCCAGCACTAAATCAAACCACATGTCTGCAGTGAGGCAGAGTTGCAGCTCGAAGACCACATGTGGCTCAGAGATAGAGGGTGGGGTGGTGGTGGTCCCATTAATGCTTAATGATTTATTCATTGTAATTTTAGCAAGCTGACAGTACACTAACCAGTGCTGGAGCTGTCAAATACTTCCCTTATTACAGAGGCCGGAGCTGAAATACATTTATCAACTACAGCATGTCAGACCTGTACTCATTTCCATTGTCTGTGGCCAAGCTGCAGAGAACTGGAAAGTACAACTCAGTACCTCAAATACTGTACAGTTTGAGGGCACTCATCTTTTACCTAATTAGGGCTATATTAGCTTCTCCACAGTTCAGACAGAAATATTGTACTTTTTATGCCACTGCATTTTTTTAGTCACCTTACAGATGCAGATTCTTAAATCCAAATATCATCAACATTATTTTTATGGAAATACATAAAGTGAACTGACAGTCCCTGCATCATAAACCTGAAACTCAGTGTTGCAGACAAGCGTCCGCAGCGTTAATCAGTAGCTAACGTTCCTGCTTCTGCCTCACACAGCGTCCCATTGTAAACGTACGTATCAGCAGATCCACGATAACTTCACATCTGCTGCCGAAGGTCGCGTGATATGAATATAACTGCAGGACAAATAAAGAGACCTTGTTGGGACTGTTTGGATAGAATTTTTTTCCAGGTATAAAATGTAGATACAGGTCCAACTAAGAACATCACTGCTGCTCAGACACTTCATACTCTGATAAACACTTTGTTGTTGTTGATAGTCCCACAAAAAGTTACAATGAGTTAAGATACTGTTGCATCTGAGTTGGTGAGTCTTCTCTGACTAAACTTGCATTACAAGTCACATTAATTCCATAAAATAACAGTTTAGGTTTTCTTTACTTTACTTTGCTTGGCACACGCTTTTATCCAAAGCGACACGCCTGGTAGGAGATGGACTAAGAGTCAGACGGGGTTCGAACCCACAACCTTCGGCACTCCAGTCTGACGCTTAACCTTTTGAGCTACCAGGCCGCTTCGGCCTGGGAGCAAACAGTTCCAGAGCGTGATCCATATTGAAATCTCTGTGGAAATGCTGTGGCTTTGTATCAATGTTCGTTACTGACCTGTGTTGCTTGGGACTGAGTTCTTTATCAAAGTCATCTGCTGAAAAGCAGCATTTCTGAATTCCTGTCAAACACACAACCATAAATGTCACAGTGCAAGGGCATACATGCTAATGTCAATTTATTTGAGTTCAGTTTATTTTGAGTTTGCTGCCAAAAGGAGCTGTCTCACAAAACTGTGGTGATTTGTGTCCTATCTCTAAAATAATGTGTTGCACGAATGAGCTCGGCTGTTTTTTTTGTCCAGGACAGGTGCTGGTGTCCTCCTACAATATCTCTGTCTAAACAAACATGCTGTAAGGGGAGGTGAAGATTGTGTAGTAACGGTTTAAACTCTAAAGCTAACCAGCAGTACAGTTGCTTTCCTTTAAAACCAATGCTAAATAAAGCACTGATCTCAGTTACAGAGAGTCAGTGAATGACTGGTCTGCTGACTGATCCACTGTCTGATCCCTGAAATAAATAGTTACAATAAATAAATCATCAGTTATCAGTCACATCCAGCATATACCACTGCAATAAAAGGATAATTTACTTTTTTTACCAAAATTGCATTTACTTCAGATGAGATAAAATTACTTGCTTGGCATTTTTGCATTTATTTGATAGTCGAAGAAAGGAAGCACAGGAAACAAGGGAAAACAGAGGGAGTCAGAACATGCACCAAAGGTCACCATGCAGAATTTAATATCTAGTTTATAATCCAACTATGCCACTATTCTTTGCACATGTGTCCTACTCTTGCTAAACCATTACCAAAAACATGGACCGTGAATCCTGAGACAACATAATAAGCACAAAATCTGTCGATGTAGGAAACAAACCCTGCCAAACCAGAAACAGTAGAAGTTGTAAAAACAGTCAAAACCTATTTGGAACGTGAGCATCTTTAAATGTGGGACTTATTAGCTCATTTTATAATTTCTTTTTATACCTTGTCGGTGTGTTTGTTTTTATTATTATCTGCTGGTCTTATCTTAGATATGTTGATAGTGAATCCTTAATTTTATCTAAGGGCAGACACACAATAAAGAAGTGGAGATGAAGCCTGATTGCCTCTCATTGCCTTCATCTAAACGCACCACAACGATGACGGTCATGTTTTGGGACTGTGCAAGACGAGAACTCCACACATCATCATCACTGCACCTTCATGTCATCTGAAGACTTTCGCTGGTCATGTAGCCTAATGAAATACTCTTTGTAATCTACATTGTGTGTGTGTGTGTGTGTGTTAGTTTCCTAAGTTGGAAAAGGGCTTAACGTGCATTAACAGGCTAATCCAACCGATTATGACATTTAAGTCCAAACACAAGACCATTTGTGAAGGTCAACAAAATGATGGAAATGGTTAGAGGAGCTTTGACCCCAGATTTCAGTCACCGAAGCTGCTCATACACATACAAAACAACCATCCCACAAAGTCCTGTGTTCCTTCCTGTTTATTCCAATCAGATTGTCTCTTACCTGTTTTACTGGCTCCTTGACAAAGTGCCTTTGATTTATGAGGGAGAGGTTCCTCAAGTTATTCAACCCTAACAACTACAACTTCCTCTCATACAACCCACAACAGGGTTTGTTGAAAGGGTGGCCCCATGGCAGAAGGCGTCTGTTGAAATACCAGCCCAATGCAACCAGGCACCAAAATGGTGGCTGAGTAAATTCAATTGATTGTCCTAAAAAGCCAAACATTGCACTAGACATGTGCAAAAACAGCATCTTTGTTTGGTTCAGACATGAAGAGTTATATGTTAGGTTTAGGCACAAAATGAACACAGAGAGTTTTAGTTCAAATGTTGTGGTTTGCCTTAATGTCCCTGCTTCGTTAGTGCTAGATGACATATGCCATGTTCCAAGAGTTACAAATGAAGCTTGTAGGTGCCATCGAGTATGTAAAGTCCTCAGGGCTACAATAACAACAGACCAAAACGCCAGTCTCCTGTGGGGAAGTCCTGTGCTTTGTAGACCCAACCACCCAGACAGGAACAAACACTTTCTAGAGAGGTCTGTGCATCTAAATACTTTTATATATTCACTACTAGACAAACCACAGAGTGTCTCAGTTTATAGTTTTATTCTGATTGTACATCTGACCTATGGAGTCATTGTTAAGATTTCTAAACCTTGTTTTAGGTTGAATGTTTAAATCTCCATGTCTCCTGAAATATCCACTATTTGCTATCCATGTAACAACGTGAGTGTGATGCTCACATTAGCACTGTGAACACGTTGCCATCATCTGCTCTGTGTATACAGCTGGATTGGTTAAAACAGAACCGTATCTGTTTTCTCAGATGCAGCAGACAGATAACTGGAACACTTTCCATTTACCTGCAAAGCCCACTCCAGGGATTTCTTTGGATGAACTTGTGTTTTTATTAAAACCTGCTCTGGCTACTTTAAAAAATGTTCAGGGCTTTGGTCAGCAGACACAAATGAAGTATTGTATTTGTATTTATCTGTGAAGGTTCTCAGTCATCCAGGTCATGGTTATCTCATAAAGGTTTTATCGAAAGCAACTGGACTTGTTTGCTTTCTTGACGATGTTTCACTCTTCCATTCCAGAGGGCTTTCTCTAGTATTTGTATTTATGTCTGACTGAATCAACTGTTATAATCAGAACACCAATGCAGGTCCAACTGGTAGAAGGTACCTTAAGAGCATTTCACAGAAAGAAGAGAGGAAGGGCTAAGTTACCATGTTCAGATTGGTGACAGAGCGGTGTAGTACAGGATATCTGCAGGTCGACAAGCATCACTCGAAATAATAATTCAAAGAGAGATGTGCAAGAAATGTTCTCTTGAGTAGGACAGGCAGCCCCCTTACGGCGCCAGGTTTGGGGTTCAGTGGCTTGTCTGCTGGCTCTTCAATATTTGGCCAGGAATTTGGGGGAACCAGGAATCAAACCACCAACCCTGGAGTTTATATTATATATATGAACTCCAGGGTATATGTTTATATAGACATTTGCCCTATCAGTTTAGTCATGATCATGCCAGCTTTGGCTCAGGATGTAGATGTTCGCTCCTCTTGTTGTATGTCAAACTTGGACAAGACACTGATCTGCAGCTTTATGGAGAATGTTAAGTACTTACTTACTAAAATGCAGTATTACATTCACAGTACACCCTGGTTCTAGATCATTACTTCGCAGAACTTGATCCACATTTGCATTCACATCTCCTGTCTTCCTCCTCATCCTCGGTTCCTCCACCCTCCACTCGGCCTGCTGGACTCAAACAAAGATTTTGACACATAAACTGCATGCCAAGCACTGGATACTTTTATGGAGGTTCTAAAACAAACACCCTCCCAGCCCAAAAGTACATATTCAGTTTGCTTTGTTGTTTCCTGTTAATGCAGCAATTAAAGTTTGTTATCAACATTTTTTATAATAAAGCAGCCTGTTAAACCTCACACTGTTAAACACGCTGATATATGTCATGAGCTGCTCATGGTTCCATGGTTTCTGCCTTTTCCTGCTATGACTATCTGGAAACATACAGTGTCTATTTTAAACATACTGCTACACATGGCTACTATACCCAGTACAATGTGTTAGTACAGCTAAGTAAAGATTTGAATTTGTAAACAGAAGCCATGCTGTAGCTGTCAGTACAATGCTTCCTTCTGAAATGTAGTGAAAGTGTAACAGTCTCCAGCCTGACCCACTGGTCTGTGTAATTGGTTGATCTCATTGTGTTCTTGCTCTGGGCACAGCAATTGTTTGGGTTCCTTACAGATTGTTCCTGTGCAGGTGGTCACATAGCTAACTAATAAGTACTTTCTTGAGAATTTTAGCAATAATAGGTAGATGGATAACAGTCTGTAATTGGCTAAAACCCTTGGATTAAGTGCTGGTCAAGTGCAGTATTATGTGTTCAAATCTGCCCCTGCCTAAATTCCCTGTATCTCATAATTGCCTACTCACTCTGACATCTGTACCCTTCAGACTACACTACACCCATCGCCCCTCCTAACATCTGGTTTCAGTAGTCAGCAAACTGCTCAGTAAAAAATCTACCTGTTTTCTCCTCCTGGCCATCATACATATTTGTCACCACCTTCTGCTTCTGGTTCCACCTTCTGTTCATCTCAGTTGTTAATTGTTTCAATGAATCTGTAAGTCTGAGTTCAGCTGGCATTGTATCAGAATCCAGAGAAACTTAAAACATTACTGGAAGATATCTCAAAAAGGTTTTATCCAAAGCGACTGGACTTGTTGGGTTTCTTGAGGACGTTTCACGTTTCTGTGAGTCTGGGTTGTTCTGTTTCTGTCATTCTGTTGTCTCTGACTGTGGACTGATGAGCGCTACCACTGGTATCTGTTCCGGTGCCATGGCAAAATTAAGTCCTTTGGCTAAGGTGCTTATTTCAGGTTGGTTAAGAGTTCTGTCTGATAGGTTCTTAACCCATTTGTCTCTTGAAAGTGGTTTGATGTTTTTGTTCGTTTTCCTCCATGAAGGTTCAGTTGGTCTGTCTGTATTACTGAACCTTGCTTGTAGATTTTGGAATCTGCGAGTCTGTCGTTCTTTTCCCTTGGAGTGCTGTGAAAGTTGTGTCTTTTCCCCAAAGCAACTCACCAACAATGAGACATTTACCGTGTGACAGATGTTGGATTTACATTGTCTGTGGAAAATCGCAAATGCTATTTGATCTACATCACAGTGAAATGACCCCCACAGAACATGAATCAATCCTGTCACCCTCTGCATCCCAGTCTGACCCCAGTCTGACAACCCTTGACAGAAAACACAACACACAACTAACTGCTTTCCACTGCTAATGGAGATAAAAAGCAAGAGCAGCGGAGAAATGGCCACTTGACACCCAAGACAGAGACAGTATTTGAAAATTGTTTTAATTTACCATCAACATATCTTTGTCCCCATACTTATATGGAATATATTGAATAAACTTGAACTAAACGTTTTGGACATCAGTTTTGTTTCTCTCACACAACAGTGATTTTGTGGGTGTTTCTTAAATTAACAACACATGTTCTTCGTTTCCTTCACTTAATAGAAAAGTTTAAAGTGACTTTTTCTTGTTTTTTTATGCCTTCCTCTATCTGCCGTTCCCAGAAACTCTGAAATGTGGTTTGACACTTTCGTTTTCATTGACATTGAATAGCAGCATCTGTGACTTTATTGTATTTCTGTCCTCCTAATCTAAACTGACAAAGGTAATGAAATGTTCTATGTTGTACGCAGCTTCCTATTCTCAAGAAAATTTGTTCATAGCTGAAAATGTGTGTAAAGAATAGGGAGAAAGAGACAAGGGGTGACATGTAGAAGTCATGGAGACATTCAACCTTGTCTTGTGTTTTGAATGTGGTTAAATATTAATGAAACTTTAAATTAGTGAGTGCCACACTTATAATGCCGCAAAACTCTGCAGTCCTAAGTGTGCATTCAGGAAGGAGCTCAGACCTGTATCGGAGATAGAACAGGAGGAGGTCTCCTGCTCACTGCCTCTTCAGTTACCCTCTCCAGACATTCAGTGGTCTCAGCTTCAGTGCACTTTCTGTCAGGTCAACTGTTTGTGCCTGATTGGTAATTTCCTGGCTCCAAATAAACTCCCATTTGTGCCAAGCTGGGTGGAGTGGCGCTGCTGAGGCTGTGTTTATGCAGATCAGGCAGCACAGTGTAATTTTGGTATGACACTGTGCTTGCACTTCTGTCTTCTCATTTCAAATAGAAGTTTATGTGGTTTCAGTCAGCAGCAGCACACAAGCTGACCGTTACACAATCACATAAACTCTTATTATGTACGTCAGTGTTTGCCCACAACATCACCTGGAGCCATCACACAGCAGCAAGGCGTGAAATGCACTTTTAATGTGCAGTCCATTAGAACAGGATTTTTCTTGGTGTCAGCAGGACGAGACGAGCAGATTGTTACCACTCCAACGCTGGCTGCTGTATTCCTGTTATGCCCCTGCTAGTTACAGGTAATTACAGGCCTTTGTGTCAACCCTGAGCATACACTTTAGTAAAGAACCTTCGCACTGAACCAACTAGGCCAGTGCCAGTTTACACAGTTATATCAAAACAATTTATATTCACAGTAGAACATGTTTAAACTGGAAGAGTTGGTGGAGTTTTGGGAGACAAATGTTGTCCCATCCTCACCGGATTCTAACGCATCAGTCCCGGATCTTCTTTATCATTTCTTGTGTTTTAAAACGTGACAAATATTTTCGATTACCTTCATCAAAGCATGTGCTGCTCTAATACCTGGATAACTCTTTCCATTCCGTAGGCTCTAATGCTACTCCAGAGATGTGGAACTGGTAATAAGCCTGAAGGTCCTTCTCTTTTTTAGTCATCCACGGTTTCCAAAAAGAATGTCAAATCTCAATTTGTCTGGCCACAGAACTGTTTCCACTTTGCCACAGACCATTTTAAATGAGCTTTGGCTCAGAGGAGATGGTAGTGTTTCTGGATCATGTTCACATATGGCTTCTTTGTTGCATGATTGAGATTGAACCTTTATTTTGCGTTCCTATTTTCCCATACAGATTTATGTCATAGCATCTAATATTGTGTTCCTGTTTTGAACCCAGACTGACGCTGAAGAAGTCTCCTACCATCTTCACCGCTGATGCTCTTTTTATAATCAATCATGTCACCGGCTTGTTGCCGGTTAACCTTAGTTAAAAATGTTTTTTTCCAGCTGCTCCTTGTTAGTACCATTTACTTTTCCAGACTTTTGTTGCCTCTAGATCTGGGTGTTATTCTGACTGGAAGCTAATTCCATGTTTGTGTTTGCATACTAGGCTAATAAAACTGATTCTGAGTTCTGCATGAATGCGTTCAGTGATTCTGGAAAAGCGAGGTTGCTGCTCAGTCAAACTACCCTGAATAAATCTAAGGTTTAAAAAAAAGGTTGCTAAAAGCTCCAAATGTGCAGAAGAAAAACACAGAGGACATGACCTCAGAGTTCTCAATGGAACCTAGAGCCCTGGAAACAATTAATGCAGCAGCACTAGCAGAGGAAAGAACATGTTTTCATTTAACAGAGCTGTTGGATTCACACATGTAAAGAACATTTTGCTGCCCAGTTGTGTACTGACCGAGCAGATCAGTATTTCTCATTCAGAACGTGAAAAAAAATTCCATAATAATATAATTCTGCTTATCATTGGCATGATTTGTATGTGAAATGACGATTCCCTTTGATGGAGAGCAGGCAAATGATAACACCGGTGCTCTGATCAACCAAAAATTCTCCAGATTGTTAGTGAGATCATCGTCCAGGTGTCTGAGATCAATGAAGTCTATCAGCTGGTCCCGAGCCATTAAAGTGACTATGTCACTACTGTGGAATGAGTCCACCTCTACCTCTGCCATTAGAGAGAAGACGTGAAAAGACACTAAGGAAAAAAAACCTTCTTGCAGCGGTCTGCTCCAATCAGTGCCTGATTTCACAATAGCGTGCCACTTTAAGGTAAAGCTATTGTGTGTGGATTAAAGGGAAACAGTGGTAAAAGATGGCACATGAAGCTGCCATAGAAAAAAATACCATCCATGTAGACATGGATGTAGAGCACTGACTTTGTAAAGGGAAAAGTTTTTGATGAAATCACCTGTTACCTAATTTGCCATTACACATGAAGTTGACATTGGCTAAGCGCCCCGCAGATGTCAGGTGGAAAATATGAAATCAGAAGAGCAGTGTGTGTGTAAACACACACACACACACAGAGCACCAGACACAGTCTCGTGACCATCACCCTGAGCTCTCCTGTCAGACTGACACGCAGGTCTGCTGCATGTCCCTGGCCTAGAGCTTTGACTCGATGACCTGACAAGACTCACTAGAAATGGTCTGGCTGACTATGGGCTGCGGTGACTGTAGCCTGAGTTCTGTCTGCAGAGGAAATGATCAGGAGAGGTGCGCTGCCAGCTGAACACTTTACACGAGAGGGGGACGAAAACACTTGGAAGAACAGTTTTCCTACCCTTCCCTAAGTGCTGTTATCTCTGGAGTAAATGAGAACATTTGTATGCTGAAACACAAACTGAGACTGAATGTTGATGGAAACCTACCCAAGCTAATGTGTGTTTAATCTTTTTCAAAAATTTATTCCAGTCACTTCAATAACATCGCTGAGGTGAGCTAAAAAAAGAAGCACATCTGAATTTGTCACACATGCAATCCTGTGGAGACATTCTGAAAAAAGTGTAATGCAGTTCTACATTTCCTCCTAGATGACTCATATATTTAAGCTTTGTTGGATGGTGGTATGACACACAGCAAAAGTCCGCAGCGTGACATATAAAGCTTTTTCTCTAAAACCCTAGAAAATAGAATTTGATTGCTGGCAGAAGATGCAGACGATGGATCTTACAGAAGGTTAGGTTAGAGAAAGCAGTTTAAGGCGAGGTCATGAGAGCCAAAGCCAATACAGAAACACGACTAACATCATAGATTAGCAGGTGTTAGTCCATGAATCCCGGGATTGGTGGTTGGTTTTCTTCCCAGTTTACCAAATGTCTCTGCGTGGACAAGACAGTGTGTCCTGAAAAAATGCAGATCTACATTCTATAGAAGTCACTTCACATTTTTCACATTACTGCGTCAAGTTTCTGACAAGATGTGCAACAAATAGCAGTTTTCCAGGATAGTATCTGGTACCTGGGAATTTATTTGTTTGCCATCATCTCCAGTCAACTCCATCGTGCCGGCCTGAGCCACCACGACCACCCCCACACGCACAGTCATATGTAGCTGCAGCAGACAGAGACTCGTCTTAGATAGATCAACTGTGCTTGCATGTGCGAGCACAGGTGTGGCCATTATATATATATATATTTTCATTTGGCCATTCTTGTGTGGCCAAATTTATATTTTAAAAATATAATTGTCACAATTCTAAAACAGTGCATGTGTAATATCCTTGTATAAGTATACTGTCAAATCTTTTTCTGAGGCCCCACAGGATTCTTCATATCATCTCATCTATCCGTCTCTAAAAAAGTGCGATACACCTGCGATATATTTGTTCTTTTACCAACTCTAGTACATGTGTGTGTGTGTGTGTGTGTGTGTCGGCCCAGACTGCCACAGCATCCGATAAAACGGGGCTGTGGATGGTCCCCGCTGTAAAACAAACTATTGTGGAGAGGATCATGAGGGATTGATACAGAGAGAGCCCAAATAAACAAAAACACAGCTCAAAAACCCACAACCGATAATATTTGCAAGAAACTTTTTTTCGAGTGCCTGAAACTGTGGCCCCTCCAACTAGTGGCGCCTATGTCAGGAGCCAGCACTGACTCCAATAGTACAGCGTATATAGTTTTAGTGTTTGTGCAAAGTTCAATGTCCTGCAGAAAGTTTTTATGACCCTGAAGCAATTTTATTTATTTCCCTTAAAGCAACAATGGACAGACCACCGATGGCTGAGCAGTGTTTTTATCTGTTAGTAGCCCTTCATGAATGAGGCCCCAGTGTGCTGCAGCATGTTCAGCATGTTGAGCCTGGTTGTTACTGCAGGCCTGGGCTGATCACACGCTGCATGGTTTGGCCCAAAGGAAGACTTTCACAAGCTGTCCAGTCAGAACAGAGTGACATGGTCTTAAAGACACATACTCAAACAAGACGTTTATGTCCCCAAACCACAAAGTGAAATTACAACATTTATTTGCACTTTTAAAACTTAAAGCAAGTAGAGTGACCTCAAATGCCTCTGTCTCTCACAATAGATGGAGTCATTCTTCATCTTTCAAACTTCAAGTCGGTCCACGTTAGCAATCGCAGCAGCTAGACACAGTAGCACTGCTATCAATAGTAATGAGAGGCCAAACGTGCAAGATGATAATAAAGATTAATCTCACTAAGGAAAATGTGTGCGCTTTAAGAAGGTTGAGAGGTGAAGTCATTAGAAAGCGTCTGAGAGTCTGTGATTGTTTGGAGCTGAGGCAATTTATTTGGTTTTCTAGTTATCATGTTCCCAGGTCTTAAATGCCTTGTGAAATTCTTTGGGGTTTCCAGGCAGTGCAGTCAGCATGAAGCAGAAACAAAGAAATTATCCCTTTTATAGCTAAGTGTTTTTGGCCGTTGACTGCGTCCCTCCCCCTGAAACGTACACACACTTTTTGTGCCCTCTTCCTCATTTTCTCACTCTTGTTCCAAGAACTTCGGACAGAGCTTCGGGACAGGTCTCGGAGCCAGTCTCAACATCTTATCTAAGTGAAAACTGATGAAAATGATTACCCTGAATATTTGTTCTAGTATAATGTAGTCTAAACTTCTGATGACTTGATTCAAGTTAAATCTTACTCTCTTCTCCTCACATTTGTTCCCCACATCATGGGCTGCTGCTTATTCTGCATAAATGTGTCTGTTTGCTGCAGGTGAAGAAGTCGTAATTCAGGGCACGTGTATAGCATATATACGTGTATAACGTGTATTGCTTCTCTATTGTTATCATCAGCGCGGTTTTCTGTGGTTTCCATGGTCACAGCAAGGCGTAATGACAAGTTAAAAAACAGAAGTAGCTAAGACTGCAGCATCAAATAGCTGTGCCTGTTCACAAGAGCAGCGGCTATTGTACCCTAAAAACCTCCAATAATATTTCTGCTTGGTTGGTAAGTTTGGTTTGAGTTTGCATTTATTTCTTCTATATTTTATTTAAAAATCAGGAAAATATTGAGAGGTTATCTAGAACACAGACAGGAAGGATCAGTCGGTCTTGTTTAGTGTGAAAGGTTTGCAACAGACCTTGGTTTCAGCAATGGTCTCTTTACTGCTGCTCCCTCTCCACAGAGCCATTCACTGAGCATCATCAAAAGACTCCCAGCACTCTTTCATTATTACAGCATGTCAGTCTGCTTGTGTCTTGTCTTTGTGCGTCTGAAAATGTGCGTTGATGTATTTTACATTCCCACAGTGTGTGTGTGTGTGTGTGGGGATCTGTGGGCATCCTTGTGAACACAAATGTGACTGTACATACAATAAACTTGAAAGCCTATAATAATGTGCTCACTAACAATACACACACACTGGGTGTTTTAAGTAGTTGTTCTAAATGATATAGATTCTACTTTCAAGCTTGTGCCTTAGTTTCAGCACATAATAACTACTACACAGCTACCTGCTGTTTTTCTTCCTGCATCACTCCCTCAATCTGCAGACAGAGATAAGTGCAACATATCGAGCCTCCCACAAAAAACATGCTGGGATAGAACTCAGTGACCCCAAACATCACGTGGTTTACAAATGATTCTCTCATGTCTGTACAATATATTAGTGTTAAAGTCATGTAGTAATCTAGCCCCTGTGTGCACCTGTGTATTACACATGATCAAAATGTTTTTCATAAAAGTGTTTCAACCCCTGATGCCCTTTATTTTTGTGGGAAGAGAACATGTCATCCACTAGAACTGGACCAAAATTGTACTTTTCCTGGAATAAACAATATTGTTATTGACTCCAACCACTAAGAAAGTTCAACAAGGATTCAGGAAACACCTTCAGAATTTAGGTGCGTACTTAGAAAGAGTCATCATGGACTGCTTTTTAGGGTAATGTAAGTGCTCCTGAAAGACAAAATGACAGGACGTGTCCCTGCCTGAACATGAGTGTAGTTAGAAAGGCACTTTTAAGCCTTTCTAGCCTTCATAGGGCCATAACAAGACTGTTCCCTTGCATGCATCGTGATCCACAGTCAACCACTCCTGATCCCCACGTCATCGCCCAGCACCCTTTTCCACTTATTAAACGTCTACAACGTACCGGTGGTGTCAGAGTGATGTCTGGTTTCAAGATAATATCTCAGATTGATGATGATAACCCAACTAGCCACTGGTATGTAGGAGCTTCCCTCCTTAACACAGCTGTAAGATCAGATAAAATGAACCTTTATTAGTCTCATGCTGGGAAGATGTCTATCAAATGAAACCTACAAAATACCTGTACATGCATTGCACCTAATTTCACAGGTTCCAAGCAGCTGCTTTATTTCTGCTTTCTGGAAATGTCCAAATATAGACAAATGACATTTTGGCAATGTGTCCTCTTCCCTTAACCTTAAATATGATAAAGGTTTTTATTGCATACCAAACTTTGCATAGATGTGGAAAATTGAAAATGGAACCACACCCTAAACATCAGCCAGCCTCCCTCTCCTGCTCCTCGGCATGGTGAAAACGCTCCGAGGCTGACCTCAGATACCTCGCTCCAAACCTCAGCCTGTGATTATAGTTTTTGATGATTATAGTTTTCAATAGGGTTACTGCAAGGCTTCGTCTCAGCCACCTCACCGCAATATGACTGCCGGGGCGTTGTCCAGAGAGCGGCCAGGATCCATCCTGTGCTAGAGGACAGACCATCTTTCATCACCTGTGGTTGTGGAGAACAAGAGCATGGTGGTATGGGGTTTAAATGGCTTTTCTGTCGAGCCTGCATTTTATTGTACACTTACAACAGACAGTATCACGATGGAAGATGGGAAATTGCTGCCTCCGTCTGGAACACGTTGTCGGACCTCTGCATTCTAAAACAGCTGAAATTGGAGCTTGTTTCAACGTTTGCTGGCTTCCAGTTCTTTAATAAAAGGGCAGTTTTTACATGAATTAGGACAAAGAAAGAAAAAAGAATCTATTCAAGCTTCTTTAGCCTTTTTATACCAGAGAGGGAAAAAAGACATGGGACCACATCAGACAAGAAAACAATGCCCACAGCTTGTAATTATGTTTGAAATGTGGTAACTAGAATATTGAGATTTCCAATTATTTTCAAAAAAGACAAGAAAGAAAACAGCCTTCAGGAGATATAAGTCTTTGCTTCACATGGTTCCACTTTACAGGCTCGAAGAGAAACAAACAAATTGCACCTCATTTGGTTGGGCCGGGTATTTTTAACTGCTTTTGGCTGGCAAAGCCGCAGCACAATCAATTGCATGCTCAAGAACAGCACTGACTCGGCAGAAAAAACTATGCCATGTGTACAGCCTCTAACACACGCAGGCACACACACACACGCACGCACACACAGAGCGTGTACAGTATCCAGTGGTTTTACATGAGAAAGTTGCAGCTCTTTCTGTTTGTGGCCTGGCTTGACTTTCCCTAACAAGACTGAGTCAGCGAGTCGCTGCAGCAGTAAACTGACTGGCTGGACAGGATGGATGCCCTGTCTGCGGAGTAATACTGACCACCAAAACTCAAGTCATGCTCATGTATGTTTAATGCACAGCTGACGGCCCTGTGCACAGAGTGAGGTGCTGCGCGCCTTTCTCGTCTGTGCATTGTATTTTCTGCAACAGACTAAACTTCCAGCCTGTGCTGTCAAACTTCTGAAAGTCTTCCCACCTTTTGATTTTTCTTCTGACAGTGTGTGGGCCTTCAGGGAGGTGCTTTCTCAGCCATTCTCTCTGTGTATGTATTGTATGCTCGTGTGTGTGTTGAAAATCCCAAATAGACTGGTGTTTGTTCTTGTTGGTTCTCTTGAGAGCAGCCAAGAAACTGTGTCTGATCTCAGTGCATTTATGTGATATTCTGTTTTACAATATGTCGCTCTTACACAAAAGGATGACTGAAAACACAACTAGAGAATTACTTGACATAATACCATGCCATTAAACTAAATCCTCAGAGGAGAACTCCTGAGATTTTGTATTGCAATATCACAATTCCTGTCTTTCCATGTTTTTGGCAGAGCAGTGATACAGAACATCCTACATTTCCCAAAGTGCAACTTGGCAACAACACTAATATATGTTTTTTATACACTAACCTTTATGATCAAATTGAGTTTTTACATAAAAACTACTAGAAAAACCAAATGTGCTCTCTTGCCTACCATCCTTTTGTGAAGGCCATTCCTGTTTAGGATTTTCTTTCGGGCTATGGAAAGATCACAGACCACAGTCAAATTTACCTGTGGACTCTGGTCTTTGCTGGACTTGCTGAGATATTCAGCAATTGTGGACCTATTACATGTCTATGTTTTAATAAAATGTTTTAACCAAATTCACCTATTGCTATATAAGAATAACGTTCTAGAGAATTTTTTAGTCAGTTAAAGGCCAATAACAGCACAGAATTGACTTTTAACTATAAATTAGCTCAGAATTTAACTAACTTGTAACTTGACATTGACATTTGGGATTGGTTTAAGAACTTTCCATCACCATGAATAGGTTTAAATCATCCACTTAAGTCATAAGCTCAGGAGCCGCCCCGGGAAAAGGCCTTGGACCATTACACTAAGTAGTTTAAGACATACATGTACATATTTCTTATGTGTCTTTAGTTATATATATACATATACATACAATATATTAGTGCTGAGCAGCCAATAAAATGTTTAATTGCGTTTAAATGTGTGATTTCTCTGTGATTAATCACAATTAATCGCACTGTTATGGGAAATCGAAAGTCAACAGACTGAAGGTTACATATCTTATCTTTCAGGGAATATCTGAGGAGAGGAGATACCTGAGAGGTGCTGAAGCTGTTCAGTGCCAACTTTCAAGTTTAAAATAGTCCTGTGTTAACCTATAAAACAACATTTTTAATATTTCATTACTTTGATGTGACCAGAGCAGCCGGCTGGGGTGTCAGGATGTTTTCACCACAGGAACAAGCTGATCAGAAGAGCTGTCCCCAAGCTGAGCCAAGCTAATCCCCTAATGTTGTATCAGAACATTTTGGAGTTACCATTCCAGAGGCGCAGTTGTTGTAGTACATTTTACACTTTATGGTTCTTACACAATAAATGGCTCAGTCATGCATACAGCCAAGCCTCTCTCTGTCCCTGTCTCTGTCTTTCTTCCTCTCTGTTGCACACACATGCTTGTCTTGCTATAGTTGTGAGAGATTATTGGAACATCATTCCTCAGTCTCTGACCCTAAACCCAACTATCACAACAAACTTCAACCAAATTGTAAACTGGTACAGTTCTGTACGGATAGTGACAAACGCAGTTTACTGAACCAGCATAGATGCAGACAACCACTTTTTTGTTCGGTTTAGTTTGCTCTTGTATAAAGAGGCATTATTACATCGAACATGAAAATGTAATATTTGTGTATCAGTGGAGATTCTGAGATAAAATATGAAACACTTTTAATATCAGGTTTGTTATAACTGCCACTACCATGTACATAGAATTAAAACACAACAGCTGCTCATTGTTTGTTCCTCTGCTAAATATTAATCAAAGCAACTAGGAACTGTATCTCATGAATGAGTCGCAGCGTATCAAATGCATTACTCTAAAAAAATATTAGAGCAGAAATTAAAAAGTATATGTTAAGGAAGGATGTGTAACCTCGAAATGAATAGTTTCCACCAGTGGTTGAGTGAATGTGCTGATTTACTTTCAACCTCTGCAATTAATGTTGCTGTTTTGATGCTGGGGGCAGCCTCTAAAATATGCATCACAACCCTGTAATTAGACACTGCAGAGTTAACATGGATGTTCTGCTTCTTCCAGCTGCCTCAAACTAGACGTGGGAAGTTATGACATGTCAACTGGACTCAAACTGGAGCTGTAACAAAAAACTAAAAAGGTTTGAATTTGATTAGGAAGTTGCAGTGTGGGATTCAGGCAGATATCCAACCCAGCAGCCAGGGGTTTAGGAAATGGGAAATGGAAGAACAGCTGAGTAGAAGAAGTTTTCCGGGCTTTGATGTTGAGAGAGACTGCAGGAACACTTCTGGAAAAAAACACCCCTCTGACACACGTGGGAGTGTGGGTGTGCAGCGAAGATGTATACAGTCAAAGTGCAATGAACTATACACCTGCCATGTAGAGTAATGAGTTGGAGCTGTGGCAGCAGCATGACTTCCACTCTCCTCTGGAATGTTTGAAACACAGCAGAATTTCTCCATTCAGCAACACTCAGCTGAGTACACAAACAAGGCATGCAAGGCCACGAGGTGCATGTTTACATGGCAAATAACCTCCAACATCCAGCATCATTATTTCACATGTTAAATTGTCAGCAGATTGTAGAAAAGCACAACAGCAACACAATAAACAATGTGAACCCACATAAAAGAAGAAAAGAAAGATAAAGCGTGGCTTCTGTAATACTGAGTCATCCGCTGTCTAATGATTCATACAATTAATAATTATGCACAAACATGAAATGAAATGTTGCCTACTCTGACACAGGCGTTAATTACAGGAAGGACAAAGATGTGTGCTCAGGCTGCATTAACATGGATTCTGGGATAATACTGTGGGAACAGGTGTTCACACACATACAATATACAGCCCCACAAAGCTGTGGAGGGGCAGGTCTCAATTGTTCAAATTGTCACTTCCTGCAAAGAAGACCCTGCTTTTTTTCTGTTTTTTCCCTGTAACACGGTTTCATAGTGATTCTCGTACTGGACTGACAGCATCTGTTAAAACCATCCAGTATGTTCTGGTTATTATAATGAATGTTATTATTATTTTAAAAAGCATCAGGACACATCTGTACTTTACATCATAAATGTCCCAGACCACCTTCTTTTGTGTTCCTTTACAATTAGATTTAGTGCTACACATGTGTAAACTGGTTCTGTAAGAGATGTGTAGCCACACACGTGCCAAGCTGATTCGAGCAGGTTTCAAAGGATAAATATCAAATTCAGCGCTTTCTTGGCTGATCTCTCTTTATCTGAACCTGTTGCTGCTGCTGTCCCTCACAGTCGGGATCTGTAGGTGAGGAGAAACTCTGCAGTCCAGACAGTCTGTGGTTCAGACCATCCTGCTATTTGTCTTTAGGAGATGGCTCTGGAGGTTTGGATCATTGCATTTGGTGGTTGTTATACTGTAGGTAGCAGGTCATTGCAGCTGTCAGAAACTTTGCTCTGTGGGAAACATGGATTTGTCGCTGCGCTCTGTACACAGGCAAAGATAGTTTGTCATAGAAGATGTAAATATTTATATTTTCGTTTTTTAGTTTGATTGAGACATCCGGCTTTCTGGGTAAACAGTAATTAATTCAAATCCTCTTCTTCGTGCACCAATAACTCCTTAAACTGGATTTAAACCTGAAGGTGAAATATACGACTTAAGCCAGCGCTATCATGAGAACTGAAATCAGTTCACTCTCTGCTCCACCCACTTCTCCCTTCTCCTGCTGGTTTTGAAGGTAGAGTCTGCAGCTTTGTGTTTATGGAGCATTGTGTTATGGAGCAGAAAAAGCGTGGGCACCTCAACGAGTGCTGTTTTAATAGACCTGAGAAAGGGTGAACCTCTCAGTAACTTTGGTTCTGCTGGTATGAGCCAAAAAGGCCTTGTTCACCTCCATTAATACCGTGTTTACACAGCATAGAGTACATTCATAGGAATAAGTTAAATTGCACACATATGATCCCAACACTATTGAAACAGTCTTGCAGGAATCATAAATCTAGTTTCCAAAACCAACAAACTAGTTTACTCATAAAGTGTCTAGCTCATGCTGCATTTACCACAACACATAGTGGGTCCTTCCTGTTCGTCACTGGACACACTCCAGCAGAAAGGGGCTGAGGTCTTTTCGTGCGCATGTGTGGTTCCTGTGTTACGTGATTATTCAATTCAATTTTATTTATATAGCGCCATTTTACAACAAAAGTTATCTCAAGGCACTTTACAGTGTAAGCTTTAAGACCTTACACAATATATCAATATATACAGAGAAAACCCAACAGTCCCACTTGAGCAACAGTGGAGAGGAAAA
>JAUMTR010000016.1:1831422-1877834 GCA_032270685.1 Microctenopoma stevenorrisi
TTAAAAAAAAAAAAAAAAAAAAAATATATATATATATATATATATATATATATATATAAAGAGGCTACACAATCAGAAAACAACTTGGTTCTGTTACACAGATTCTAAAGCCCTGCGTACAAGGCCTTTCTAGGGAGCAGAGTGGATGCACTTCTTTAAATAGTACTCCAGTGATTTATCTGTTTCTATCGTAGGTCGAGCACTGAATCTAAAATTTCCATTTCCATCATGGGAGAGCATCTTCTTATTATCTGTTACCAGCCATGTCCATGAAAAGACCAACAAATGAAGTGATTCTGCTTAAAGTTATGAATCTACTATTCATTTCAAGGCCTGATGGAATTTATTCTCCTATTTCACACCCTTTGGTTCTGGTAGAAATCGTTTCAGTTCAGAATGACAACAGGTTGTGTAACTGTCCACAGCATTAATTATGTATTATTAGACTGAAATAAACAGTTTGATGTTCTGATGTACTCTAACCACTTGACACTGGAGCTTCCAGGGTGAAAACCCTGACACAACCATGCATGTACACACATAAAGACTAGTCTGCACCGGTTAAGACTGAAGGTCATGGACTACATCTAACATCTTACATTTCATTCTTGTACTAAATGTTTTATTTATGGCAACATAGGTTTATAATATTTGTAATTAGGATCACCATCCACACATTGATTACACTGTTCTCAACAAGTTAATTGAGAATCTGATCTGTGCCCGTTGGGCAGCAGTGCTGTTGATGAAGGTGGGTCAGGTGTTTTATGTGCCTGGTGTGAGGGATTGAACCAACCACCTCTCTTACCTGTGACTCTGTGCCACACACTAAATGTTACTTTGAAAAATAGACTGAATCCATTTCTGATGCGACGAAGGTTTGGTTGGGTTAAGGCACACAAGTCAGGATCAAGGTTGCAAAGAGTGTAGAACGTTGATGCTCGTGGTTTAAAAGGAGTCTGTCCATCAGCCCTGAGCTTCTTCAACATGCACTCATCGTCGTCCCATTATATTTATTATCCCTGTTAGAGGACTGTTGACAGGGCAACTTCAGCTACAATCAAGTTTGCCGTTTACATTTTCTGTGAAACTTTTCCTCAAGTACGTTTTGTTTCCATGGTGTGTCACTGTAAGGTAAACTCTACGGAGCGAGCTGAGGTGGGCAGAAACTCTGGACAGCAGTCACATGATTTTTCCAACATGGTATCCAGGTCTCAGAGTGCATCCACGCTCACAAGCTTAAAGCTACTATATGCAACTAGCTGAAACTCTAGCTGTCGCAGACATTCAAAATTAGTCCCTGCTTCACTGTGCTCTTCTGCCACCTGGTACGCTTTCATTCAGCCATTAGTCAATGCAAGCTGCGAGCTCCACCACCCTATCAGAGCATCGACTGGGATGTGTTCCAATTCAACTCTGACAACATCGCTAAGTTTAAAGAAGAGGTGACAAGCTCCATAGCAACGCTCGTCAACAAAATCACTTCTATAGTGATTGTGCAAACATTTCCAAACCAGACATGACGGGTAGAAGCGCAGTGAAATGTGGGGAGAGATGCAGTATCTGCTTAAAGATGCTGAGCTCAGATACAAGGACGGAATGGAATAGATACAGCAACGTGACTATATGTGGTCAGCATTACAAATCAACCCATGTCTACTTTTAGTGGAGGAGGAATATAAACATACACAAATACAATGCAGCCGCTTGAACGTTGTGCTGGAACCAGTCTAATATGAGAGTGTGTTAGAAAAGCTTCAAATCACAATTACTGATAATTTGTCCTTGGCGAGAACATGGAACATTTGTAACGTTCCAACACTTTCCGACCATCACCCTGTGTGGTGTGCTCATCGTGTGAGGAACAATGAGTTATCAGGACACAGCACCACAGTGTCACATGCATGATAAGAAACGAGAAGCTAACCTAATAGATGACGTATTGTTTTTGTAATATTTAAGAAAATATTTAATTATTGTCTAAACCTCAGATCACGTCTCAGGCTGCCAAAAATGATTTTAGATCATCTGTACAAACCCAACAGAGCTGGCGCTCTCTGTATAGCTTGTTTTTTTTCTGCTGGTTGTTTTTCTTCTTTTTGCTTATAAAGAAAAAAGAATAGACCACAAGTCTCAGTGAAAGCAGTGGTGTCTGAATAAACAAATGAATCAGTGGAAAAAAATCAGACAGAATGAGATTTTTATTAGATGCTGAGCAAATTATACTCATTTATTTAACTGCCATGGTCGAGATGAAAATAGTTCAATACGGGTACAAAGAACCTTTTATACTTTCAGTCTACATTCTTTATAAATCTGATCTCATTACCAGGAAAAAAACTGTTGGGGAGTTGAAATTTAATTAGCCTCCAAGGCGACACAATTTTGTGGGAGTCTAGTGGGAGTCCATCAAGTCCAGAGCAGTGACGAAGGGGTGTAGGGGAAAGAGGGGTGAAAGAAAGCAAATGCAGTACCTATGTTGTTAGTTTATTGTTGTAATTCATGTTTTCTGTAACCGGGAAAATTAAATTAAAGACCGATTAAGACCCACCTTAAATCACTTAAGATCCACTGTAGTTCAGACCATGTGAACTAGCAGCTGAAACATCACATCAGTCAAACCGTGCTTCAAGCAGTCATCTCTATCTCATCTCTTCTTCAGTCTCTGGTACCATGAGTACTTCCCTTTCTCTCTCCTCTTTGTTGGCTGGTTATTATAACACCGATTCCTGGTGGGATCCACTTCCAGCACTAAGGTGTTATAAGCTAAATGCGTGTGCTTTCTAACACTTCTACGCTACAACGGCGTACGGTGAAACACGTTGTCTGTGTAACGTACACGTCTGACTTTATTTGTTTTGTTTTGCAGAAAATTACTCATTTGTTTTTCTTACTGTAAAAATGTATTTTATTTTTTAAATTGTTTTATGTTTTAAGTTAAGCTTCCTGCCACTGTCCAACAAATTAAAAGCTGGAGGAGACTGAAAAACCTTTTATCCCTGACAGCAATCTGTACTTAATCATGCTGCATACATGAACTCACATTTGAACTTTACAATGAAAAAATGTATTTAGAAGTAAAATATTAATAGGAAATCAGTACATTTATGAAAGCTAAGCATCAGACTCTATAAAAGTCAGACACTGGTTTAGCTTCACTTCAGTGGTAGGTACAATGTGATTCCTGCTCTACATGCAGCTGAGCCTGCTGTAGCTCCCAAACAGCTAAATCACTGCTGCATGTCCTCCACAGCTCTCCGTCTCCTCCGCTCTTTCAAATCTCGTTGGTCGTTCCTCATTCCTGACTTCTGTTCAGCGAACAAATCCACCCAGAGGATGTCATGGGAGCAGGATTGCCTTGGTTGAATGGTTTTGTGTGTGCGTTAATGTGTGTGTGTGTGTGTGTGTGTGTGTGTGTGTGTAGCAACAACATGATGATGTTGGTGCAGGCGTCTCTGTGTTATTCCAGGCCAGGTGACTGCGCTGTGCATGAGCAGCTCAGATGAAAATGAAAATATGTGCCAGTGACGGATCATTGTTCCATTTGTTTGGAGTGAACGACTCCTATTATTGTTGTAACAGGAGGTCCATGGGGGTCACGTCTATGTGTAGTTGTTCTCTGGATTCTGAGAGGGGTCCTGGCCTTTAGGTGTGGTGGTTGCTGCTGTGAATGAGGGTGGCGAGAGTTCAGCTTTTCTTCAGGTCATAAACAGAATTATGTATCCAGTTGTGTCTCACAAATCAAGAGATGATGTTGGACCAAATAGAAATAATTTTTACATCTGTCCAGGGATTGAAATCTGTAGCTGAAGAAGCCATAGACCAAGACATTTAGACCAGGACTACAAAACAGCTTCAAAATGTACCAGATAGTAACGGTGGGCGAAGCAAATTAACGAAAAGAAAGGAGCGGTGTTCAATGCAAAATGTGCTTTTTACTCCCACCTTACCAGTGTCTCTGCTGCTGGCCCATGTGTGGGAGACCTCTGGCAAACCAGATCTGGGCCACCAAACAGCCTTTGTGGTACGTGGGACGAGTATAAGTGCATTGTGTGGGCCAGAACTGGGCCAGACCAATATTTTATCTCTACTGGGTCGAGTCAGTAGCAAGAACAACAGGTGAGAAAGTTCTTGTTATATTATAAATTACTGTATGTACACAATAAAAAGATCTCTTTTTGGGTATATAACAATCTCGATACAGTGATCAACATGTTCTTTAAAAACATTTATTAGTGACCCCAAACGTATGAATGGCCATATCCTTAAGATATCTACCACAGAGAATACTTATTTTTAGATACATACAGAATGTAGTAAAAAAACACATTTCATGATGATGTTTAAGCGATCAGGGAGTAAATCCGTGTTAAAGCGAGTGGCTCCTGAGTTCCTGTGCCTGCTGCCAAAGCTGAGTCAGCTTTTGTCCCACAGCTGAACTCTGGAAACCGAAAAATATGAATTGTTATTGTGGCTGTTTAAAAAGCGAAGTGCAATGAAACTAAAGCGAACTTTATCTGTTGTGACGCCATATCTTTGCATACATTACATGAGGCAATGCTTACTCTTTAGTAACCGCTGCTGGTGAATGCTGTTTAATGTCATTGCCAGTGAGTGATGATGATGATGAAGAATCAGTAAAGAGACAGAGGAATGCCATTTCAGAGCCTTTAAAATGTCTGGAAAATTTGACGATTATGGTCACAAAGCTTCATTAAAATCATGGTAATGTCAGAACATGGAGCAAAATCAGAATGTAAAATGCCAGAATGTCTCTGTAACTATTAAGTTTAAAAGGAAAAACCAAACTATTTTAATTCCAAAAGAAATGAACAGTGAGGCTCTTCACATATTTTTGCCATATTAGTGTCAATAAAATGAGATCTTATAGTGATGGGCAAAATTTGAGCATGTGGTATTTTCCGAGTGTAAACCTCCCAGCTGTTTTTTCTCTGTTCAGGATTGACGTGAAAAACAAAACCTCGGCTTTGTCACAGTGTCTGTTGTTGCAGCTCTAGCTCTTAAATACAGTCTAACGGCTGCAGATGATGATAGTCATTATGGCAATGGTTTAAGTGCCACTTAGGAGTGAAGAATAGGGATTTGGCCACAACAGCGAGTGAGTGTATGAAATGAGAAATATCATTATTTACAGTGTGAACTCAGCAGCCAGCCAGGAACTAAATGAGGGTTTGATGTTTGCACTGACATCCACACACTGAGATAATTACTGCTCTCAGACTGGATGATGATACAGCACAGAGCTGATCACGCTTTCTTCCTGTGGACTGAAGAATAAAGATAGACGAGAAAAGAAGAAGGTCTAGCATGGGTGCACAGCTGCATTGACAGAAAGTGATGCAACTGTGTGTTTGCTCTAAAAGCATGCGCGCCTACATGAGTGAGAGTGTGTGTTGACATTCTTCCGGTTGCTTGGTCACATTCAATACTCCTCTATGCCTTAGTTATGAGAACGGTAAATGCCGTCATGGGTAGCTTCTTTCTGTAATTGCCTTTCAAACCCCCTTTACACACACACACACACACACAAGTCTAAATGATCGTGCCCTCTTTGCTCCGTCAGTGTATCCCACCATTGCTGAGTACAAATAACAGTGTAGATAGGCTTCATTAACTGGGAACAGAGAGCAGAGGAAACCATGCGGGGGACAGATGTTTCCAACCACCACTGGTTATAATTTGGACCTATTGTCTGAGAGGCCAATCCACTCAGGAAATCCATAAAAATCTTAGGTCCAACAATTGTTGTTCTAATAAAACTCTACAAATGTATTAACACCAGCACTTTCTGTGAGTGACACACTGGACTGACCTTTAACTTTCTGCATTCAGACATGGTCCGTATATTTTTGGGGTGGAGGAGATAGACGCTTAGATCCTTTCCTGATTTCACGGTGTCCTGCACAGATTCAAGATGCAGCAGAACAACTCCAGAACATACCTGAACCTCTGCGACCGCGGAGCTGATGTGACTTCCACATCTGTGGATTTGCTCATTATATGTTGGGAGTTCTGCTCTGAATGAAAGACTTCATGTGTCTTTGGATATGATGAGATTTACAGGTCAACTAGTGTGGTCTTGTGCTTTAGCCACATGTGTCATTTGTCAAAGAGAAGCTGAGCCATCCCTCACTTATGGTTAGGAGCTTTGCACAGGGACAGAACAGTCAGCTGAAATGAGTCTCAGCGTTGTAAATTTGAAATAATTGTTATGTAGCTCTAATCTAAATACTGCAACAGGCATCAGCAGCTTCTTGCCAAGGCCCACACACACCCTGTGGAACAAAAGTAGCCTGTTTTCTTGTTAGTTTTTAGGGACATCAGGGGTGTTGTGTCCTGCTGGCATCTTTCCAGAGAGTAACGCAGAGCTGCTCCTCTGACCTCTTGTGCAACATTCCTAAAGGACATCCTGAAGACAAACAATGGCAGAGAACAAAGTTAGTCAGCGGTTCCCAAGGTCCCCTCCTTCCCCACACTCAACACTGACCATAATACCAGGATGGACATGACACTGTGCTAACACTGGACTCTGTTTGAGAGCAACACCCTCTGACCAGTTCCAGCTTCAAACACATCTGCTTACACACATCAGTCACATCTGTTTCAGCCTAACTACAAAGCAGGACATGGAGGTGGAGGAGAAAGCTTCACCCACGTCTGCTGACACTTTCCAGTGTGAACTGAGCTTTTGTGTACAGCGGACAGCATGAAGCACTCACCTGCTGTTTGATTCACAGAGGAAAAGTGGTGATGTAAGAACTCATGTTATTAAGTTGTTCATAATCATTTTAGTCTTACTTGTGTCGATGTGACCATTATTTCATCAGTTCTGTTCTGTCACAAATGAGAAACACGGGACAGGTTCAACCAGTTCATGTTTATTTGACTTCAAAAGAACAGTCAGGGTAATGCATCAGGCTGGAGTGAGGTTCAGACAGTGGTCAGTAATGACAAATAGCAAGAGTATACAGTTGCAAACAGCAGACCGTAGATTAAGTCTGAGTCAGTTGCTAGTAGAGACATGAACAGTCCAGGACAGGGACAGAATTCAATCAATAAATGAGAGTCTGTTAACAATAGTCTGGACGAGGGGCAGACACGACTCAGCAATGAGCAAAAGGTCACAAGGCAAAAGCAAAACAAAGTCTAGAGACAGTTCAAGGAAACACAGGTAGAGAAGGGCTGGACAGGTATGTGGAGACGATCACTAGCCCAGTATGTTCAGTGCGAGGGCTGAAGAGTGGATCAGTGGACAGTCCCATCTCAGTAATTCTACCAGAATCTGTGGTTTGGAACTTGCTTTGTATGTTGACAAATGAGCCTTTTTTGACCATCTGTCGCTGGTTACAAGTTACAGGAAATGTCACCATGTTGCCAGATCATGAAATTGTCTTCTTATTATGTTAGAATAACAGAAATAACGGGTAAGAATTATTACTTCATTGTTATAACTTCTATATTTACTGTTCTAAAGATAGTTCTGGAAAGATCTATATGTCCCATTATTATCAGTTTTACAAAGGCAGAGAAGACTTGGATAGGCTGCTACAATGAACATGGTATATTTGATGTACTAAAATTAAAAACTACAACCTCAATCCAAAAGTGCTTCCAGTGGGTATTTAAATGACACTGTTCTGTGGTCACTGTTCCCTTTATGCTGCAGCTCATTAAACAGGCCACACAGGCCACACACGCACAGATACACTTTCTGGCATCTTGTCTATTAGTGTAAGTATCAGGACACCAAATGTAGACATGCTCAGAAATGTGGTCTGTGCTCGCAGGCATCTGCGTGCATACATGTGTGACCACACTGCTCCTCATGCAAGATCTAGAAACATTTTCTAAACTTGATTAGGGATGTGTGCACACCACAGTTCACTGCGAGCTCACAGCACAGCCATCTGCTTCCGTTTGTCAAACACACGACATAGATTATATCTCCTGACATTTAGCTTTGTCATCACTGCAGAGGAAGATCAGCCTTTGATTTTAACACGATTCAGAGGTATATAATCATACCTAAAAGTGCTGGTCTTTTAGCCATCCTGGCAGGAAATCAGTAGCTTTGTTTTAAAGATGGTAGTTTGTACATCCTGCCCCAGAGGATGCGGGAATGCTGGTTAATGGATCTGGCAAGCTACACTGATTTGTTACTACTCACTCACCCACGTCAGATATTACAAGCTCCTCTAACTTGAATGAGTGTGTTATTGCGCAGCTGTGGGTTTGTGGATGATACTTTTGAGTGGCAGTGCTCTGAAACTCAGCGGTGTATGCCTGTGTAAGCGATCAATCATACCGCTGTGGGGGGGTGCTCTGGGTGATCGTACAAAGGAGGGAGTGCAGTTGTGTCCTGCACAAAATAAGATACAAAGTTGGTGTCCTTGCTTGGTAACCTTGCACAGATAGACTCACGTGTCTGAACACTAGGACTCACAAATCAGCAGGCCCGATAATAATATTGGATGAATATGGAGATGAAACTGAAACAAGAACTGTGTAGCTATAACTACCAAGATGGGCCAAAATACAAAATGTTGCAGTATAGATTAACATTTTAATATCTTTGTCCTCCTGTACTAACTTCTTATCCTCAGCTAATTGGATGTGAACCACTAACAGGATGACTTGCCTCTATTAGGATGAACTCAAAAGTTAATGTTAAGCAAACTGTCTGCTAATTTCCATCAATTTATATAAACTTAAACATGAACTTGCACATGTGAAAATGATGAAAGCAGTTTCTCTTAGACCAATATATAATGGGCGTTGTGCATGTGTTACTGTCTTACGTCTAGTTTATATTGAAATCTTAGCCGCAGAGATATCAGGTTGGTGTTAGTTGTGTTAGTGTTCAGTGGCACCAGGAACAATATAGTTTTGATGTTAATAAATGATGTTAATAACAACAAGCAGAGATAAAAGGGTTCCCTATAGCATCAGTATGAAAAGCTATAAAGCATGTGTGTATTTTAGTGTGTGTGTGTATCTCACACCATCAGTATGAAATCTGTATAGGTTCTCAGTCATCCAGGTCATGGTTATCTAAAAAAAGGTTTATCCAATAGCAACTGGACGTAGTAGGTTTCTTGACGACGTTTCGCGCTTCTATCTAGAGGGTTTTCTCAAGACTTGAGGGGGGCTTTCCTTGCTTGAAAGAAAGAAGGGACCTCTGGAAGAAGGGCAAAACGTCGTCAAGAAACCTACTACGTCCAGTTGCTATTGGATAAACCTTTTTTGAGATCAGTATGAAAGTGCTGCAGTTACATACACGTGTCTCAACATAGACAGAGTTCTCTGATTTCCAATAGTTTGGGAATTATTTTCTTTCTAGATCTGTGCGTTATCAGTTTCCCAGGGCTTTGTAATTACTCTAGTGAGTAGGCACCATTGTACTATTGCAACACTAAAGAAATAAGCAGTCACTCTTCAGCATATGCTGTAGAAAATAAGAGTTTCATCGGAAATCATGTTGTAACACGCAGTTGGACTATGGACAGAGTCAGCTGCTTCAGAAAGACTTCAAAAACGCTTTGAGTTAAGTACCTCCCACCTCTGATGTGAAGAGCAGTCCAAAATGACAAAAACCATGTTCCCTTTTTTGCAGTTCCAGCATCTGTTGCAGCTTTCGCACTCACAGAGAAGATCTGGTTTTAATGGACTCGCCCTTTTATTTATTTGGCTTGACACATCTGCTCAAACAGCCATGTCCAACCAGGGCCAGAGGTTTATTGACTTTGTTATCGTCCTCCCAGCAGCTTCCAGAGGGGCCTCCGATACGACAATAATAACAGCAAGGTGAATCCTTTCACTTTGACTTGAAAAACATGGCTGGCGCTGCTGAGCTCTGGTGACATGCTGCTGCCCCCCCGCTGAACCAGCAGGTGCTGAGCTGAGTTGAAGTAGAGTGCCTGGGTGGGGCGCTGTCAGAGATTTAAAGACCACAGGTATTTTTTGCAGGTCTGCATGAGAAAGATCTGCCATCCCATTTGTAAACCTGTCTCTATTACTACCAGACATTATCAAAGTATCATCCACAACATGAAGAGAAAGTGCATTTAAGGACGGTTCACAGAGAGAGTTCAGCTAGATTTCTGCCACATTCCTCACAGACCTATGACACATTATGACGACTGTGACTTCTAAGTTAGGCAAATGTCAAGTGTCAGGACCTGTGCTCCAACTTGGTACCAGAGCAGTAGAAGAAAAGATGTGTTATTATTGTTGCATTCTGACTAAAAACAGCGTGACAGCACCATCTTTCCTGTGATTTTTAGTGAGGCCATCACAAATTAGAAAATCAAAAGTGGAATTGTACAGCTGTCTGCGAGGATGTGACATCAGAGCGGGCAACTGTGAGTGAGTCAGCGTCACTTACAATAACTCAGTCGCACTAGCTTTAAAAAAACTTTCTGTCCACTGTGTCACAAGTACAACACTATTTGCTGTGTGTGTGTGTGTGTGTGTGTGTGTGTGTGTGTGTGTGTGTGTGTGTGTGTGTGTGTGTGTGAGTGTGTGTGTGTGTGTGTGTGTGTGTGTGTGTGTGTGTGTGTGTGTGTGTGTGTGTGTGTGTGTGTGTGTGTGCGTGTGTGTGTGTTACTCATCTGCTGTGTGGTAGCAAACAATACTGGGAAGTCGATAAATGGACAGAGGAGAGGCAGGAAGGATAAGAGAGTTATTTTCTTCCGCTGTGGTCGAAAGAAACAGAGACAAATACAAAGAGACAGAGAGAGAACAAAGAGGGACACAGTGTTTTCACAGGGGCGCTCTGATCCAGGGTCATCCCAACTCTCTGCTAGAACCTTCTCTCTCTCCCTCATACTCATAATGTGGGTATTTATTGACATAATGTGTTGAACCCTAACGTCCTAACCCTCAAAGCCTGTAGGGACTGTAGGGACTAATATCGTTGTTCTCCAGCTACACAAAGACTAGATCCCGCTGAGCACGGAGCGGTTATGAAATGACGGCGCAGGTGGGAGAGCCGTTCCCACCAGTATTAACGCTGCTAATGTTTCACTGGATAAGAGCGTCCTCCTTCATCCATACTGTGTGGGAGCTTGTGTTTTACTTTAATATACTGTTTCCTCCACTGTCTTCAGCTGGCAGGGTTCCAGCGCTCACACAATGGTCAGTGGAAAAACACACAAAACCCAAGACTACCTCTCCCCTCTCTTTGGCCACTGTTTACTCTACTTTGTTATTTACTGGTCCTTAGACCCAATAATCAAAAATCAATCAATCACAAAAGAAAAAACTCATTAGTTTTCTTATTTTCATTTCAAAGCCAAAAGCAATTCGAAAGAAACTCATGATAAACATGTTGTGAGTGTTGAAGATTTTTTATGTGGAACATTTTAACAACAGGTTGTCAAATAGTTGCATCTATACAGATCCCAGAGTAGGGGGCCATCAAGGGGCCACAATATTCAGAGAGAGTGTAGCAGGCACTATGATGTATGTATGTATAAAAGTGAGGTTTTCTTGGTTCATTTATTTGAATAATTGTAAATTATTTAGTAGTTGAAATTGTTTTTGTAGAATTACTGGTGCTTTAGATAAATGTATACCTGTGTTAGGTGACAGCGCGACCCGGAAATGTATGTGAGAGTAACGGGAGGAAAGTTATGAGAAAGGTCCGGCAGGTACGAACGGATAACGATAAAGGACAAGACACTCGCTTGCAGAGCGGTGTTCTACTACTGGTCAACAGGTGAACGCCGAAAACACCAATGAGAAGCTAATATTGCCTTGTTACATGAGGAAATATATAATTTGTGTTTATTACTGTGTGTATGTGAATCTGAAGTATTTCATTTGGTTTTATTTTAGTTTTCACGGTGTTCTATCAGTGTTCAAGAGTGCAAGAAATAAATAAACATCTGTGGATATCAGTACGAAGCGTGAAGTCCTTTTGAGCAGACCAGAGTAGCTACAGAGAGGTCCAACAACATAGAAAAAGCTTACACGGTAAACTATCCTTACCAATTTTACATGCATGTTTACTGTACATAGACAAAATACTTACAGTTTATTTTTAATTGTTATATTGACGCTATCATTACTGTTCACCTCATTAGCACAACTAGTGTTTGGACTTGGAATTGGACTGATTGGTGACAGGAGAGAGGCACTTGAGGGGGCCAATTAGATTTCAGCTGGGGCCAATGCCCCTGTAGCCCCACTCCTAGAACTGCCACTGCATCCATAGTAACCCCTTTACCCCAAATGGGTTTGTTTGTTTGTCAGCAGATGTATGAGACTCGGCCTGGTAGCTCAATAGGTTAAGTGTCAGACTGGGATGTAGGAGGTCGCAGGTTTGAATCCAGTCTGACTCCTAGTCCATCTCCTACCAGGTGTGTCCCTGAGCCAGACACCCAGCGCTAGCTCCCTGTAAGTCGCTTTGGATAAAAGCGTCTGCAAAGCAAAGTAAAGTAAAGACTCCAGAGTCTTTAGAAATGAGTAAACATTGTATATTTTATAGTTTCAATGTACAAAGAAGAATTTATGGACATAACCTAACCACAGCCAATGATATATCTGTATACAGCGCATCCAATTTGGAACCTACTACATTTATGCTGCGTGTCTCTAGAATCCGAGGGTTAGTGATTCTCGTCTACATGTTGCTGTAGTAGCGTAAAGCTTGGCAATCGTCGAACAGTTTCCCCAAGGGGATCAATAAAGTATCATCAGGGCGGCATGATAGCTCAGTGGGTAGAGCAGTCCCACCAGGTTACACGTCGAGGTGTCCTTGGACAAGACACCGATACCCTGTAGCGCTGACACAGGTCTAACAGCTGTCTAAACAACAATTTCCCCAAGGGGATCAATAAAGTATTCACTATCATTATTATAATTATCATTATCATCATCAATCCAAACGGATGAGAAATCCTTGCCTTGGAGCTGCTTTTTCAGGAGGCTGCATCACACCTTTGTGGTTGCAGGAGGTGTGTTTTGTTCAGAAGAATGTGCTGATGGCCCGTGGCTCCAGGGCTCCACCATAATAACAGCTGCATTCCTTCTGGCTTCTGACCAGCACGGATGGAATGCAATTAGCACCTATTAGTGAGAGCCTGGAGTAGGCCTGTCAGGCCCACTGGGATACCCAAGCTGGGCGCAAACACTCAGAGTCTGGCATTTACTGTACGCGCAGGACCACTTCAGTATTTTAACACCTCTGACACTCATAGTCAGAGTAAATTATAGCCTCTAATTATATTATCAGTGTTAGGGGAATAAACTGAAATCATCCACCCACCCATTGCAGTCTTATTGTTAAGTCATTACAGACTGAGCATCAGTGTCTGACCTGCAGCTTTTTATCCTGTTGTATTGGAGCCAGTAACACAGAGCTGGATGTTCTGGAGAGACAAGACGAGCAGACGCTATACTGCAGTGAAGATCATAAAATAGTTTATATTATTATAGGACATATATATTATCAGGACACTGGTTACCACAAACCTTTAGAAGAGCAAGAGTTCTGGTGAGGAAAGGGCAACATCAAATCCAGGGCAGAGAGAGAGGTGTGAACGCTGAGGCTGAGGGAGGCACGAGCAAGTCAAATAGTTAGAAAACAGCAAAAAGGTATAATTACTACAATACTACATCAATACTAGCATGATGGGATCAGACTGCTCTCCTCTACATAAAACTATCGCCTCCATCAGAAAGGACAGCACACTGCTAATCCGTGGGGCTGGTGATGTACTTGCTGTTAACTACACAGAGGTGGATGCAACATGGTGGCGCTAGTTATGTCCTGATGGACAAGTATCAAATGAATTGAGCAAAAGATTAATGAATCATATGAACTATTAGTTTCTGGAGTACACTTTCTGGTATGAGGTGCATTTCTGAAGAATGACTTATCTTTATTCGAGTGTCTTGTGTTTCCTTCTTCTCCATTTTATGTACATTTTGCTCATATGTAAACAATTACATTTGTTTTAAATCAAGCTGTAATTTAATGATTATTTTCCAAAACTATTACTATTTGATGCCTCTAAGGAATTTATTTACCTGTTTTATTCTTTTGTTTATTGTGTAATTTACATTTTCTCGTAGCAACAATTTCTTTGTAAAAATTGTTGGTAATAATTGTAAAATAAAAAAGGTTTAATTAGTTATTTAAACTTTTAATTTACCTAATCGTATTTACTATTTATTCACTCTGTGTTTGTCAGAGTTCCTACTGTACAAGAACACTACATGTTGAATTATCGTCCAATAGCAATAAAATATTTGACAAGTCATCTAACAAACAGTAAATGGACCAACACAGCACGCAGGATGTAGCTCAGTTAGTAGAGAGGTTATCTGTGAGCCCTGGTATTAGTGGTTTGACTCCTCGGGAGGATCAATAAAGTTTGGCATAATCATTGTTTTCTACAGTACATCTATGAGTTATGATAGAACATTTCTGGTTCTCTCCAACATGCAGAGATGGTGAGCAGCGGCTGGGACACCTGAATGTAACAAGTCTTAGGCATCTGAAGTCCTCCATAAAACCAGAGGACTTTCCAGAGATGTAAAATTTCATTTTGTTAGAGACTGCGATCTAGCAAGTGATTTTCCTCCGCCCTCATCTCCTTCCCGTACTCATCCTCTGGTTACCTCCCTCAGTGATCTGACAGGGAGCTATCAAAGCTCTTCAAAGGCCAGAGCATACACATGCAGAGCATAAACATGCTAGCAATTAAAATCATCAGTGATTGAGTCAAACTGGCATCAGTATTATGGCATTGGATCATAACTATGTGAACAGATTTTAACTTTGTAACTTGTAATTGGTGTGTGTCATTTGATGGTTTAATTTGTCCCAGACTTCTTCCTAAGCCACACTAAAGGAGTCGTTTGGGTGTAATTAGTGTCTTGGTGAGCTTGCCATGTCTCTAACTGTGCAAAGGTTCCCTCCTAAAGAAAGCACGTGTTTCATTATGATCAGGATCTTTTCTATCAGATCTTTTTATTAAAACGCCAGCTAAAGCAGTTAGATATATTTTACTGTACAACAACAGAACGTGTCTTTTACTTAACACTCAGGGACCAATGAGTTTACACTTAGGACCTTCGGATCAAAAATGAAAAGGTCAAAATGTAAGTTGTAATAAAAGTATTAAACATTATTATATTCTTCCCTCTTTGGTCTCATTCTGTTCGTCTACATCAGACGGACATTTTGATATAAGAAAACAATATTTTTTTACAATTATTAACCCCTTCACTGCTTGGTATAGCACCACCGTGATTTAGAGGTAAAAAACTGAAAAAATGAAGTAATTCTTTTGTGTTGAGTCATTAGAGCCTGGTTATATCAATGATTAGCAGAAACGATGATGCTCATGCATTATTAATGTCAAAAACTCACACTTAGGACCTTCGGATCAAAAATGAAAAGTTGTAATAAAAGAATTAAACAGTATTACATTCTACCTTCATTGGTTTCATTTTGTTTGTCTACATCAGAGCTATAATTTGATATCAAATATTGTTACAGTTTTTTTTTTATTTCAACCCCACTAAAAATGTTTACGTCACATTTATATATGAAAAAAAAGAAAAATATATAACATGAAGCGAATGTAATTTTCCACTAGTTTTTTTTACCAAGTGTAACAATGAATAGTAGTTTTTTCCAAAAATAATACTGAACCTAATATCTGTGAAGGTTCTCAGTCATCCAGGTCATGGTTATCTCAAAAAAGGTTTTACCCAGTAGCAACTTGACGTGTTAGGTTTCTTAACGACATTTCACCTTCCATTCCAGAGGGCTTTCTCAAGTCTGACTGACTGGTGTGAGCAGCAGGTTTATAAACCCTGTGGAACCCTCAGGTTGGTGATTGGTGGTCACCTGTGGGCTGTCCTCCTCTTTGGTTGTCACGTTTGTTAATGTGACCACCTGAGCCAGAGTGTGAACGATTGTGAAACTTCCTTGGTATCATTGAGATATCGGCATTGTAAGTGGGTGATAGACCCCTGTTTAACGTCTTGTTAGTGTTAAATAGAAGGAATAGAGAGGTGGAAAATGTTTTCTCTATATGCAAAATGTGCCTAAATGGCGCCAACTAGTGGCGAACAGCAAAAATTATAAAATTAGGGGGACCAGTCCACATGGGGATCCAGATATTCCAAAATGCACGTATTATGCTTCTATGGCAATAAGTTTCTATGGAATAATTTTTGATCCGAAGGTCCAGTGTGTGACAATTGTTGATAAACGGTTTGTTTTTAGCCTTTAGCAGGACCTGAGTTGGAAATGTCAAGATCGAGTAAAAATACACCACATGGGATATATTCATGCCGTTTATATGAACATAGACAGAAATAACCAAAAAAGAAAAGCTCATGTGTGCAAAAATGATCCGAGAGTCCGCAGAGGGTTAAAGAAATGAACATTTGAGCACGAGTACTATGAGCATCAAAACAGTGGAAGACGCCTTCGCTGATGTGACGCCTGGAGGACCACTATCTTCCATAACACCACAGGAACAAGCAATACACGTACAACAGTTTGTTCCGCCCAACACAAATGGTCCAGCACGTTTGTGATCACAAATGAGCTGTTTAGCTGCAGTAAAACTAAGAAATGATTAATTCTGTATCTTTACAACAAAGCTTTAGTTAATCTTCTTGGTCATAATAGTCCGGGCTCCAGCTCCTGTCATTAGCGGTTCTTGGTTCAAGGCCACCAAAGAGTTGGTGCCACTCTAGAACCAATTTTCCTGACTGAGAGCTATTTAGTTGGCTGCTGAAATGCAAATGACTAGTTCAAAATGAAGCAGTGGCTCTGAAACAGCCGTTGAACTGTTTTGGTGGTAAAGAGGTGATGTGCTAAAGAGGGCCACCCTCTTCCTTCATCCGAGATGTGGTGATGGAACAAAATGAATGGCAAAAGAGGAGTTGTGCACAAAGTAACAAAGTAGATTTACATTAGGAACATAATCAGTATGAAAAGGTTATAGATTATGATCTGTCAAGCCACTGATAAAGAGAACGGAGGCTTAAGGTTACGCAGTGCTGTCGACGGCTGCAAATGTTTCCATCTGAGCTCTTGAATTGAAGTTGTAACAAAGTACGAGAGCAAGCTATCTGACCAAATTAGGAGGAGGAGGACAGTACTTAATAAAACACATTACTCACAAATATGTAATGACAGCATCCCCTCATACCCTCACCATGTGTTTAGTGAAGTGTTCTGCACTTCACGCAGTGTTGGCTTCCATTTAAGCTCTTACTCACTAGAGCGTCTGGACACTGGATGTTTTCATTCTAACAAAGCAGAGCTCAGGCAACACTGACAATGAGTAATATTTCCATGGTGCATATTATTTGCCAAAGGAAATGGAGACCTTGAAGGGTAAAGGTTGTTTCCACTGTGGCACAATTTCATTTGATGTGCAAAATTGAAAGAAATATTCTTATCGTCCAGTGATTGTGGCACCAAAGGCAGGTGTCTGAGAAGAAGTTGGAGTGATTCTCATGATTGTGACAGCATATGTACTGGTACTACAGACAGCGTGACTGTTTGTGTGACCTCGCCTAAGGCCCTGAGCTGCATCTCACATGTGCAGTTGCTCCAGTTACATGGTCACTTAGTGGCTGCTATAGGCAGATTCAGCATGTGTCATATTCCTTCTATTTCTCAATTATTTAATTTACTAAAGTGATTTTCAGTGATTAATAGACATGTTTGTATCATCCCCTAATATGTGCTTTTCATATCTTCAGCAGGGTAGTTTGGAACGCTTGGATAAGTGGGCAGAGCAGTCACCTGCCAGTCGCAAGCTCGGTGGTGCTCCTCCTGTCGTAGTGTCCTTGGATAAGACACTGACATCAATTACTGGGTACTACTATTGAAGCTGTTTGGCTGTCAACTAAAAACTAATTAGAGTACTTGAAAAAGTATAAATCTTCTCCAGTAATACATATTCTTTTCAAGTATTGGAATAGTATGTATGAGCTCAGTTTCCTGGCTTTCCAGTCATGTCTTAAAGCAGAGACAGTAGTAAATGTGACACGCTGCTCAGAGTTGTTAAAGAAATTAGTTAATCTCCAGGCAGGGTCACTCAGTCACCTGTAAAGAAGTTAGATGTTGCAGAAAACAAAGAGGCTCCTGACAGGGATTAGTGTGTGCGAGGCTTTCATGCTATGGAAGGCAGATGCTGGCAAGAGTCTGGGTGTGTGTGTGTGTTCAAGTGCTGCCCTGGCCTCTTTTTGAATATAATGCGGGGATTCCAGTAAGTTAATAATGATCCGACAAAGCAGGCAGAGCCTCTGTGCTCAGACAGAGGAAAAGAGGAGGGACTGAAGTTAAACAGCTCTCAGAGAGAGCAGAGCTGCTGCTGGTTTGAAAACTTTATTGAAACAGTTATATGGATTAAATACAATGGCAGACTGAGACCGGACTTTTGTCCTATATATGTTGAAGTTAAGAGTGATTAATTAATGACTGAACCCTCAAGATACATGTCAACATAACAGCTGCAGGACCAGAAGTGTGTCCTTTATGTAAGGAGGAACAGAACAGTGGGTTATGACCTTTGCTCACAGCCCAGACAGTGGAACCCCGACCGCTGTGAGGCAGCAGGATGGAGTCCACACAGTGATTGTTAGACCTTCTGCTTGTGCAGTGGAGGTGGTGATCTAAATCCAATAAATGCAACATCGTGTATCAGCTAACTGTGGTTGACTGATGTTCTGATTCAGGTCTGGGAGCAGATCCTGCAGAACACCATGTGCTGAATCATCAGTAGCCTACCTGGATGTGGCCATACACACCCCCAGGTCACATTTGACAATCAACTTTTTTCTGTTTCTCGGCATTTTGCCTGATTTGCTTCAATCAACTTCAGTGAACCCACACCTACAAGGGTGAGTACCAGACCTGCACATGTAGTCAGTGCTAGCTTTACATTAGCACAACACATACACCCATCACATAGAGTGAACACACTGTATATAACAAAAAATGTACTATTAACCAAAAAGAAGAAATAAATACTGATGCGTTTTTCCTGAACTACTGTTCATGTACAGTGTATGTCCGGGGGGGTCTGCAAAATCTCAACTGGCTTTTTAAATGTATGTTTGAATTAATATAGCCAGATGGATTTGTGATAGAGACCATGAGGAAACATGTCATGAAAGCACCAGCATTTGTCAGTAAAAGAGAGTGAGGGAAAGGCCTCCAGATGGGAGCTTGGACGGCGGTCTGACTGGAGTTTAATGAGAGATCTTGCTGTGGGATTTCTGCACTAATTACCTTCCCCAACATCTCAGCCCAGACCGCCAGCCTCTCTCCCCTACTGTTTCATCAAAAGCTCTAAAAGCCCCCAAGAATGCAAGATTGGGCATCACAGTACCCATCAGCAGCAGGCCTGCAGAAAAGCTTGAGAAATTGTTCCATACGACTGAGGCGGTAGCTGAGAGGTTACTGCAATAGTTTGAGATGCAACAGCTGATGCGTGTGCTTGCTTTGTGGTTAAATATCACATAGTTCATGATTCAATTGCTAATAAGAAATAATGTGTTTCATATGGACGGTCACGCTGCATGTGAAGGAGACGACGAACCGACATTAGCAAGGTCAGAGGGCTGAAAGTGTGCACAGCACTGCAGCTTGAACCAGTCTGTGAGGGATGGTTAAAGCACATGCTAAACAATTGCACCATCTGGTTTGATTCCAGTTTAAGAACCTATATTGCATGTTGTACTGTCCTTTCTCTCGTTTATGTCTACACTGACAAATAAAATGGACCAGCATTTTCAAAAAGCTTGTGAATGAAGAGAGATGCTTTATATTGAACTTTACTGATTTGATCCGTGTTGTAGTTCTGTAAAGTCACTGATGATGCAAAGGGAATAATTCCTGCTGCTGGTGCTGAGCAGCTATAGAAAACGTGGATGTTTCTTAATAAGTGGCACTTTATTAGTGGCTGTATTGCTGTGTGTTCATATTGTATATTAAGACACTAACAGATATAACATATGATAGATGAGTGATTCGCTTTGGTGACTTTGAAAGAAACCTGCCTTTCAAGTCACCATATGAGAAAAATTAATCATTTAAAAAGAAATCTCACGACCAATAAGCTGTCTTAACCCTTGTGTGTCCCTCTGTAAATTTTTTGCACAAAGGGTAAAACGTTGATGTTTTTTTAAGGGTTAAAAAAGTCCTTATTGTTAAAACATGACAATAAATTAACAGAATGTTTACATGTGTGTTCTTTCGGGGGTGTACCCACCTTTCACCCTACTGTCTGCTGTACCTGTCACCAGTACCCGACGGCACACAGGATGGTGGCTTAGATAATATCACTCATGACCTATGTCCTGACTTTCCAGGGCCACTCGTGAACAACATGAAATTTGAAGTCACATATTAATTGTAATATAAAAAGGCGATATGTTATATAAGCTGTTACCAACAGAAATGTTTTCAGAGAGACATCACATTAAATTTGAGCATCAGTGTCTATGCTTTCCTTAATAGAGCGTGTACCACACCCAGACCCTCCAGATCAAACATTTCTAGACATGCCACTGAGCCACAACAATATTCTTAGATATTTACAAGAAGTACATATATATATATGAGTTATGAATGTGGAATATGCTTGGAAAAGATGAAACTATTAAATGTATGTCCTCAGAGGATATAGCAGCCTTACTTTTCCTTGTTCTTGTTGGGACAAAAGGGTAAAGTGTTAAGGTTCAAAGAAAACAGGACAGGATAAGACCAACTCAAGGCTTGTTTAAGTCTGATGATCAGAAAATCCGGATGTCTGCCTTTGGTGGGTTTTTGGAATCGATAGAGAAAAGAAACTATGACCTGATTACATTGGAGAATTATGCACTTTTCAGTGTCCTGATTAGAGGAGGAGTCATCAAGATAGTGATGTCTTCAGTGGGCGCCAAACAAAAGTTTGACATATGTGGTGATATTATCAGCATACCTCTGTTATCATTTACTCTAATAGACTTAGATACAGTTCCTCCTCTTTGTGCCTGGTATTTTTTCATTTCCATTTAAAAAGGAAACCATTTGAAGCCACAGTGAGAAACTTATAAAGACTTGAATTCAACTTGCTCTGCTCCATCCACTCCTCCCTCTCCTTGCTCTGCTCTGCTCCTCTGCCATCTGCTACACTCCCACTCTGCACAGCAAAGATTCAGAACTATGTTTAGCTTTTGGTCTCTAACAAATCTGGTTCTTTAGACGTTAAGTGCTCCACTGTGTTCACCAGCTGCTCTCAAACTGTGTCTGTCTGCTGAGCAGATCATGTTCATCTTTCTCTCTCAGAACAGCTGGAAACAACAATATGAGAGCAGTGAGAGTGAACCCTACGGACTTACGGTTAACCACTTTTGGGGTCAAGAGTCTTAGTTTTTTTTTCCACTTGGGCCACCATAATTGTAGAAGGCTACATGGATAAACTTGCATTAGCAAACACAAAGTGCTTTTGGAACACAAGACTACTAATGAAATGCTTCTGAACACCTATGCAGACGTTGCATTTAAAAACCATCAGTGTACTTTAACATGCCTACAGTGTGATGTGCCTCCTCTGCTGTCATACCCTGAAATACTGACAAAGTTGGATTTTGTCAGTACTGTGTCTGTGGTGATCAGACTCTTGAGCTCTAATGTGGTCAGTATAGTATACTCTGGCACACAGGGACATAAATAACCGTTTAAATGAAAACGATCACAGCGAGGTGATCATCATTCTGAATCTGTAGCAAACATCACTTCAACAGTCTGTTCAGAGTTGTTTCTTTAAAATTGAAATGAACCCAATCAAACAAGGATGCATCTGGCAGCTTTGATCTGAACTGCTATTCATAACAGATGACTTGCTTTGCTTTCACTTTCTTTGCAGCCTTGGATACTGTAGGCAGCATGCTCATAACAGGAAAACGTATTCCCACCAGGAAATAACTGGAACAGTATTAAACAACAATAATGATGATCTCCCAAAGTTCCAAATAATTTCATAACCTCAAACAGAGAAACTATAATGGATGCACTAGATGCTAAGTGCATTAAAAACAACTTTAGGATTCACTGGATGAACCCGTTTCATGAGCATCCTACTGAAATGTACTGATCAGCAGCAGTGGATGGAGCATTTGTTCTGCTTTATGTTGGTCTTCATGTTAGTTTTTTGTCCACGGCCGTGACTGAACAGCATTAGTTCAGTGAGCAAACCTTTAATGTATCGGTGCCATCCATGAGTTAACACAAGTCCTTCAGCTGTGCAGGTTCATAAAAAAGCACTGTGTCCAGCTGAAGTTGTGCAACCATCAGCAACAAAAGCACTGTGGGACCTTTATTTTGGATGTGCCTGGGAAAACGTGAAAGGCACACTGAGGAGCCAGAACTCCATACTGCCTTTCTTTAAAGTCCCACTTGAACAGAGAATGTGCCAACGCTTGGATGAAAAGCTCATTTTGCCTTTTCCTCCTTTAAACAGTAAGGTACCCAGAAACCCCTCCAAGGTCTTCTCTCAATCCCAGAGCTCTGTTTTATGAAAAGGTAATATGCTCTGAACATAGCATGGACCTGTTTGGCTTAGGGTGTAATGCTTTCATTATTTAGACAGAAATCTGCTGAGAGTAGTAGTGTGGTACAGCACAAAGCTTCATACCATTTTCTATTAGGCAAAATGTTTGTATCATAACTCGCGGAACTTTGGATCATAACTTTTTGCTATCACCTTTGTTAAGGTTCCCATTGAGCTGACGGTGTGTCAAAGCAACACAACATCCTAGCTACAATCTGTAACTTATAGCACTAGAGAATGTCCATCCAGTCCTTCCTCTCCCTGCTGTGCTCTGCTATACTCTGCCCCATCATTCTGACCCATGGTGCTTTGGTTAGAAGACCAAAGCACCTCTCCACAACATTTGGGTCTACATATTTGTGGTATCTAAAAAGTTAGCTTCCCCGTGGACAGGCTCATTTGACTTAACAAGTGACCTGCAGGAATCAGGACTGAAAACGTAACCAAAGAAATGCAGAGAATCACTAACCACAGGCTGTTGACCTGCTTAAGTGTTGCATCGACCACCAGGGAACAATTAGAAGCATGAGAGCAAAAAAAAAAAAAAGATGTACATGGCCCACAGGAGAGTCTGGGGAGGGAGAATGACTCTCTTGTTGTTTCGGTACCATAGCAGCTTCTACTTTCTGTATTTAATGAACTAGATCCGATTGAAGTCAGCAACCTCAGACAGTGCAATCCAACAGAAAACACACACAAACCTAAAACCAGAGAACAAGCTTTTACATTTCAGGGGAGGTCGAAGAATTTAAGAATTTAAATTAGTATTTATTCTAAGCTTATTTTCTCTCAGTATTTACCAGTCACATACCATGTGAATCTTAACGTGATTAACAGTACGTAGTGAATTGCTTGTTTGATGCGGTTGGTCAGCATCAGTTTGCGTGGGCACAGCATCTTTCACACATGTTGGCTGCATTTACACTGTGAGTTTATACGCTTGTGCTAATCCAATCACCCAGAACAAGGGTTCAACAAGCTGAACTCAGGTTCATAGGAGACCAATAAAGCACAGGAGGAATTTCTCCATGCCCACAGGCCACGCATGTCAAATCTCACATTTAGCAAGCTAACATTTAATAAAGTTGGTTCTGAGCCTCTTGGTCTTCAGCACGGAAACGCGCTGAGGTGACGGTGAGTGGCATCGTTATTGGAGGGCGTTGATGAACTAACATGAAATCCCTCATAAACAGAACAGGATGGATGTGCTGACTGCTCAGTGGTGTGTGTCCTCACATGCCCTGCTACACACACACACATTCACAGGTTACCTCGAGCTGACTGTCGACACACTCAGTTTCTCAGACACAGAGAATGAAACCTGCACACACACTTTTACAATATGTTATTTGGTAGCAGAGGGTGGTGTACTAATGGCTGTAAGTGCTGCTTTCTCTCCCACGCGGAGCTAGTGTATGTCTCTCTCCCTCTCTTCTCATTCATCTAGTATGTAGTGGGCCTGCTTGTAAAGTCCTCCCACCCCAACATGACTTTTAAAATGGCATGCTAATTGAAAACAGTGCTGCTCCCCCTGCTTCCTGCCTTTTCAGCTGCCCCATATGGACGCCAAAACGCACGCGATCAAACCTTCTTGCCTCCTTCACACACACATATGCAGTGGTAGCATTCAAACAGCAGTGTTAGCTGTGCAGTATCACGGAGGATAACAATACTGAGACTCAATGCATTTGCTTCCCCACCATGCGACTATGTCTGGGCCTGTGTGTGGCAGGGGGACAGGAATAAATAAATAAAAGATTTGCCAGTTTTTGCATAAATACGCAGGAGTCGACTTCCAATATAACCAGCACCCGCTGTAAAGCAGATTCATACACTGCGAGTGCTCACTGTGCCAAACAACAAAATAAAAAATGATTATGACTGATCTTTTCTGACAGATCTGTTTTACATATTATGATAAATGTCTAAAATCATTTTGTTTCCAATCAGAATGTGTCAACAAAGAAAATGTGCGTGGAAGCGGAGGCAGCTGGAGTACAGATTAAAACAGCGACGGTGTACGTTGGCAGTCATTCAGTTTAAAAACGTTTTTTTTACCTTGTTGATTCAACATCATCTTCCAACTATAGCAGAGCAACATGATGCGGTGTTTGATGATGATGGTCATCTGATGTTTTACCAGGTGACATCGTACCAATACAAGGAAACACAGCGTCAGTCATTTCAGCAAGTGCCCAAAACAACATCTGTTTCTGCTCAAGTGACCAAGATCCTAGATGCCATAGGAATTCTGACTCTTGTCTGCGGGGAGCAAAGGAGGAAACAGTGGTCACAATGGTTGGACGGGTTTACGAAACACAAGACTCTAACACTGGAGCCCGCTGTTCATGTTTCATCGTCCTGTCCTGTCTACAGATAAAATACTTTTACACCTTACTGTGGAAGAAACAGAAGAATACAGAGTTTGGTTGTTTACTAAGTGCAACCCTAAGGTCTACTTTGGTTTCATCCATCCACAGGACATTCTTGCAGTAACCTGCTGCCTTCCACATGCCTTTGAACAAACTGTAGATGAGCAGAAATGTTCTTTTTGCAGAGGAGCTTTTTACTTGCAACTCTACCATGAACACAATTGTTGTTCTGATGGTGGACTTATGAACCCTCATATTAAAAAGAAAGGCTTGTAGATTAGTTTATGATCTACAGGTCTACGCTTGGCTCTTGTTGTTGTCTCTGTTGGTCGTCCACTCCTGAGTTGGGTATCAATGGTTGTTGATATGAATGTTCTTCATTTGTTCATCTACCTGCTTGTGGATTAGATTAGGCACCTCCCACACTATTATTGATTGATTGATCCATTGATTAAGAACCATGATCCTAATGTGTAAAAATTGAGTTAGACTTATTTATGTAGAAAAACTAACTGTATTTTGTGGATTGAGAGAACAGGGTTTTTTGACAGATCCTTGGATTTGAAGGCAGACTGCACTGTTCACTTGCAAGTGTAAAAAACACAACCTTTGTCCTGCTACAGTGATAAAATGACAACATAAAAGAAGCACTAACCATGTCGTGTTTTCTGTTAATTCTGCGTGCTCATGGTTTGCCAGCATGAAAATGAAATTACTTATGTTTTACACATTTTAAAGAGTCCAGAAGTTTGATGTGTATCTCTTTGAGAGAATAACTGTAAACAGTGATTGTCTCTTTCCCAGATAATTACTGTTTACAGCAAGCGTGAAAGTGTTGGACTCAAGAAATGGGTGTTTTTGTATTTTTGCTGGTCACGAATAGGGTGTTTTCATCCAAACATCTCTCTCTCTCTCTCTCTCTCTCACACACACACACACACACACACATACAATTCAATCCAGAGCCTTTTGTTTTTAACACCTTAGCAACCATCCACAGCAGCTCTGAAAGTTACAGAAACAGGACCTTTTTCCTGGTGTAGTCGTGTCTAAACTATCCACACTGAATAAAGTGATAGATGTGCTTCACTTCACCTACCTTTCCATGTCTGTGAGGGATTACTGGACAGCCAGGCAACTTAATAGTCTATGTACTGTATAGCAGAGGTCACTGTGGACTGAAACATGAAATGTACCACAGGTTAGCAGAGTTTCAAATTCAACCTTGGTGTGAGGTAAGTTACACAAAGAATACATACATAAAGATAGAAAACGATGTGTTTGTGACGTCTGCAACATTTCAACTATGTGCAGACGGTTGCTCACTGCTGACGTAGTTTTGACGTCAACGTTTGACTGAGTTGATTTGATTTGATACCCATTCTTCAACCAAGTGCTTTAAATGCCTACACGGAGCTATAAAAAGTTGTGCTTTAGTCAGACAAGTTGTGATAGAAACATTTTACTGACATTTTCAGTATTGATGTGTTTGAAACTCCTCATTCTGTAAAAGGAAAATGTTTCGATTTAGTTTCTCTGTAGTGACAATTTAGCATTATAGTAAGCTCATGGCACTTATCTCTATACTCTATAAAACACAGGTGACAGAGAAAAGAAGTGCAACCAGATGACACGCAGCAGAGGAAATGACCTGTGTCTGCCCCGGTCCACACCAGATGTTAGCAGACATGAAGACTTTTGTTGTTTGCTGACAGAAAAAAAGAAGCATTTCAGTGTTGATAGAAATCTTTCCAGACGGGACCTTACTGCAAATGAAAGTCATTTTTCTATTTACCCAGCGTGGTTATATTTCCTTGGCTTACTGTGATCTGAGTTATTCTGCCGTTAGCTTACGTCTTAAAGCTGGGACATGTAATGATGCATGAAGTGTCCTGTAATATTCATCAATGCAGTGAGTCAGTGCTGTGAGTTTCACTGCAGACTGTTAGTTTTGGATGGAATGTGAGGACGAGATCAACACAGAAGGAGTGGCAGCATGCGTGACACACGCTCCTCAAAGTGCTCCTACAAACACGCACACACAACCAGCAAATAATATCACAGCACACTAATCTTCTTTTGAATTACTCTGCTTCTGGCTGTCAGGCTGGAGTGGGGGGCATGTAACCACACGATGCTGGTCATTCAAGAAGAAGTCATGCAGAAATGTCCACTCACTGTCAGAGAACGTGTGTTTGTGAGGGCTGTGCTCCTCTGGTTTCATATCTGGTGTCAAGGTATCTAACCTTGGATACCTGGACTTAAACCTTTAACTGAGTAATGAAAGATTTTTATAGTGCAGGCTGCAACGTCTTCCAATTTATTCAAAAAATATTATTGCCTGTTGGTAATAGAAGTTAATACCACTTTGGGTAAAAGTAAAAAAAATTACCCCCTCATCATAGGTTTATTCTTAAATGTGTGGGAAATTAGTCAATGAGTACAATGACCTCCAGGAAGTCACAAAAGACCCAAGCAAAACACCGAATAACCTGACACACAGGGTAGAAATGGCATCGGTGGCACAGCGGTGAGGTCAGATCCACTGTCCACCCACAAGAACATTAAGTTCAACGCTCTACAGACTGATGAGTAAAAAGTGTACTCCGGAAGCTCAGTGGACAAAACCTCGGATTCCACCTAAAGACGTAGAACTGTAGAGTAGAAAAATATATATTTCTTTGGGAGTAGAATAGTTTCTGATCTAATAAATATGCTCAGTGCAGGGACAGAAACATATTGGTTTCTCCGGTTAATGCTGCTACCAGCAACAGGCAGTAAACCGACTTTCTTTGATATTAGCTTCTTTATTTTCCAGCATAAAGTCTGGTGTTAAAGGGAGTTTATAAAAGCTCCGCTGCCCTTGTTCTATTAGTAGCTCTGGTGTGGGCAGCTGCATGTTAAATGCCACAGCACACCATGAGTGGTTCTGGTGACCAGGAAATGTTGAGCTGCTCCAACATTCCTCTGACTCACTGCCACAACCTACAGTCAGCAGACATGGAAAAAAGGAATGAAAAATTTTGAATTTATCCAAGACAAACACAATAATATTTCCCATTTGTACAACTTTTGGCTACTATTACTTTAAAAAATGAGTCCAAATCCCTTCAGAAAATTGGACTGAAGAATTGTGGACGATAAGCAGGGCTGATGGTGCCATGATGTGTCAGCTGTGGTAAAGAGGAAGTGTTTTCAGTATGTACCAAATTTAATGTCAGGTCTCTTTAACACCAATATCTCCACCAGCAGACTCCACATAGGAAAATACCTGGCTGCACACATTTATGCAACCCCGGGTCATGGTTGAACATAATTCTCCCTTTCAGGAAAGCGGCCTCTGGACATCGTGACTAAAAACTGGCTTCATTTACCCATGATTTGGTTTGGAAAATTCCTTCCTGCCACAGGGAAATAATACCAGATCAATGGAGTCCTGACTCAGTTTATTCCTTTCAGCTGACGTCAAAAGCTTGTCAACATGGCACATTAGCTTCCAGTGGTGCTCTGAGGCTTCTGTTGGCTGAAACCTCCTCATGGTTTGGCTTTTCTTTGGGTCAGGTTTGATCTTTGTTCTCTTCTGTTTCTTTGAAACAGATTAGCAAAGACCAGCCTGGACCTAGCCAAATCTTCCTGTGCATTCAACACTTTTAACTGTATAGTTCTGCATTTTCTAGCATTCTTCCTCAAGTCAACCTAGACTAACATTGACTGTTATCAAATGTTACATATTTAAGGCCATGTTTACCACAGTAGCATCTCTTAAGACTGCTACTACTCTGAACATTTGGGACCTGAGAAGATCAGTTGCTTGATTTGGCTTAAGGTCTTGTCCTATACTTGCTGAATACAGGAACACGTTAAATTGTTTTTGAAGTTGTGCCAAAAATATTTCTATGAAAGGCCTGGTCTGCAGGCAGGACGGGGCTGCCTTGCTGCTGTCATAGATGCAGAATGTTTAGCATTGTCCTGGATACATCTTTCAGCAATAATGATTTTTCAGATGTTGAAGAGGCCCATCCAGACGGAGAGCTAGCGCTGATAATAGAGACCCTTCTCTTCTTTATTCCAAAGGATGCAGCGTCCATGGTTTTCAATAAGAATGTCAGATTTCTATTTGCCTGACCACAGAACAGTTTCCACTTTGCCACAGACCATTTTAAATGAGCTTTGGCTCGGGGGGGATGGCAGTGTTTCTGGAATATTTTCATATTTGACTTCTTTGCATGATAGAGCTTTAACTTTCATTTTTAGATGACACAGTGAACTGTGCTCACAAACAGGGATTTTTGGAAATTTGCCTGAGAGTATGTGCATCACAGAATCCATCCGTTACCGTCTGAGCGGTGGTGCTCGTAAGGGCGTCACTGGGCGATCCTGGACAGGTCACCAGTCTCTCACAGGGCTGACATACAAACAACCATCCACACTCACATTCTCACCTACAGACAATGCGGAGTTATTCTTTAACACTTGTGTTGGATGGAAAGGATATGCAAACTGTGGGGCCGTCCTGTGGAGTAGAACCCAGGTCCTTCTTGCTGTCTGTTTTTAATGCAGTGCCGTCTGAGTTGCTGAAGATCACATCAAATATTGCTTTCTGCCTACGCATAGAGATTTCTCCGGACTCTCCAGATTCTTCTGATGATATTACTGCAGATGAACAATATATTGACATTGTCTGACAATTTATAGATTGGCTTTATGGTTTTTAAAGATTGCTGAACCTCTGCCCATCTCTACTTCTTTACAGCTAAATGATCTTCTTACACACAATCATGTTACTGACCTGCTGCCAGTTAACCTGAGTAGTTGCAACATGTTCTTCCAGCACTTCCGTCTTAGTACTACTTACTTTTCCAGCCTTTTCTTCCCTTCGTCCCAACTATTTTGAGACATTCTGCCATCAATTTCAAAATAAAATTTTGGGGGAAATTTTTTTGAATTACATTTCCATTAACTTAAACATTTGATGTTTTCTTTGTTCGATCATTGCAATTTTATTCTGTGGAGATTTGACCCAGTGTCACAGTTTTTTGGCAATTTCCAGCTTGCAAAAAAATACAGTAAATGACATTTTTATTCATAAAGCTTTTTAATGTCCTCCAAACAAAATTGAAATGATTAAAAGCAGATTTGGGTTCTGGCAGGGGAGAGATTGCTGGTGATTCCCATTATAGTCTAATCTAAATGTATTATTACTATATCTAAAAAGTGCATCATGTGCATGGTCACACATGAATTTTACATATTTATCAGCACCACTTATAACAGAAATGTATTATATGTCAAAGATCAAATAATATGATGTATGTTGACATCCCCAAGTGTGCACAGAGGAAATGGTGTCCTATGGGAACGGTCCCTTTGGAAACTCTAAGTGTTTACTTAGAGCTAAAAACGTCTCTGTAGCACATACACAAGCTCCGGCGCAAGGAAAACAGAAAAAAACACGTTGGAACATATTACAGAAATATTAATTGTGGGTTAATTAATATATGTCAGTCTGGAAAATAGTTTACATTGATGTGGTTTTCATGCTCACTTTGACCGGGAGCAGGTGTCCACGATTCCAGTAGCTGGTGAACATGATGCAGCCATAGAAGCAGAACAGATATTTCCCACAGGGTGGGACTGAGACCAAGCACAGAGCTCAAAGAGAATTTAATTTGGCCTTTAAATCTGTCAGATGGAAAGGACATTTCTATAATCCAAACACATCCTACGTTGTTTTTGGCATGTTCTCCTGCCTCTAGGAAGCCTGACAGTGTGTGCAGGAAGCTTTTTGTTTTAGGTGACTGCAGCTCGAGTGTGCTTGTGAGCTTTGCATTGATTCATTTCCTGCTTAAACATCTCTCTGCAAACAGTTCCTGTTTGAGGTGTCAGGTTTGGATTGGTCCAGCATGCCACTTAGATTAATGACAGACAATGACAATGACAATGGTGTAACGTGATTGTGCTCTTTAGTTTAGATACTGTATGTAAATGTTGGACAGTGCATGTGGTGAGTTTCACTCTATTTCAGCTCTTTATAAACATGTTGGTTGTCGTGTTATTGGTGCCTGTTGGATGTAAGAGGGGATAAAGTGTGAAAGGCTCAGTATTCCTTCTGGCTGGAGACCAAGGAGGAGTTGTGCCCTAGCTGAATGCAGGAGCCCCTCACTGGCTACAATTACATAAGTGGGGTGCATGTGGGGTGTTGTGCCTCTGCAGTAAGCATGAATGTTCCCTAATAGGTCAACCGTTCAACCACACACACAAATGATACGAGGTTTAAGTCACATAAACAGATATGTAAGTTACCCTTTCTGACGTGATTAGCATCACAGCAGCGTGTTGTTATATGCAGCCGTGTCTGAGGAGCTGAAGATCATGGTTTTCAGCCTTGTCCCTCGAATACAGAGATTTACATAGATTCTGTAAACCTGCCCCTGATATCAAATACTGCTGCGGCACTGGGTCTTTATTTTATAGTTACACATCCTCCCCAGGGTTTTGTTGCTCTGCTCATCTACCCTGTTGTCCCTTCTCACCCTGCTTCCTTCATACATCGATAGTGTCACCACACGAAGCAAGTCAAATTAAAATGTTTGCTTCAGTTGCTCAATGCGTGATGACACAACAATAACAGTGTGGTGTGTTGCCACATTTCTGAACTCCATGGTGGATGAGATGAGAAGAGCTGCAATATGGGGCTTCACAGCATCCCGGTAAATCACTTTGCCAGACAAGTAGCTGTAATTGTGTTGTTCATCTCCAACAATACGAAGCCCTTTGTCTTTGGAACAGACTCGTTATCTTCAGTGTTGCAGCGTGATGACTGAGCAAACCCACACAGAATACCAGCAATTATAATCATCGTGTCTCAGCATGAGATTCTGGTTTTGATGGACATCCTGTGGAATTTTGCTGGAGTTACACCTCATTCTGTTTTTGCATGATTTCCTCTTTTGTCATTTCTCTTTGGTGACTTCTCCGTTTTTCAATACTAGCACCTTTTTTTTCAAAAGGTTTGCTTTGATTTTCCCAGATATCTAATTACAGCTCTTCCTGATTTCTACAAACAATAAAGCATTGAACTGGAGTTTACAGTTAATGGGTGCACAGAAGATCTCAGCTCCCAGACTCCCTCCAGTATAATTGTGGATGATTAGCATGTTTCCACCACAGAATGGAGGATATGAGGCATGTTTATATACAAACATGACTGTGTGCATGTGCGTGTACGATTGTTCAGCTCTTCTGAGTCTTGTCGGAACCCAGCGTTCCCCTCACACAGTTCCCATGGCGAGAAGCTCCTGTCATCCCACAGCCCCACACACACACACAGATCTAATAACGTGCGAAGGCCTACACACTGAATGAACCACGTACTTGCCGTGATGGAGCTGGACTGTGGTTGTGGCAGATGTCACTGCCCATGTCTGTCTCCTTGCAGTTGCGCTGTTTTTTTTTTGTTTCCTTTGTAGCAGGATGTTTGGCTGTGTGGTAGAGCTCTCTGCACGTGCTCTGACTGTCGTAGGCAGGGAAGCAGAAACCACATGTCACATTCTTCCTTAGCTGCTGAAGATACAGACCCCCTCTGCTGATTGAAACTAAAACTACAGGACACAGAGGAAAAAACTTCAATAGAAATGAAGCTTCTGCATGATATGAATTTTAATGTTGTGTAATTTCATAAACTATTACATAAACTGTGTTGTAGACTACTTTTGAATGTGTTTGTTCAGTCTGTCAAAATGCATTTACCCAAAGCACTAAACATCGTCTAAGGCTTTGTAGGATTTTTCTTTCCATGTGTTAAGAATATAAATACCAAAATCATCCATCATGTCTTGGGTCCCTGTGGTTTCAGTTAGCCAGAAGCAGACATCCATAAACGTACTGACAGCGTGACAGTAGCCACCATGTTAGTCGTCTGTAGCTCAATTACTCAATTACTTATCTAGAGCTGGGAGTAAAGTGTCGTCCACGTTGTTCTAACGTTCAGAAAAAACAATACTATTCATTGCATTGTTGGAGATTTAGGATTCTTAAGCTCCTTCAGCCAAAGAATGTATTAAAGTTACCGTGTCTATCAACTGTGCTTTTTATAATCCGTATTTCAGCTTTGCAGGCGTGCAGCAATAAATCACTGTTGTATTCTTCTAAACCTAACTTGAGCAGATGGGAACCACACACAACTGGCACAGGCCACCTCTGTGTTGGGCAGGCTTTGGTGCAGAAGAGTAAAAAACCTCAAAATAACCAAGAAATCCCAAGACTAAACACTGAAAGGTTTACAGATCATGTAGTATTCTGGATCTTACTGGAATGAAAAAGAACAATAAACATGATTGATGAAGCACTACTGATCTGCTAACAGGTAGAAATGACATCTGGCTGCATCATCAGCTACTCACTACTCCAACTCACTTTACACGTCTCTCATCGTCCTGTACATTAAAAAGACACATACAGTCATTTGTACTAGCACTCGCATGACGGATTGCTAAATTAAAGTCTTGGACTACCACTGGACTTGGACTGCCTCTGCTCTGAGCTCCACATCTGTGCCAGGGAAATGAAAGGCTTGTGGTTGGTAAATGCTGCAGCAGTTAACTGGATTATACATACACATCAAAATGTTGCAGAACCAATAACAGAGGAGGTTCCTTTTCTTGTCTGTTGCGTTCGAAATAATGTGCAAACCTAAATAGATTTTTAATACTCATATGGGGCTAGTGCAGTACGTAGCAGCATATCTGCAATGAATGCAATGTATTGTTGAAATATGATTTTTTTAAAACATCATATTCACAGTTTCTAATAATGTTTCTGACAGGTTGTGTGACTGTGTTTACATCTTGTGATATGGCATCTATATTTCTTCTCCTGCTGTATGTAATACCTTCACAACTGCTCTGCGAAGAAGCAGTGGAGCTTCTCTTACTCTCTCACTTACTCGAGAGGTTAAGTAACATTTATTGGAAGACTTTAAAGTCATTGAGGAAACAGTTTTTCCTGGGAGGTCAGTGAACAGGCCACAGTTTGACATGTATGGGATATGTCAAATTTTCATAGTCCATTAATACAAAGAAGACATTGTTGTCTACTAGCTTTACAATCTGTTCTGCAAAAGACCTCAATGACTGCAGCACAAGTCTGAGTAAACACGAAGGATTAAAGAGGTGCAGTGGCTCCTGGGAGGTTTACAATAATCATGCCAGCAGGACAACGTGAACTATAATGCACATAGAAGGTTTACCAGGTTTATTGAAAAATAGGAAACTCTAAAGAGCACTGGTCAGTTCCTGTGGAATCATTCAGTCCTGTGACAATTGTTCACTTTGTGCATACTAAAATACATATCTGTGAAGGTTCTCAGTCATCCAGGTCATGGTCATCTCAAAAAGGTTTTATCCAAAGCAACTGGACTAGTTTGTTTTCTTGACAATGTTTCACCTTCCATTCCAGAGGGCTTTCTCAATCTCATCTGACTGACTGGTGTGAGTAGAAGGTTTATAAACCTTGTTAAACAATGTTTCCTCCCCCTTTAAAATCCTAATAATCCTAATAAACGTCTTCCCTGATTGAAGTACACTTCAATTAGAAAGCTGCACTTATGGAAATTATCCAGCACTAAGTTCTCACTGGAGCTTCATTCACTTACTGGAGAGATAAAGTGAAGCAAACAGAGTTGTGTTCTTTACTTTACTTTTCTTTACTTTGCTTTGCCTGGCAGATGCTTTTATCCAAAGTGACTTACATGGAGCTAGTGCTGGGTGACTAGCTTAAGGACACACCTTGTAGGGCAGGGGTAGGCAAGTTCGGTCCTAGGGAGCCGCAGCCCTGCTTGTTTTCCAACCATCCCTGCAGTTACAGCTTCTGACTGGCTGAACACACCTGATCCAGGTAATCAACAGTTCCTGCTCTTAGTTACCAGCTGGAGGGTTGGAAAATGTGCAGGACCAAACTTGCCTACCCCTGTTGTAGAGGATTGACCAGGAGTCACACTGGGTTTCAGACCTGTGACCTTCTGCATCCCAGTTTGGGATGCAGCTGGGGCAGCAGCTTGAAGGTAGCTGACACTAACAGACTGGACAAAGTAATCAGGAGGGCTAGTTCTGTTCTTGGTGTGGAGTTGGACCCTCTACACATAGTAGCTGAGAGGAGGACACTCTCCAAGCTCCTCTCAATCCTGGACATCTCCCCCGCCCCCTAAACAGTGTCCTGGCTGGACAGAGGAGCATGTTCAGCCAGAGACTGATCAATGTAATGTGCTCCACTGAACGCCACAGGAAATCATTTCTTCCTGTGGCCATCGCGCTCTTCAATTCCTCCCCCGCCTCCCTCTGTAAAGGGGAGAGGGGAGAACAACAACCTTAGAGATTGATGTTATCATGTTTTTGTTTTTTGATCTTATATATTTGTTGTGTTTGTATCTATATTCTTTGGTGCTATTTATGGTTGTGGGTCTTTTAACCTTTCTGAAATGAGAGTGGCTGTAAGTAGGCAAAACAATTTTCCTCTAGTGTTTTGAATCTTGAATCCTAACAGTGACTTTTAAAAAATAAACTAGGGAACACGCAATAATACAAAACTGCGATTAACTGTGATTATAATTTAGAATTGTTTTTGGAGCACAATGATGATCTATGCCACAGACGAAGATGATTTTTTTTGGAAGCACATGCAGCACTTTTGTCATGTTTTGGGGTCTGATTTTCTTGGGTCTGCAAAACATGCAAATGTGACCACTTCCAAAAATCAGCTCAAGCTGATCTAAGGATGCACACTGAGTCTGTATCTTTCAAATAAGCAAAATATCTCTTGCTGTGGATTGGGCACCTTCCCCCGAGTACACTAAATGCAGAGAAGAGGGAATGCAAATACATAAACTAAGCAACGTGACTTATTAAGCCTGAAAATGATAGCTGTGGCTGTGTTTGCGTCTGTATTTATTCAGCACAGACAGCTGCTTTGATTTGGGCAAGTTCGCTCAGAGTCTTAGGAGTGATATTTTTCACAAGGCGTTTCTTGTTGTAATACTGAGATTTTGTAGCTCACCAAAGTGTTTCTTAACCTCTTCCTTTAACGTGGATCCTATTTCCACTTGTGTTTATCTAGTTCAACACTAAATACAACCACTTCATATCTGTTTTCTTATGAACCTGCAAGTGCCCACCAACTCTGCACGCAATTTACTACTGACTGTTTAGGGATCTCAGGCGCCTGGTGTCTAAATGGGTGATGGTAAGTTGAACTTAAAAGTTGTGCATTAGTCTGCTTTTGTAAACGTCCTTACTGGAGGAGTTCAGTGTTATGTCAGACCAGATTTGTATTCAGAGCCACAACGTTCCAGCAGGAAAGAGCTGCTGCAGCGTTGTCCTGATTCTCTCTGTGCAGGCTAACAACCGGGGGACATTTATTGAACTGATGGAGAAGGGAAATAAAAGAGTTTTGATCACACACGCACACACATTTACACACAGACAGCACAGAAAACAGTGTTGTGCTGTTCTAATGGTCCGGACAACTGAGCCCTTCTCTGCTGTTGGTTCTCCATTTAAACAGGAGAACCTGGCAGCCGTTCAGATCCTCTCTTTTCATGCCAGCTCTCTCTCGCTCACTCGTCCTTTTCCTCTCTGTGTCTCTCTGCCAACCTTGACGCCAGCCTGCCTGCCTGTTAGGGCCAAAGCTTCAGGCTGCTATTAACAGGCCAGGCACAATTACTATCACAGATATGCCTCAGCGTTCAGTCGCTGTGATTATCTTTTCATCCTATACTTATGTCAGATCTGACATTATGTCATGTTTACATGTATAATGATGTATACTGGGATCTGTTGGATTCTCTGCATGCATGAGGACTGGATCTGGACTTTGACGTTACCATATAGACAGCGTTGTTTACACAGGGCACAAGCTAACTGCTATTAGCCCTGCAAAACAAGGCCTGTTCCCAGGATATTGACCTGGAATCCTCCAGGACACCTGAAATCCAGCAAGACCTCGTTAGTTTTATTGTTATTATTATTATTGTTTTATTATTCCAAACCAATATACACCTTTTTATATAAAATAATTACCATGACTCTGTATAGAAACTTGCAATAAATCAATCATAAGATTCCCTCTGAATAAATAAGTGAATATGCCTCACAGTAAAATCAAGGCCCAGCCAATACCTCTCTACATCTACAGTGCTAACTCAAAACCCCCTATAGCAGTTTATGATGATCATTTTTCATTTTAACAACATCTACCCAAATTCTCAAGGTTTTTTTTCCAAATCCTCACAGACAGTAGGTTGAAGTCAAACAATCCTGTTTAGGCCGGTAAAAGTAGAATCTCAGGCAGTTTCTCTGGGGTTTCCCCTTCACAAAAACAGAGTAGCAGGGTACAACATCATCATTCATTGCCTTTTATTATATATTAATTATGTATACATTTATGAAGTTAGTATCATAATCATATACATTTTTCTCACTTTAAAAAGAACCGAGACGGCGTAATTTCCTGTTGACTGGGCTCTGGGGGAAAGGGGTGACACCCCGAGCCAACACAAACATAGAGTGAGTAATGAGAAGGAGATGAAATGTTCATCACATGCACTGTCCTCTGACCCTGTGTAGGGCTAAAGCAGCACGCATGAAGAAGACAGCACTGGTTATCAGTGCTCCAGCTCAGTAATTAGTAAAACATGGTTTGATAATGTGAACTGCAGCAACACTGTTCTCACTCAAACATGCGCGCGTAAGGACTTGTAGCCGACTTGCACAACCACAGAGGGGAACATTCATTTTTCTAAACCATGTGATCCTACTTACCCCACAGGCTCCCACCCCCTCACACACACACACAGACACACACACACACTACGTAAAGAAACCATGTGACACCATCACAAGAATATCCACCTATTTTCATTAACATGAAAGAAGAAGCTTGGGGTTGAGCACAGCGTGCTTCTTATTTCCTCTCTGATTGGGCCACAACAGAAACATCACAGATCACACTGGTGTTAAACTGATTTTTACAATTCAGCCACCAAAGGCCCACGACCAGATTTAAGATGTGGGCAGTGACAGTGTTGGTCAGGATCCTGTTATGAATGTGTGAGATTAACATCACCACTGTGTGGCTGTGCAGACTTGATGCTTGGGCAGGGTCTGTGAGGTTTAGTTAGCTGCCGTCACAGGAGAGTCGAGGCCGGGAACTACAATGACATGGAAGAAAGGCTTGTTACCACATTCATCTCTGCTTTCCTCCAAGCATGACCCAAGAAGCCTCAGAGATTTGACAGGAAAAATCATTTCTTATCAGCTTGTCTTATTTTCAATTATTAGCATACTATTAAAGAACTTTTCTTTGTACTTTTGCAGACTAGTGAATAAACTAATCACACATTTGAGTTTGTATTAAAGGTTAAAAAGCTTTTTCTACTTTTCTACATTTTTATAAACGTGCCCATGGCCAGTAATCTAACCTTCCCTGTCGTTAATCCAGCATAGTGTAAATAGCTAATTACCATGTACCCTTAGCAGGAAGGGTGCTGCACTTTACCCCACAGCAACTACTTGTTATTCTCTGTATTTTGATGCTCAGTCACCCTGTTTAACTTTGTGCCCCGTATCTGCACAAACACACAAGAAAATGAAAGCAGCCGCCTTCAAAACTATTACTGTAAATTAATACCGCAGATGTGTGTTCTTCTGTAGGAAGTGTTTTAGATGTAAAATCCTTGTGTCGTGCCTCTTTAAAACTTTTATTAGACAGAACTTGAAAGAAACTAAAAGCTAAACAGAGGAGTGATGGATGCTTTTCTTTTCCAGTTTCTTAAATTAATTGTCTAAGTTGGACGGACTTGCTCGTTTTATTACAGCCAGGGTTGACTCATTGGTTCAACTTCCATGCATCTGTTGTCCAGAAGGATTTTATGATTTTTTTAACCAAATTTCTGAGACCATTTGTATTTGGCACTGATGGTGTGAATTGTTCTGCAGCTAAATCTCCAGCCGTAGTTAAACACCAAATAAGACAAGAGTTTCTTTGCTGGGCTTTCATCATCCATAAAACCGCTGGGTGTTGGGCGTGAAACTGACATAGATCACAGATCACATCACAGATAGGTACCCAGATTTTTCCTTTATGTTTCAACATGCAGCTTTTGTACGTTTGTGAAAACGCAACAACAGACACATGAGGCTTCTTTCATTACCTGGAAGAACCTGCAGATCACTGAAACCTTCACTCAAAACGTGCTTTTGAGTTGTGTCATTAACGTTGGGCCCCAGGCAAGAACGTTTCATAATGTTGCTCTAAATTTCTCAGTGAGGCTTTATTCATGTTGTTGATCTAGTTTTAGGTTTTATGTGAAGATCTGATGATGTTTTAGGAAATATCTGTGAGGAAATAGGAAACATTTTGAGGAGTTGACAGACTATAAAGCCGTATATGTAACTGACCAATGCAGTTGAAAGAGGAAAGTGTGTGATGTAGATATGGTGATGGTGGGATAGGTCAGTAAGAAGAAGAGACATTGAGTGTGAAACGCCAAGATAAGAAATCAGAAGACAAAGAACAAACAAAAATGATAACAAGCTTCCTGTCAGCTTAAGATAGTACTTCTGTTTACTTCATAGTTAACTTTCTTTGATTGGTCCATGCCTTTAAGATTGTTTCCACTGACAAATGTCCAGTGCACTAGCCACTATTCGGGTGGACAGCTGACCAAGTTGAGGGGCCATCAATCTGCAGCATGGAGGATCTGTTTCATTCTCATTCTCATTCCAAAATAAGCAATGACCAAATGCTCCTCTTAAACATAATGACACCCATTTTTCCCACTTTGTCTGATCTGATTGCTCTGACTGACTGCTTAGGTATTTAGCGACTATATATTTATATTTATATTTAACTATATGAACTCTGCTTTGGACAGTGCTGACCGAGCTGGACTGTGGTGAATTAAAAGTTTTAAAGCTGTAGTGCGTGGAAATACTGAAGAACGGGGAAAGCATAGTTAAGCCAAGTCAAAAGAAGAAGAAGAAAGTTTTAACATTACCCATTTAAATGCAGAGAGAAATGATAAGAATGTTACCAACCAATTACTCATAGCACCTCTTCTGATTCAAGGTCATGTTAAGTCAACTCCAGTGTTGAGTCTATTCTTATTCACACACATGGATAACAGCAGCGTGAGCTTTCTTTGGACAGCTGATGGTTTATTTTGCTTGCATCATTTCTTGTCGTGTGATTGTAATTCACAAGCTGCAAGCTTTTCCAGCTCTGAGCAGCATCTTGACTGCATTTATGCTGAATCTGCATGAAGAAGTACTTCCAGCAAAATTGTCATCTTGAGGTTATAAAATATGATGGTTACATGGCAACCGGTGCTCTAAAAAGCATGTTTCATGAATGCTGAACAAACTCACAGTAGTTTGATGCACTAGAAAACTCATGTAAAGGATGTAAGGCTCATGGCTTAGTGTTTCCAGTTTAGTTCCAGTTGTTTCATGCTTGGATTGATTACCAAACAGAACAACAGAGCTGAAGTTAAATGTGTAAAACGCCACACAAACCCTAAAAAGTGGACAATTATTTGAAACTGCTCGACTGTAAAGGAGGATCATGAAGAGCATGTCCCTCATTCTTGCAGCATTGCTTTGAGGTGACAGGATGTTTGATAAAGCTCTTTTTTCCTGATTTGGCTTGGTAACTTCTGAGCCGTTAAGATGGAGCAGTTGGAGAAGCGTTTCCAAGGAGCATTAGCAATAACTGCTGATGTTGAATATATGAATATTAATATATATAATATAATATATATATAATATATTAATATGAATATTGCCAACCCAAAACCTGGAGTAGAAGGGGTATAACAGAAGTTGATGTGCTTTGTGTCCCTGTTAATAGTTTGTATTTGTGTGTCAGTGCAGAATAATCACATTAAAAATGAACTGAAGATAAGACAGATATGAAACATGGGACAGCATCTTGAACACAACTCTATACCTGAAAGAGAGCAGCGCCAAAAGTGTGGGAAGTGGACCACTGCTGGTCATGTGAGGACCTGATGAACTTGTCATGTGACTGTTACTGGATGGTTGACTGATCTACTATTGCAGTCATTCTAACACGAGCCAGGAATTTACTGTCATGACTTTGACACTATTGTTCCCCTGGTTCAGGAATGGAGCTGAAGGCCTTGGGAATTTGACGTCCTGTAAATTTGCACCAATGACCATCTGTGAGAATAGAGGCCATGGAGGACGGTGGGAAGGCGCAACGTCTCAATTTACAACCGGGAATGAGGGTTGGACAGGACCTGGTACACCCTGGTGCTACACTTGTGAGACCTCAGCCCACCAAGAATGACCCAATCTTTCTCCCCCTGTCTGTCTTGCTCTGTTTCTTTCTTGTCTACTCCCACAAAACGATCAAAGGAGCTTTTTACATGTTCTCGTTTGTGCTGTAAATGTACAATATGTGGCCTCTACTAAGCAATTTGAAGATCAAACTGCACAGTTTTGTCACTAAATGAAATTTATATACAGTTACATGCCAAACAACTAGAAGACATTTTACATTTTGATAAGATTGGGACACACCTGGTGGACATAGTGGCCACTGCCTCTGACCTTTGAGCACCTTAATCAAAACAGTTCATCTTCGATTCCAGGTGGATGTTATATGAACTTCCCTCCAGGTGTCAATGAACAACTTGCAAACTTGCCTCCTGCCCCGGCTGCAGCCTGCGTGGAGGCATACAAATAAAAAACGCCTAATAGGAAGGAAGTGTTAACAGAACAGTTTATTCTGATTAAACTCTCTTCTCCCAGGCCTTCTCCAGGAAAACCATTAATTCAAATGTTTTACAGAAGGACAGTGCCTATTAAACAGGCCGTTAAAAGCAAAAAGACAACAGAAAACAAGTCATATTAAAACCTGCTTCTCTTTATGCAGATTACTGATGGGTCATTCTTTATGGTCTTCATCTGTGCCGATGCGTCGAAGGCCCTATGCAACATGAAAGGATTGGTTTGAAGTTTTTCAGGTTGGTCTTACAATGTATGCATTCGTCTACATACAGACCAGAGCATCGACACCTCCGAAGCACAATCGCAGTTTGTGCTTTTCTCTGCAACGCACCTCTTGCTGAATTCTACGCACGTTTGTCAAACAGTAGTCACCTCATGTAAGAATAAATATCTTGCAGTGACAAGTAGTAAAGACATCAGTGTTCTGTAGACAGTACATCAGTGGGCTGGTGGTGCCTGCTGGGCTAAGGACTTTTCCACCATCTCATGACGTTGTTGATGTTTCTGAATGTTTCGGATGCTCCTCCTCCCAAGTAATTCAGCCATGCAGAGTTGTGAGTTATATCATTAATAAAGATTAATGAGACTGTCCCAGAAGCAGCTGTGCAAGCCAAATTCCTGAGACTAATTCCACAGTGCTTCACAGATGAGCTTGTTGTTTGAATCATGGGCAGATCGAAGATTTCTCTCATCAGCTCGTAAAACTTTGTTCCAGGAGTTTTGTGGCTCATCTCTGTACTTTCCTGCAATTCCAACCTGACTGCCAGGGGAGGTGTTTGTCTCTCGTGTATTTCTGTTCAGGAAGTGTTGTTTGATGATAGATACAGTATGTGATAGTGTTAGTATGAGGGCAGACCGGACACATGGCAAAGGTGCAGCAAAGGTGCTCAGTCAGACTTTAAGCAGGTTCACTGGGGTTGGACCTAGATGTCAGTTATCCCCTTACATATATTGTAAATCTGCAGCAGAACCTTATACCTTATAAAAAATATGTTATTTAAGATAATGAAGGAGCACCGTCATCACACACTCACCAACAGCAGAGGAAGAAAGCACATGATATATTTATTTGTGTGCTGTTTAAATGTGTTTACAGGCTCCTGAAAAATCTTGCTCGCTGTGGTGAGCAAAGTTATCTGCATTTCCCGTAGCAGTCCTCACACTCTTTGGCTGCTGCTGTTCAAATTCCAGAATTGTTTACTGGCAACTGGTGAGAGTCCTGTTGCAAGGTTTAGTTCTAAGGATCAATAAATAAACGTGTTACTGTTCCAGAGGGGACAGATGTACAGACACAGATGGACAACATCAGTGTGACAGATTTATTGCTCTTAAGCTGCAGTGTGCAGATCAGTGATACTGCTGATATCACGAAAAATGACTCACAGGAGACTGTCCTCTCACCCTCCCTCTTCACCCTGTACACCTCAGACTTCTGCCCTGAGTCCTGTCATCTGCAGATGTCGTTGAGTGTCTCAGCTGTGACAGGGAGGCAGAGAACAGAGGTTTGTGAAGTGGTGTGGAAACAGCCAACTGACCTTAAACTTGACTAAGACTAAGGAAATGGTTGTGCAGAAATAGAATCACTTTTAGAACCATCTCGGGGGAGGAAGTGGAGGAGTATTAATACCTGGAAGTTCACCTTGACAGCAGCCTGCACTGGAAATGTAACACATAGGCTGTGTACAGGAAGGAACAGAGCAAACTCTACTTCTTCAGGAAGGTTAAGTCCTTTAACGTGAACATCATGGAGCTGCAGAACGTCTACCAGCTGCTTTGTCACAGCAAAGGAGTGACCAGTCTGAAATCTGTGGAGTTTGATACAAAGCGCAGGAGGTTGCCAGAGGAGGAAGGTGCCTGTTGGATGTTAGGAGGTTGTGCTCCTGCAGACATCTGTAGATGAGCTGATTTCACCTGCTAACGAGTGAACAGGAAATGATCAACAACAAAATCCATTCAGTGAATCTGCAGTAGACTTAGGATGAGGTGGGAATCAAGGAAACCCATTATGTCCTCACAACTACAGAAAGACAGGGGGGTGCACATATGTGCCCATGAATACCTCTTTGTCTCTATGATGTAGTATCCCATGGGTGCCAAGTGTCTGCACTCTGTTTCAAAAGCCTGGTCAGAGGGCCTCCGAAGCTCATTATAGGCTTGACTGCCATTATGCTCTGGAAACACACACACACACACACACACACACACGCACACAAACCCATGCATGTATGGATTCTTGGGTCAAAGCAAGCCAGCCCTAACTGATGCTGATCTTAGTGTAATCAGTATCTTTGTCTTACACACAACCTGAACCTGACCCTGAACCTGCAGGAGGAAAACAGGAGTTAAGTGCATGAGCACCCATCGATGGAGGCAGCACCCAGCCAAGAGAGGCCTGGTCAGGGTACTGGTGCCCAGGGCATCACCAGGGAGGTTGCACCCAAACAGCCCCGCACAAACACTGCATTTCTTCAGCTGCGAACAGCCGAGCTTAGCAACAGCTTTGTCTCTGTCCTGTTGGCCAAACTCAAACGACACAAACACACACACACACACACACACATTATCTATACTCTCAATGATAAGCTTTTCACACATAAAACTCGGAGCTGAAGACATCTGGTCTTACATAACGCCATCTATTCCAAGTAATCAAAAAAGCCCTTTAATGAAGCTGAGTGTGCTCTGCAGCAGGAGTCGAAGAAAACAGTCGCAAGCTACTAAACACCCAAAACCCACTTGCTGCTGCTCTCAGCTGGTTGAGCAAAACAGCACTGTGCATGGTTCTTGCCTGCAGCTATTCACATACTGTACTTTGTGAATATGAGCCTTGGTTGCCCGTGAGCTGAAGCCAGATATAGTGAAGTTTTCATTTCATTACGATGCTGTCAAGACTTTATCTCACACAGACCATAAAGTATTGTCGTCTTAGATTTTTTGCAAGCAATGAGTTCACTGCAACTTCTGCTGCTTGTGTGTGTGTGTGTGTGTGTGTGTGTGTGTGTGTGTGTGTCTGGGTTTCTTCTCAGGGGGGTAAAATGCTTTGGGGATTTGTTGTTGTTTTATTGGCGTCTTCTTACTCTGCTGCTTTAGGGCCCAGAGGAAATGAAAGCATTGTTATAAAGGTAGTATTTCTGAGAAGGCTTTGTGTGGAATCTGGAGATTGAGGAGATTGTACATGACTTGTTCTTTTTCTTTAGGATTTGTCTCACTTGATTGACCAGCAGGTGTATGGATCAGTACAGTGATTCTCTTGTTGCTTGAAGGTTTTTCTGACTTTAAACGCGACCTGGAGCATATTTGCTCTCAGCTCTGAACTTTAAAATGTGTGCTTATTCTGCTAACATTAATAATGCTGCAACCTAGTATTGTGTGCTAATAACATAACAAAAATATTTCATATTTTAGTGTGTATGCTCAAACTCACAGTTCCTCTTATATATTTATTGAGACAGGGACATACCTGAGTGAGACACATGTTTGACTACATTACAGTACATAAGCAAATTAGGGATTGTTCATCCTGTAGTTTGAAGCCAATGGTCAGGCGACAGAAATGCTGCTTTATTTATGATTTGTGTATTTGCAGTTGTGAGTCAAACAACATAAAGTCATTAAGCTTTTATAACAAAACTCTAAATCGCCTTTAATGGAATGTAAGACGAAGGCATAATGCTGGAGGACAGGATGTCTGCATCCATTTTTGTTTTCATTTAACATGAAGCTACATTCTGAGCCCAGGCTAACATGAAGCCTAAGTCCCTGTTATCATCTGTCTGAATGGATCACAATCCACCTAGCAGCACATCTAAGGTTCACAAATGCACCACAAAGGCTCTGCCGCTTCATAATTACAGCTGCCACTAACATTTCTACCTGATGTTGATAAATACACAAGTTGAGAGGGAATAGGCTTACATTATCAGAAAGGGCGGGCACCACCGATTGCTCAGCGATATGCTGTAATTACAGTTTGGAGACAAAAAGGCCAGTGGATTTCTTGGTGACTTCTTATTATCTTGGTAGAAAGGCACTGTGAGCACTAGATTTTCAGATTCAGATTTTATTTCATACACAGTACGATGTGTAGTGAAATGCTTACGATAGGTACTACTAAATACTAATGAAAGGTCAAAGGATCAGGCAGATTTTAAACCGACCATCTGTACTATCAGGAAGGAGGAACTGAAGTTAGATGCAAACCTGGAGCCTAATCAATAAAATAAGAATCGAGGTGTGGCCTAGAGCTACATTAACTTATAAAAACAAACTAACAGTTTTTGTGGGTTATTCTGCCATACTACCTCAAACTACAGGGGGAAATGAATTCCCAAGTTTATCAAGGTGTCCGAGGTGAAGCTCAGAGGATGCTGGGTAATTCAATTCAGTTCAATTCAAATCATCTTTTATTTATATAGCGCCAAATCCTAACAAAAGTCATATCAGGGCACGTTACATTGCAGGTTTAGGACCCTGTAAAAATATAGGTGTATATATAAACAAATAATGCAGAAAACACAACAGTCCCACTTGTGCAAGCATTGAGGTGACAGTGCAGAGGAGAAACTCCCTTTAAGAGGAAGAAACCTCCAGCAGAACCAGACTCAGGGTGGGCGGCCATCTGCCTCGACCGGTTG